>CM053784.1:157410494-158010494 GCA_028749045.1 Cupressus sempervirens | reverse complement strand
CATATGCAAATAATATACACAAGATATGTAGCTTAGAATCTGATATTCTTTGCCCCAAACTATAAACTAGAAAAAAATGACAATCTACATAGATTTTGTTTCCATGTAAAATGAGAACATAACACTACAACTTTAACTAGTAGGCTATGTAGAAAATTATGCTAGATTGTGATTTCAAAATGTCGTAGCTACAATCTTGTAAAATTGTTCCTAGTATTTTCTGGTTGTTCGAAGAGAATCCACAGGGAGATTGAGTAGCTCCCTAATACATTCACAAACCTAAAAAGAAAAATTGAGAAATGATTGAAATTCCTCAGGTTACCTCCATAGTAATTATACCCTATTAAGATTGAAGATACTGGAGATATAACTTATCAATATACAAAGAAAGTTACAAGTCTTCAAAAAGCACAACCAAATTATAAATAGAAATGACAAAATGAAACACCAATAATATGCAATAATTGCCCCTACTTTTTTAAATATATAGAATATCATAAGCTAAAGTGGAATGACTACTAATTCTTGGCTTTAAATACATGAAAATACATTACCTAACAAAAGCAATGCTCACAAAAATAAACCATATGGATTGAGGAATTGGAAACTGTCACCTCTCAGTCAATACAAGAGTATCTGCTGATAACAAATGAGAGGAGGCTGAGCCTTCACCTCTATCAATACAAAATATAACTTGCAGCTATTAAGTGAGGGTTTAAAAACATTCCTGCTGAATAAAAAACTAGCATAAGGTACATTGAAACCATTCAAATATGGAATTAGCTTCAATTACAAAATCAAAGATCAAAAACTCAAATAACAATTTCTAATCATCAAAATCAAATCATAAAGCATGCAGCAAACTCAATCAAACTTGACACCCTTATTTTGATTGGTCCAAGTGTCCCCTCAGATTAATTTTAGTCTCTCCAAGCCCTAATCCTAATTAGTGTTGAGGTGGCAAGATCTAGGCTGTTGGTTTCATTTCATTCTTTAGCACTCATTTTAATTTGAGATGTGGAGGAATTTGGAATTTAGAAAAAAATTCCTTACACTATAGGAATTTCCCTTCCAAGCTGGAAATGGAGTGTGGAGAAGGGTTTTTCTATTTGAAAGGAATTTCTCAGACTAAGAGAATTTCCTCTCTTGGGTACACTTCCAAGGGTGGAGGAGGATGGTCTACATGATGAAATTTCATCTCCTTCCTTTCTAGATATTTTCAAAGATTCTTTTTCTGACTTAATCCATTTTTTTGTATTTTTCTTGCGTTTCTACTTTTGGATATTTCAAGGATGTTTGCATACATAACCATTTTCTGATCAACTATCTCACTTGCTCATCTTCCAAATACAGAACTAGATACCATTTTGTCTCTTTATCAATTGGCGCTAGCAAGTTGCCAAAATAGACATGCCAAAAATAGAGAATCTAAAAGTAATAAGTTGTTTCAAAGTCAAAAAAAGGTCAATTTAAGATACAAATGAAATTTACAAAAAAAAAATAGGGAGTTCATCAAAACACTAAAATATCATTGGCATGCCCTTTTTGAGACATTTATTTTTTCTATAGCTACTCAAAAATAAATTATCTTTTACTTCGTTTGAATGCTTGGGCACACTTCCTTGGTAATAGAGGATTTTGTCAATCGGGTGCAATTTCCTAGCAATGATGGATTTTGTCTTCTAGGTGAAAATCCTTAGCAGTGATGGATTTTGTCTTCTAGTAAGAAATCCTTGGTGATTGTGGATTTTTCCCATGACTTCAGATGTTTGAGAGAGGTTTAAGATCTCCAAGAGCAATTATGAAGATTCTAGATTTTAGATCCTAGAAACTTTCTCTACAAAATGTAGTAATCAACACGTTTCCATTAGTGTTCTCTACCACAACTATTTTTTTCAAGATTTCTAATAAAATTGATACCAAAACAAAGATTTTCACGTCTTTTCCTGGATTAAAATCAGGAATCTCCACAACTTTCCATTCTTTTTCCTGAAATCCAAAATGAATTTGGCGTTGAAAATAAGAATTTAATACTCATGTGATTTCTCATTTTCCAGTTGCAAACATAACCTGTAGCCTTCTCTTGGGTGCATATTTGTGCTTTTCTCACTTTTAGGAGGTGCTTATCAGGATACTATTTTTTCTAAAGGTGGTTTTTGGGTGCCTTTTCAAAAGATGTTTTTTCAAACTTTCATTGTCAAGAGATGTTTTTCAAATCATGTTTCCAAACTTTGTAAATTTTTTCCCAACTACCAAACTTGTTCAACTTTTCAGATATAGAACTAGATACCCTTTTTCCTATTCCAAGGTCAGTGGTCATCTAACTTGCTAGAAATAGAATTACTATAAATAGTAGGTTTGTTTAAATGCAAGATTAGGCCAAAGTAAAACATAATGAAACTTAATAGAAATAGAAATTGCTAAAAATAGTAAGTACTTACAAACTTAAAAATAAATCTATTTTGGGATCCAAAGAAACTTACTAAACATAGGAATTTCCAAAAATAGCAAGTATGTCAAAATGTTCAAAATTTCACAGAAATTTTTTCTAAAAGAGAAATTCCCATTCACACTTGACCTAGTTCATTTTTTTTCGTATGGTTTCCATTCTAGGTGTTGAAGGTAGACAACATTCAGTTCTAGACATAGCCAATTTTCATATAGGAAAAACCACCAATGTAGTTCAAGGGTTGAGAGATGATAATGTGTTGAGTTTAGGTGTTTGGTTACCACAGGCAATGACTCAATCATGTTGCCCTCCAAACCATAGATGATAAACTCTTATCATCTCCTTCAAACAATGTTGTTTCTCCATAAAGCTCATTGTATCCTCTATCTCTTACAAGAGGAAAAGAAAACTTCCTTTATACCAAGCAAATAGGACCCAAGGAGGGATGCATCCCTTCCGAAGCTCAAGACGTCAGATAATATAATATAATAACACTAGCCCATTAAAGACATATAATAATTATATTATAAAGCAATTATCATAGAACATAATTACATCAAGTCAATATAATAATTATATTATCAATATAATTTTATTTATTAATCAATAATATAATCATATTATGACATTATATAATTATACTTTATTATATGTTATGACAAAACAACTCATGATTATGACAATGAATTGGAACTGAAAAAATTGAAATTGATGGGTCAATGCCAAAATAGAGTAGGGGATAAGAATGAAGGATATAGAGAAGATTGATTGGCTTTGAAGTAAATTAATGAGACTCGGACCCGGCTTGGACTTTGCAAGGGTAACTCAACTCGTGACCCTGCTCAAACTCGAAAGTGACTCGGCAAAGTGATAAAACCCTTGAAATCTAGAGATTTTTTTGGATTTAAATTAATTCCATGCACCCATTATTGAATAAAGATTAAAGACACAATAACATCATAAAATAGAAGGTAATTTGATCACATACATAACATACATTGATTACATAACTATAGAGGCAAAAAAATAAAAAATTAGCCAAGTCACCTAGGCAAGTCAGTCGAGTCAACTCAGTTGACTCGCCGAGCTAGGGTCAAGGATCATTTTGACCCAGTTGAGGTAACATGACTTGCTAACTCAAATGAATCGTCCAACTCACAACAAGTCTTTTTACTATGCTTTGTCTCTATCATTGCTCTAATTTTCTAGGTCATCATATATCTTGATGGGGATGCACTTACCCTTGGAGAGGTATGTAAGTGGATCGATCTATGCTTGACAAGATGAGTGTTTTTGTGAGAGTGGAGGACATCTATTAGCATGTTTCCCCCCTCCCACCCTTCATTGATGGCTCCCCTCACCCACACTTCTTTCTGCTTCATTAAGAGTGATTGTGACCTCTTTGTTCAACACCTTAGGTAGCTCCTCCCCTAGGATTTTTCACCGCTACTAAGGATTCTCCCTCCATGTTTGACTCACTTGCAGCCACTTTGTTGGAGTCCACCCTCCTTTCCATTCCCCACTATACCTCTCCTCTTTCTTGCAACCCCAAGCATAGGATTTCTTGCCCCATTAATTAGTGGTTTAACGAGGACTACAAGTTCTTTAACTGCTTAGTTCACTCTGCCTTTGCCACCCTCTCTCCCTCTTTCACCCAGTTGAGGCTCACCTACCACAATTTCCTTTACTACAAGAAGTGGGTGTTCTAGTGTAGATCCCTATATGCCTCTCTCCAACAATCTTTGAAGCTCTTCTACCACATCATGTTCCCCTACCATCCTTCCCCTTCCTCCACTCTAGATCAATGTTCCCTCATCTCCACACCTCCACTCTTTGTGAGATCCTTCACCTCACCCCCTGCCTCAATGCCACCTTCTCATGGTCTCCAACAACAAAGAGGTAGTTAGATGCATGAGCAATAGCAAGGTTGCCGATGAGGAAGGGTTTCAAGTGGAGCTCTTCAAGCTTGGTATTTCTATTTTGGGTTCGATCTCTCACAGTGCTCTTCAATAGAGTGGTGTGCATTGGCTTTCCTAACTCTTGGTCACGTCATATTATCTTTTTGATCCATAATACTAGGTTGGTTTCAGACCTTAGTAACAACATGACTATCATGATTGAGCATACTTTTGCCAAACTTTATGCCTTTATACTAAATACTATTCTAGCAAGCGAGCATGATCACTGACATTATCGAGCTAAAGGACAAATCCACTTTCAGACAAATTTTCAGATCATGGACCATGTCTTGACCCTATGGACTATCATTGAGGAGGCTTGACACCACTCCTCTCCACTGCAACATCTCCACTTTTTTGTGACATTTGTGAGGTTATCATGTCCATGAACAATAGCAAGGTGATTGATGAGGAAGGGTTCCAAGTGTAACTTTCAAGCTTTAAGCCTTCATGCTAAACACTATTCTAGCTAGGGAGCATGATTGCTAACATTGTTGAGTTAGAGGACAAGTCCACTTTTGGACAAACTTTCAGACCATGGACCATATCTTGACCCTATGGACTATCATTGAGGAGGCTTGACACCACTCCTCTCCGCTGCAACAACTCCACTTTTTGTGACATTTGTGAGGCTATCATGTCCATGAATAGTAGCAAGGAAATTGATGAAGAAGGGTTCCAAGCATAAATTTCAAGCTTGGTTACATGAACCTTGGCCCCTTTCTTACAGTTCTCTTCAACAAAGTTGTTTGCACTAGGTTCCCCCCTTCTTGGTCATGGCATATTATCCATTTGATCCACAAATTGGGGTCTACTTCTAATTCCAATAATTATAGGACAATGATGGTGGGGCACACTTTCTCAAAGCTATATGCTACAATTTTGCACACTATTCTCACCATCAAGCTTGATAGGTATCATCTTCATCCATAGGGTGAGGCTAGTTTCAAAGTTGATTATTAGGCAATAGATCACATTTTTTGACCCTTCACCCTACCATTGAGGAGGCTAAGCATCACTCTACAAATTTCTATAGTTGCTTTGTGGACTTCCACAAAGCTTTTCTTTTCGTCCCTCGAGCAGCTCTTTTTCCCTAGTTTCATGACATTGGGATTTTGAGATTTTACTGATAATCATTATGAGGCCTTATGAAAGTATCATGGGAGGATTGAGGACTCTGTAGGATTTTCTAACCCCATTTAGAGAACTGTCATGGTGAAGAATGTTTCCCTCTTTACCCCACTTTATTTGGCATTTACATTGATGAGTTGGAGGCATTCTTTGACAAGCTTTCACTCCCCTATGACAGATACCCCCTACATCAAGTCTTTATTTCCTTATCTTTGTAGATGATTTTGTTCTCCTCACTTCTTCCATTGAGGGATTGCAATGGCTTCTTGATGGTCTCGCCTCTCTCTATGAGTTGCGACATCTTGTGGTCAATCCAAGCAAGATGCATGTGATGATCTTCAATTACTTGAAGACCTCACATCTTCACTTCTTCCTCTAGGGGATTGAGATTGAGATATCTTCTTCATAAACTTACTTGTGTGTTATATTTTTAAACCTCCACTTCAATATGAGACCAGCCATGCAACCTCAATTCAATAAGGGGTATAGATCCCTCACCCTTTTGGAGAGGCAATGCATTTGCCACCACTTTCAGGACACTTTTTCCAAGATGGAACTCCTTTGTTTAGATAGATCATTTTGTACAATTCCATGGTTTGAGGGCCCTCTTTATTATAGTCAGATTGAGCCTCTCCATAGAGAGTCTAGACTGTTCTCGGATGCATCATCAAGTACTACCAACACATCCCTATCTATATCTTCCTTGCCAACTTTAGGGCTCATCCTTTTAGACTCACGGCCATATTTGATCTTATTTTGGTCATCCATCATCTTCGGTGCTTTGTTGACTCTGTCAATAGTCATTACAAATAATCCTACCAAGATTACTACTCCAAGAAAATTGCAATGGATAGCTCAACTTTTCAATTCTGCTACTAGTACACCCAAGTGGATACTCTTTTGGAGAGTGTGGGAATTGACATTGACCATCTCCCTCCCCTTTAGTACTTTTTGGATGACCATGCTAACCTCCTTCCCTCCCAGTAGGAATTAAATAGACATGTCAGGACGAATATCTAGAGATAGTACATTCTTTCCACTAGGGCGAACCCCCTAGGGGATCTTCAGCCTGGGATGGCTTTCTACTTTGAGCATTTCATGGGCAATCAAGATGGGATCATTGTCAGCCCTTCTTACCTTTCTCAGCATTGAACTCACCCACTTGGCATATCTTTGGGCTCTTTTAAAGTTGGATAAAATAAGCTCCGTATGCAAACTAAGACACATTTCATATTTTGCTACCCCATTTCTTACGAGATCTATTGAAGGTTCCATTTCCTTTTCAAGGAATGACAGTCTCTCTCTACTTTCTTCACCTACATGAACTAGTAGTGCTTAGCTCTCTATCTCCAAAAGGCTATGGGTCTTTGAAACATACCTTGAAGATTCATTCCCCTCCAAGATGTCCCACTGATCAGCTCATCACTTCCTTTTCCTTGGTGGTCTCTCCTGGTAGGGCTCCATGTGGTAACTTGGACCCTCCTTATCTAGTCACATTGGTTCCATTAGGGCCCATAGAAGTTACATGTAGTAGCAGCCCCCCTGTACCTCTCTGAGGCATCAAAGGGCCTCTTCTCAACACAAGTCTTGCCCTTCATTCATTAGCTTCTTCTCTGTGATGGGGGACAACTAGTTTGTATATTGCTATTTCCCCTTCTTTTTGTTAATGCTCTTTGTTTTTTGTTTTGCTTTCCTTAGACACTGTTTGGTGCTCCTACTAGTTCTTGGTCTCCTTTTTTGTATCACATCCATCCCTTAGACCATCATGGTCTCTTGTTGGACATTAATAAATTTATCTTATCTTATTATCTTTGCATCAAATATTATGGTTGGTTTTTTTACTCTCTAGCACTAAAAAAGGGTTACATATGAACAAATGGCTTTTGATAGCTTATCTAAGGACATTGAGTCTTGTCTTTTATTCTCTTACTCCTATATAAAGAAGGTTTGTAGAAAAGTTGATGTTTTGGGCCAGTAAATATCTCACTCAAGGCTTAATATTTTTCTCGATATAGTTGTTTCCTTAGATGACTCGAGCCTATATATTGCATACTATTCCTTTTTAATAATTTAGTTCACATATAAAAGATGTGTCCATGAATAAATATAAACATATGCTCATATAGGAATATTAATATTTGGATATATTTGAAATATATTGGATATATTGGATATATTTATGTATGCTCTTATATTTTATTTATAGATGTACATATATGCTTATGGATACATGTCCATATATGAATTTTTAATATGCCCATTCATTATCAACTTTTACAAATTAATTTTTGGTATAGTACTTATCATCACTATGATTCATGGATAACAATAGGACAAATAATATATGTTTCCTCTTATGCCTACCTAATTACACAAGCGATTAGTTATATCAAAAAAACCAGGTCATATTTTATCTCTTCTGATAAGTGTGGATGGGCACTATGTGATTGTGATTATTGATACAAATAGGGACCCAATTTGTGATATAATTTCTTTGAATGATTAGATTCATAGTGATCCTACAATGTGAGATTTATTTTCTTCATATGCACTTTCAAATTCAATTTTTGATTCCAAGTAGTGATGGATGGAATGCTTGTTGGAATTTAATGTGGTGGTTGTCTTGCCCCTAGAGCCAAATGCCCACCTACCATCCCTGATGGATTGCAGAATAGACAGAAAACATGAATGCGGTAGGTAAATTTTCAAATTTGGAAAAGAGGGGGAAATTTTGTGTGGTAGAAGACAAAAGGAATATCTCACATTCATTCGACAAGTTTTAGAGGAAGATAAGATTAGAAGTTGCAGAGAAGGAAGAAGAAAAAAGTGATCAGCAAATCCAATCGTTAGAGTGCAGAGATAGAAGGAAGTTCATTTCGTGCCTGCAGATGAACATATTTCTTCTCTGGTCATTCTGTAAGTTTGTAGTTTATTGGTTTCAACCTAAGAAGCAGTGATTGTTCCAGGTGTTATTATATGTAGCCATTAGAGCTACAAGTTTGGAGTTTAAATTTGAAGTTTTATTAGTATAAAGTTTTAGGGTTATTTTAGGGTTTTCTGGTTGAAGCCGAATGCTCCCAGATTTTGTAATTTTTTTAATCAAATTTGAATACTAAGAAAGCAAGCATACTTGAATACATTGATCTTCTCCTATTCATTGCATTTGAGAAGTTTGTTTAGAAGCTTCAAGCTTTGGCTCTCCAGTTTTAATGGTGGAAACATTCACATTGAAATTTCTTTAAGTTATAATTTTTCTAGTTTGATCCAAGCTCACTCGGCATCCATTGTTTCTGAGCATTCCCCTTTGTGTGTCAAGCTTACTCAGCTTCTTCTTGTGCCAAGCTAACTCAGCACCTACTGCCTATCACTCGACACCTTCACGTGCTGAGCAAACTGCCACTCGGCACCTTTAAGTGCCGAGAAAACTGGCACTCGGCAATAGTTAGTGCCAAGCGAAGTTTTTTTTTTTTAAGTTGTGATTTATTTCTCACATGGTATCAGAGCTTTGAGGCCCGACATCCACAGTGAGTTAGGGAAATTTTTCTAGGATATTTAACATGGTAGGAGATGCAGGAAAGATATGGCAGCAGCCACCACCCTTCAATGGACAAAATTATGATACATTGGCAAAGAAGATGAAAACTATTATGGTTGCAAATGATTTATGAGAGTTTGTAGTTAATGGGTTCAATGATGTGATAGACCCAGCTCAGTATGTTGCTCTTACCAATAATCAAAAGACTCATTTGAAAGAGTCAAGCAGGAAGGATGCTAAGGCATTAAGTCTTATTGAAGTAGCAATGACAGAGACTATTTTTTTCAAAATTGTAGTAGCAAATTATGCAAATGAAGCATGGGATATGCTTGAGATGAACTTCAAGGGGATTGACAAAGTCCATACAGTAAAGCTATAGAATATGAGGGAATTTGAGAACCTTTAAATGAAGGAAAATAAATCAATTGCAGATTTCAGTTCAAGGATCTCTAAAGTGATTAACCAACTGAATTCAAATGGAGAAGACTATCAAGAGCAGAGGATAGTGGAAAAGATATTGAGTATTTTACCTCATAAATATGATAATTTGGTCATGACTATAGAAGAGGAAAAAGACCTCACTGTTTTGACAATGGATGAGTTGATGGGTACTCTTCAAACCCATGAGCACGGGATCAATAGATTTGCATCTTCTTCTTCCCAAGAGCAAGCATTCAAGGCTCAATCAAATCCAAGAGGAAGGGGGAGAGGAAGAAATAGCTCAAGCAGAAACTCCAAAGGTAAAGGTCGAGGTAATGGAGGACAAAGAAATTCTACAGCAAAAAACTCAAGAAGAGCAGATGGAGCAAGTAGCTCACAAAATACTTCAAGAGGAGGTAAGAAAAACTACAACTCAAATAGGAGTAATGTAGAATGATACTACTATCATAAGTATGGGCATTATGCAAGTGAATTTTGGAAGAAGCAAATTGTTCAATCAGGACAAGCAAATGTGGCTGATGTGAACATGGGAAGTGGAAACAATGTCACTGCCTTCATCATGTGTAATGTTGGTGAAGAAAGAAACCCTGAGATTTGGTACCTCAACAATGGATGTAGCAACCACATGAGTGGTGATGAAACCTTTTTTTCATTCATTGACAAGAGTTTCAAATCTGAGATTAAAATGGGTAACAATGTAACCCTACCAATAGTGGGCAAAGGATCTATTATGGTCCGCATCAAGCAAGGTGAGAAGAAGGAAATACAAAATGTGTATTTTTCCCCTGGTATGAAGCACAATTTGATGAGCATTGGTCAGCTCATTCAAAATGGATACAAAGTGTTGATGGAGAATGACACGTGTGTCATTCATGAAAAGGATGGGAGCAAGAACTTACTTGCAATAGTTCAAATGACAAAGAACAAAATGTTTCCCTTGAGGATAGAGACATGTTTCTCATCTCAAGTTGGTGTTGCACCTCACAACAATCAGCTCTAAGGAGTGTGATTGAAGACCCCTCACAGCTATGGCACCTCAGGTATGGTCATCTAGGCTATGTCGATTTAAATTTTTTGTCAAATAAAAGAATGGTAGAAGGTTTTCCACGTATAGGAAATTCATGTGACAAGTGTGAGGCTTGTATTTTGGGTAAGCAACATAGGCTTCCCTTTAATTCAAGAAATTCTAGGAGGGCTAGATATCCATTAGAGTTAGTGCATATTGACCTAGTCGGTCCTATGCAAGTTACTTCCATTGGGGGGAAGTACTTATTTCATGACATTTATTGATGATTTCAGTCGTAGGACATGGGTTTATTTTTTGAAATCTAAATCTAAAGCATTTGATAAGTTTCTTGAGTTCAAAGTCCAGGCTAAAAGAGAATGTGGACACTATATCAAGGTCCTAAGATAAAATAGAGGAGGGGACTATACCTCCAATTCTTTTGTATTTTTTTGTAGGAAACATGGTATAAAGAAAGAGCTCACAACTAGCTATACATGACAACAGAATGGAGCGGCTGAAAGAAAGAACGGGACTATTTTTGAAATGGCAAGGAGCATGATGAAAGAGAAAGGTCTCCCAACTAAATTTTGGGGAGAGCCTATAGCAAAAGTAGTTTACCTAATTAATAGGTGTCTTAAAAAGGCAGTCCGTGATAGAATTCCAATGGAAGCATGGTCACAAGGAAGATGGATAGTTGAAGACCTAAGGATGTTTGGATGTGTTGCTTATGCACATGTGCCTAAAGATGAAAGGTAAAAATTGGATGACAAAGGTGTGAAGTGCATCTTCACAGGGTATAGCTCAGAATCAAAGGCATATAGATTATATGACCCATTGAACAACAAAATGATTCTCTCAAGAGATGTAGAATTTCTTGAAAATTAGTCATGGTATGGACCGACTGATGAATCACTGAGCACCTCAAGTAAAGTGCCAATTATGAGTAAAGAGGATGCTAATGAATAGCAAGAAGGAGAAGGTAGAAGAAAAGGCAAGCAACCTCATTCATTTCGAAAATCCTCTAGGCATGACCAAGTGTCAGTGCCGAGTAACAATGAAGACCGAGCTAATCGACAAAGCAACAATAGTGAAGATTCTGATCCCACACTCTCCTCTCTGTTACCAAGAAAGACCAAGAGTCTTAGGGACATATACCAAGATGAAAGGTATGAAGATTATGATGAGAGTGTTAATTTTGCATTATTTTTTCATAGTGATCCAATATATTTTGAAGAAGCTATTAAGGAGAAGAAATGGTGTAAGGCCATGGATGAGGAGATAGATGCTATAGAAAGGAATGAGACATGGGAGCTAACTAATTTGCCTCCCAAGAAGCAAGTGATTAGAGTGAAATGGGTCTACAAGACCAAATGCAATGCTGAAGGCAAGATTGATAGGCATAAGGCAAGGCTGGTAGTCAAGGGCTACAAACAACAGTATTGTAGAGATTATGATGAGACATATATCTTGGTTACAAGAATGGAAACTGTGCATGTTGTCATAGCAATTGCAGCTTAGCACAAATAGAAGGTATATCAAATGGATGTGAAGTCTGCCTTCCTAAATGATGTATTGAAGGAAGAAGTATATGTGGAGTAGCCACCTGGTTATGAAGTAGCAAGTGAAGAGAACAAAGTATATAGATTGAAGAGAGCTCTTTCTAGGCTCAAGCAAGCTCCAAGGGCATGGTACAGTAGGATTGACTCATATTTGATGAGCAATGGCTTTAGCAAAAGAAATGGTGAGCCTACTCTCTACATCAAGGCAGCAAATGGAAATGTGTTGATTGTTGTCTTGTATGTAGATTACTTGATTTTTACTGGTAATGACAAGGCTTTGATTGGTGAGTTCAAAGAGACCATGAAAAATGAGTTTGAAATGACAGACCTAGGTCTCTTGAAGTACTTTCTAGGCATAGAAGTAAAACAAATGCATAATGGCATCTTCATCTCTCAATAAAAATATGCAGGGAAGATCTTAGAGAGATTCAAAATGCAGAATACTAAGGCAGCCTCCACACCAATAGCAGTAGGTCTAAAGTTGAGCAAGGAAGACTCTAGCAAGAGAGTGGACCCGACACTATACAAGAGTATGGTTGGAAGTTTAATGTATTTGACTGCAACTCAGCCAGACTTGATGCATACAGTAAGTTTGATTTTCAAATTTATGGAAACACCAAAGGATTCCCATTAGCAAGCAGGAAAAAGGATCCTAAGGTATGTGAAAGGTGCCAAGGGATTTGGGATTTTGTATACTACAACATATGAATTTAAGTTGATAGGTTACACTGATAGTGATTGGGCTGGATGTGTTAATGATAGGAAGAGCACTTTCGGATATGTATTTCATATGGGATTAGGTGCAATTTCATGGGCATCCAAGAAGCAACCTATCATTGCTCAATCTATAGAAGAGGCTGAATATATAGCAGCAAATGCAGCAGCATGTCAAGCTATTTAGTTAAGGAAGATCTTGATAGATTTGAACGAAAGGCAAGAGGATGGAACCACAATTTATTATGACAACATCTCATCAATTGCATTGTCCAAGAATCCAGTCTTCCATGGTAGAAGCAAGCATATTGAGATCAAATATCACTTCATCAGAGAGTTTGTGGAGAATGGGGATATCAAAATAGAATTTTGTAAGTCTGAGCAGCAACTAGCAGACATTTTCACAAAGCCATTAGGCGTTGGAACTTTTCTACACCTAAGAGAGTGTCTTGGTGTAGTTGATGTGGATCAGCAGTGATCCTTGTTTTGTTTGGCTCGGGACAAAGGGAGAGCATTGGAATTTAATGTGGTGGTTGTATTTCCCCTAGAGCCAAATGCCCACCTACCACCCTTGACAGATTGCAAAATAGACAGAAAACATGAATGCGGTAGGTGAATTTTCAAATTTGGAAAAGAGGGGGAAATTTTGTGTGGTAGAAGACAAAAGGAATGTCTCACATTCATTTGACAATTTTTAGAGGAAGAGCATATTAAAAGTTGTAGAGAAGGAAGAAGAAAGAAGTGATTAGCAGATCTAGTCGTCAGAGTGCAGAGATAGAAGGAAGTTCATTTCGTGCCTACAGATGCATGTATTTCTTCTCTGGTCATTCTGTAAGTTTGTAGTTTATTGGTTTTGACCTGAGAAGTAGTGATTGCTCCAGGTGTTATTGGATGTAGCCAATAGAGCTACAAGTTCAAGGAGTTTAAAGTTTGAAGTTTTATCAGTTTAAAGTTTTAAGGTTATTTTAGGGTTTTCTGGTTGAAGCCAAATGCTCCCAGATTTTGTAATGTTTTTAATCAAATTTGAATACTAAGAAAGCAAGCATACTTGAATCCATTGTTCTTCTCCTAATCATTGCATTTAAGAAGTTTGTTTAGAAGCTTCAAGCTTTAGCTCTCTAGTTTTAATGGTGGAAACATTCACGTTGAAATTTCTCTAAGTCATAATTTTTCCAGTTTGAGCCGAGCTCACTCGGCATTCATTGTTGCTGAGCATTGCCCTTTGTGTGTAGAGCTTACTCGACTTCTTCTTGTGCCGAGCTAACTCGGCACCTACTACCTATCACTCGGCACATTCATGTGCCAAGCAAACTGGCACTCAGCAATAGTTAGTGCCAAGCAAAGTTTTTTTTTTAAGTTTTGATTTATTTCTCACAATGCTAAAGCTCTTTGGCTACTAACTATGGTCTTGGCTGAATGGTAGTGAAAGAATTTTTACAAGAATTTGAAAAGGGGATTTTTTAAATACTTTGAATTGCGTGCAACACAAGAATCATCAAATACAGAAACAAGAATTATCAATAAAAAGGAATCTAGCATGAAATTTTTTTATAGGGCCATGTCGACTAGCTTTGGTATTCATTTCTCTAGTATCTTTGGAGGTTTGTTCAATTACAGGAAAGGACTAGCTAGCAAGCTAATGAAGAGGATGGTGTCTATTATTTCACTCATGCAGTTGTATATGTAAATAATATTTTTGTCACTACTACAATTGTAATCCCCAACCAATAAGAACAAGGAATTGTATTACTAGCAACACACTGGACTTGTATTAGGCCCTGATGACCTGGAGACTGCTAAGTCTGAGGTAGACTAAAACATTTTTGTAAATGTGTCTACAATTTTAATCTAGACTATAAAATTCCAGACAAGACCGAAAGTTTCCTTTACTTCATTCTTTCCTACTTGTGCCCGCACAGAACAGAGGCCTAGGTGTAAAATTTTTATAATTAGTAAAACTTTCTTGGCTTCAACATTTTATTGATATATATATATATATATATATATATATATATAAGACATTGAATTGTTTTCTAAATAATGTGATCCTAATTAGATCCATTGAAGACTTAATTTAGTCTATTGCATGTATACATTGTACTCTGGTATTTTTCTGATAAGTATATATATATTGAGTTTGTGGATATGATAGTCACCACATGAGCTTTGACACTACCTAAAACCATACTAAAAAACCAACTACTTCCATGATATTAAGTTGTGTAGTTGTCAAATATGATAAATTTCCAATCACAAACCCATATAGAGTTTCATAGCCTCTAAAGTTTATCATCCTTCCTTGATTTATATCATGTAACCAAGGGAGTGCTAACTAGATTAGTAGTCTTCCATCCTAAATGTTTTCAACATGTCCTTATTATGCTTTATTTTTCTATTAAAATATTTCACAAATTACATCATATGAGCTTTTTCGGCAGTGTTTAACAAACATCAACAAAAAAGTAATCAGATCACAACAAAAAGAATCCAACCTACAACATCAGTTTATAAGTATTAGCATGAGCAATAAAAAATATCAATACCAGAGAGTATATATAAACAGATTGAGATCCCAAGTAATCATGTATCCCATGACCCCATAATATTGTTGCTTCCTTCAGCCTTAATAGTAACAAATCTCCCCAAGGGGGAATCAATATCTAGATCAGCAATAGCTTCCCATCTTGGTGTATTAATTAGCAGAGGAGCCTTGTTCTTGTTATCAATGTCCCTCTTAGGGATCCCATTATCCTCGAGGAATTGTTTAAGGCCCTTCAGTTCCACCTGGTCCAACATGCCTTTGTAGGCACTGAAGAAATGTGCAGACTCGATATCACATTTGAACATCAGAAGCACACCCTCTTGAAGTAGAATCTATAATGTCCCCTATTTAGCAGGTTCCTATAGCCAGGATTGGTTAGTTCATCATCATGACCCTCGTGAGTTGATAGTGAGGCAGACTTGCTATTTCTATTAAGTCTAATTTTGGATGATTACTATTTTAGGCATTGGTTGTTGGTAATCAGATGCAATTCATTGTGCATATTATTCATGGAGTTCATATTTTATTAATGGGGCTTTCATTATTATAGGACATTTTATATTATTTCATGTTATAAAATGGAATTATGAAGATGAAGCCCCTTAAACAAGAAGTGTGAAGAGGAAGCTGATTTGCACAATTGTGATTATAAATATAATTATGACATCAATTGTGCGAATTGATCATCCAATTATTATTTATTTGCTTTGGTTTCTTTGAGGGTTTGAGACTGTATTTTGTCCATCAATCCATTGCTGAGGTATAGTGGAATTGATCTGGTTATTGCTCTCTGATATTGTGGTGTCATCTCTTACTATTTTCACTATGGCTGAGAAGCAGTTCTTAAAGGAGAATTTGGAGTTTTTGAATGCCCTTTACATCATTGTTGAGCATTGCAAATTATCTGGATTTAAGCATCTGATATAACTGCAATCTGGTGCCATTTTTTCTATGCATTCTGAATGATTTTATGACTACTCTCAAGCACCTGAATTCTCTGTTATAGGCGGTGTGATTTGGTGGCATTGGTAGTTTTTTTACAACCCAATTGGCTGTGAATAATAATGTCACACCTGGGCATTTAGCCCTGCACATTGAGCGCTGCCTGTAACTGTTATTAGGGGCCGATATTATCCTTGCATGGCAGCATTTTGTAGCAGAAGAGATCGTCCTTCTTGGGTGATTATTAACCCTTGGTGTCCCTGCATTTTCCACACCACTTGGCATCTATCTCTTGCTAGCAGCAAACGCCATCATTGGGCACGTATAGTCTGCATTCATGTCGACTTGCAGCCAGTCACGTGAGCACTGCTGGAATGTGTTAGGAGTCTATTCCCAAGCCGAGACAAACACCTATAACAGGTTCTCAAAATTGTAATTTCTTGGGAATGGAAATACATTGTAAAATTTATTATATCCTGTGCAGTTACTTTCTAAGTTCATTTCAGTATGCAGCATACTTTAGAAGTTGTCCATTTACCTTTTCAGTATAACTAGTAGAGCCAACCTGGGTTCTCTATAGAATCCTAAACATGTTTTTAGGAATTCACAATAGAGAAAACATCTGCACAAGGTAAGTGAGTTTGATATTACACTAGGTGAGATTTCTCTGTTTACCCTAGAAGACTTACTATTCCTCTTAGCCCACAAAAACCAAAACACTTCTGAAAAAAGAACCAACCAAACAGTATTCATTTTATCATCAAGACAATCAATATAACTAGCACACACCTCAATCCAAGACAGTCCAGGGCAGGAATTCCAAATGACAGGGTGACCAAGAAATAGAGACCAAATCAATTTGGTAAAACACCATTCAAAAAAAACTGCTCAACAGACTTGATGATAGATCACATAGGACAAGAGAGGGGGGCAAGACCAATAGATAATAGAACATCTTCAACCACAACCTTTATTAGGAAAATAACCGAGCACAAACAGTTATTTTTAGGTTCGCAAGGTTGGTGCCAAAAATAGTTAAAGACAAAAGTCCACTTAGACTACAGCCACTTAATGTCCTGGGTCTCATTAATCCAATTCAGGATCTTTGAATCTTCTCTTAACGTCTGATAAATCTATTTCACAAATATGTTTGCAAAAGGAGTTACATCCCACCACTTCAACCGTTCCAAAAATTGCCCAGAATAAAAAATATTCTGAGGGAAGAAAGCCCTAGTAGCTTTGCGGAACAAAGCATTAGTCTTCTTGTGAAAGGAAGGAATATCACGTTTAACACACATCTCTTCCCATGAACCAAGACAATTATTCACCAGAAGATCACTAATGGAAATAATACTCAGAATGCCATAGCTTAGCTAACTATATTGCAGTATTCCAAGCATTGACGTTTCAAATTTCTTGTACATATTTGTGGGATTCTCTTGGCACATCTTGTCACTACTTCCACAAATCATCTCATTCACATAGACCACAACCACCAACAAATCATCCCCTTCAGTCTTGATATCAAGATTTTTATTTGTGGTTCCACTTTTGAAACTTTTCTCTTGAAGGTAACAGTCTAGCTTCGAGCATCAAACCTCCAAGGCTTGTTTTAGTCCAAAAACTGTCTTGTTTTAAAGAATTCTTTCAAGTTGTTCAATGAACACTTCCTCCATCTTTCCATTTAGGAAGGGTGACTTCACATTCATTTGGTAGCCTTTGAAGTTATTAAAAGTGGAAAGGGCTAAAGACATCCTTATAGCTTCTATACCAATAACAAGATCAATTGATTTTTTTCCTTCAAAATCAATTCCTTTAATTTGGCATATCCCTTGAAGTTGTGTTGTTCATCACAACTTGGCCAGCCAAGGCAAACTTTAAGCAACTCCACTCCACAAAATAATAATTTCTATTATTTAATTTGGCAAATATTCTTTTATTTAAATATTTTAGAGCTAAATTTTATAAAAATGTGGTGATTTTAAATATTTTTAAAAACTAAATTACTAACCAAAATTTTCTAAAACTAGCCAATTGGCTAATATTAGCCACTAAAGGCCAACCTCATTTAGCTTGATTCTAAATGCCAAATTAGTGCCAATCACATTCTTACCCTTGGATCTTGGGACATGTTCCCTAGTCTCATTCTTCTCAATTTGACCTTGTTCTTCTTCCGTACCTAATTAGATTCTTATTTATATGAGGAATTAAACTGATATAGGGATAGATAAATATGCCTACCAAGTTCATTTGAATGGGGAGAACCAAGTAAAATTTCTCTAGAGTAAAGCATCGATAGACTTATCCATGACATCTATTTATTCACCTTACAAATCATTTATACAAGCTTACATGGTTGTCCTCTAGTCACAATATTCAACTTTCTTGAAAACCTAAAAACACAACCCTACTCTATAATGGCACCTATAAGTGATAATTTCATACATAAATGATCTAATCTATAGTAGGTTATCAAAATCTTTTCCAACGGATTAATATGTTTAAAAAATATTTAATTATGTTCTTCCTAGTTTGAAGATTACAGTTAAAATATTAACCAAAGTATACTAGGTGATTGTGGCTTCGAATTTACTCCAATATTTCAACAAGATGTCTACTACTGCAACAGGAAATAGTAAAAATCAACATCAGATATTATAAGTTTAGACGACTGATAGATATTTATAATCACGTACTTAAACAAAAAGGTTCGTAGCCTCTCCATCAATGAAAAGTTTGCTGAGATAAACTTGTGAATCCATTAACCCTTAGCTTAAGATCAAGATTCAGAACCTAAATAAACTGAAAATTCAATCTAAATATTGTCAATAAATCTTTATATTCGAAAATATCGTTGAATTTATGTGAATTCCTCAACATAATTGCATATATTTTTAAATAAAAACAACAGTGTGAATACCTGAATATCTTCCTATGATGAAAATTATTTGCAATCTTAAAGCAATAAGAAACACACGACAGAAGTGGAAAACTAGTATGAGAGAAAAGTGAAAGTGGCGTACCTTACCATTGCTTAATTCGTTCTTGATACGACGAGAAACGGAACAAACTGCAAAGAATTTCGAAAAGACGGAACAAATATTGAGAGAATAGAGATTCTCCAAATTTCAGAAGGGCGTTGTCAACATCTCTTATACAGAATTATGAATTAACTCCGTTTGCCATTAAACATGATTCCCGTCGATATTGTTTTTCCAATGTCTTATGTAACAGTAAGACAACTTATACGATTGTTACGAATTATGCCGTTCAATATTGAGAACAGTTTGTGCAACGTAAGAATATAGTGAGGCGTGTCATTTATTTAGTTTTTTAAAAAAATATATATTTCTTAATATAGAAGGGCATTAAAATAAGGACGTGGCTATCAGTTGACCAATTTTCAGAAAATTGAAAACATCATGGATTTTTCCAAAATTTTCAGCATTTGATCTTCATGATCTGCATAGTTTGTAGTCAAAAACAACAAAAAAATTGGAAAAAACTCACTATGTTTTCGTGAATCTGGAAAAAAAGATTTGACTTTGTTTTGTCTTTAGTGCATTTTGTCAGATTAGCATGTCCCTTAAAATAAAATCTCCATTGTAGAAGGGTTATGGTAGGGCATGAGCTATAGGAAATGAACAATCCATTTTATTATGTCGATGATCTTTCTATTGTATGCACGGAGGGTATATTGTAAAGCATTTCTTAATTATGAAGAATTTGTAGTTCTAAAATATTAATATATTTTATTTTCATTCTTTTTTTATTAGAAGTGGATTTTATAAAAGTTTAAAGGGAAAAAAACAGAGATTTGTGTAGGTCATGAACTTAAGCTTCTCTTATACAAAAATAACTATTGTTTACATTCATCTTATCTATTTATTTATACATATAGCTATTTTAGATGTCTTATGCTCATTAAGTGGATTTTCTTGTGCATCTAGTTATTTTAGGTGTAGCTATTGTAATTTTGGGTATATTGTTCTATTGAAAGAAATTGTGATGTTTAAAGTTTTTTATTATGTTTTATCAGATCGGCAAAGTTTTTGAAAGGGCCTTGATCCCTTGTACCATGAGAAATATTAAGTGTTTAGCCCAACACAACAATAACCAATTAGAATAGAACAAAAACAACAAACTTCAGTTGAAAAATACTACACAAGACTATGATAAAAAGACAAGATTCAAACTCAAGTCAGGATGTCTTAAAATAGTGGTCTGAAACTCTTTGATTGAGCACAGTGGAAGGGTTATTCTCCCTAATTTGCAATTTATTCAAACAAGTAGGCATTAGGTTGTTGGCACATTTGCATTAGGCCTCCAAGAATTATTAATCCTCCAATAGTCCACAAGAGGACTTCCTTTGTTAGAGTCATTATTTTGAGTTTTCTAGAAAAATGGGGAATTTTCTCGTGATTTATCTCTTTCCATTTCCAAACATAGCAACATTTTTTATTTTTTATGAAATAATTATAGCCATGATCCACTAAATTACATGTCTAGAAAGTAAATGGGGATTCTTCAAACTCAACATGTTGCACCCAATTCCCAATTCTAGATGATAAGGTGATTTGGGTAGGAAGAGCTTGACTTTTCTGCATAATCCCACGAAATCTTGCAAAAAGTAAGTGTTTCTTGAACATATTGATCTTATTCATGGCACCACTACTTTCTAGATGAATTGACAATTATGTTTAAAAAAATTATTCTAGAACTAGATAGTGCTAACCAAGGCAACCAAACCCAAATAAGAAACAACAAAATTTTCTTCTACGAATTAAAACCAAGAGACCTCAAGAGACCAATTTTGAGGGGAAACACCATTAGAACCCAAAAACCAAAGCCCCTCATATAGAATCTTAGAAAATCACTCATGGAAAGAAAAGGTAAAAGGGAATAAATACTTCAACATAGCAGAAACCTTTACCTCACTTGAAATTTCCCAAACTCGATTGATCCATCTTCTAATAGAATAAATATTGGGATAATTCCCACAAAACCTTCCAATAAAAGAACTCTTGATCCAAGCAACTATATCATCAAGAAGAGAATCATGAACATTAAAAAATAACCAAACATCCTCTCTAACCACTTTCTCACTATCTCATTTAGATAAATCAACATGAAGCAGCATCATTAATGGCTTCTGAAGAAATTCCCCCATCTACAAAGGCTACAAGAGAAAGAACAACAATAAGAGACTCATAAATACTAGGAAAAGTAACATCTTCTAGAACCATAGACCTAGAAACAAAATTTCAAATATGAGTTGTAACTATAGGCTCACAATTGATACTCAAATCAATAGTAACTATCACTACGAGTCTTGAACCTAGAACTTTAAATTTTCCAAAAGAGTTAAAATCCACAAAATACTTTTCCACTTTTATAATAAGAGTAAGGATATCCTTTGAATTAATAAAACAAACATAGTCACCTCAAAAAACCTTTGCAACCCCATTATCCTGCAACTAAATACAAGAAAAACCTTTAATTGTCTAAGCAAAACTTAGGGTTTTTCAGTAGAGAAGAAGATTTTTCCTTCAACAAAGGAGTCAAAGAAATAGGAAAATAGGAATGAAACCCTCTTCTAAGAAAAAAATAGTCATCATCTTCAACCTCCAACACTCGCACTTTAAATAATTTCTTAGCTTCAACATGATCCTCTAAAAAAATATTCATGAGAAGCATATCCTCCTCATTTGGGTCATCTGATTTATCTTCGTTTAAAGGATAGAAATGGAGGTTTCATCATCCTTAGATACCTCAACCTTCTTATAATAAGAAGACCACCAAAGGGCCTCCAAATCCTTAGAAACTCATTCAAAAAGTGAAGAGATAGAAACCAATGTTTTAGCAATAAGAATATTAGAAGCCTTCTCAAAAGAATCATCCTCCTCTCAATCATCACCACTAACTATAACATCTGAACTTTTGGTGGAATCATCACCATTGCCTGCTAAGGTGCTTGTCGAATCTCATTTCCAAAGCCCATCCTATAACAAAAACTAAAAAAACTAGCACAAAGACAAAAATAAAAAGAAGAATGCCAACACAAAACAAAATGACCCCCAACATAAAAATAGTAAATAATGCCTCAAATAGAAGGAAGGCATCAAATCCTTGAACAAAAAAAAGCTCAAGAATAGAGTAAACATACAAAGCGTGACTAGGGTTTTCCCTAGCCCGCAATGGGCAAGAAGATCAAATGCAACATCTGACACATTATAACTTCATATATTGCATTTTAAATTTTTTATTGTTGTTGCAATATATTTAAATTTACTATCTATTTCTCTCAATATTGTGTAATCTTGTATTGTTCATCTTATAGTAATTTTAATCCTATTATTTTAATATTCAAAATAGACACTAATGGTCTTAATGAAGTTGAATATAGATCACACTATTGTCTAGACTAGACTCTGAATATTGTCTTAACCAATTACCATATCAAAAAAAAATTAGAGCCTTTTATATGGTGTGTGTGTGTGTGTGTGTGTGTGTGTGTGTGTGTGTGTGCGCACATGTATGTGTGTGTGCATGCATGAATGTGTATTACATTTGGTGACAATTAACATTATAAATATTTAGTCTTATTTAAAAATCAAGGATGTTTTTTTAATGTTCGAAACATGTTTTGAAACTTGGTATACAAGCATATGTCATTAGTGTTTGTAAGTACCATTTTCTTCTTTGCATGATTATTTATGTGCATTTTTAAGAATGTCATGAATTTAGCTTTTAAAGTGGGTAATTTCTAATGCAATGTGTTCAATTGTATAAAGGGAGATAAATTGGTGAATTGATATAAGATTTTATTAGCTGTCATACACTTATTAGATATCATCTTAAATATAATTGTGAATACTTTAACATGTATTTATCTAAACTAATTTTTTCCTTTATTATCAATATAGTCTATGATATCAATTCTTTGAATTGAACCTTATTTCTTAATTAACATACTCATGAAATTTCCAACTTATAGTGTCATAAAATACAACATCATCAATAAGAACCTAAGTGATGGGGCTAAATATCATTGAAGTTATGAGAAGGTAAGTAAATCCAACCTAAGCTCATAAATATTGCATCAAATAAATAAGAAACTATGTAAATCCAACCAAAGTATAAAAGTGTTATCTTAGTGGAAAATAATAATTCACTACACAAACAAAATGATCAGTTAAGTTGCAATAAACACTTTCATATATCAGCCTTCAACTAGAAAAAGTGTATTAAGGATAAAGCAAAGGATAAGCACATAAAGAATATGGTGACCATGACAATGGATATGCAGCTCAATACTAGTACATAAATATGAACAATTAACATATAAGAATGGGATGAAGTAAAAGGTAACATGATGTGAAGATATGTAAGAACACAAGTGTGAAGCCTCAATTTGAAGGAATCATGAGTTAAAAAAGTGCATTGTTAGATTTAAGTGGTTTGGGTCAATGATTGAGTTTGAATTTATTAAATTTGTATTAAGATTCTAATATTTCTATTAAATATTAGGAATAAATTTTTTTTAATGGAATCCAAAACATTAAAAATATTAAATTTTCTTCAATTTTTTTAGAAATTAAATAACATGAATATATTAACTATATGACATATATTCTATCACATTAGAAATATATCTCACTTTTTGAAATTAGTTCTTGTCAATTACAATAGTAAATAACCAAAAGAGCTTATTTCAACAATAATTCAAGTGTGACAACTATCACAAAGAGAGCGATAGAGAAATTTGATGACTAAGCAAGGAAAATACTAAAAACCAGTGCTAGCCCAAACAACATGTGGAAAGTTCCACTAGCCAAATAAAATAAGACATATGGGAAACATATACATAGAGATCCCAATGTTTGAACATGGTGCTCTGATACGACAGATGTAATACCATGCCTGAAGATTCTTAAAATACAATAATAAAATATGCACTAAATAATTTTTTTCTTAAGTTACTTAACAGCATAAAGTAACCAAGTGTACGAATGAAATATCTAATCAAGATTTTAAAATAGGGAACATGACTTAACTCACATGTCCACCTAAACCAACAGAAGTCTTACAAACAATTCCAAAGATCCCTAAGCACCAAATGATAACTTAGAATCAAGGATCACACAAGTCAAGGGAATACCCCAGGGAGATCCAGATAACATCCATAGATCCCAAGAGGGGAATACTGAACTATCAATCCCAAATAAGGTGTTCTTTTAAAGCCCAAAGTAAAAGTTCCTAGCATGGTTAAACATACAGTCCTTTTCCAACTAACCAAAGCATGATCAAGAATTGTAAGCAGAAACCCTTAAATGATCATGCAAAAGATGAGAGCTCAAAATGTCAACCACTCATCTACTGGACACCATACTGAAAGAAAATAAGTGAACCTTAAAATTTGGATAAGTTTGAAATCCTATCAACTTCAGATTGCTAGAATCTTTACCTTAACTCTTAGAGGGCTAGAATCTATCTTAAATGAATTATGGTATATATAAAATATATCTTAAGTGAAAGAATTATACTTAAATAATATATTTTATACACCCTGCAACTAAATGGTCAAGGTATGGGGAGTAAGAACTCCCAAAAGGACATCCAAATCACCTTCCACAATACATCAAAAAAGTCTAGAAGCACCCGTTATTTGGTTGAACGGGTCTTCCAATAGACCTAATACGATACTTCACACTACTACAATACGATAGACTTCATAACGCAAGTACGATACTCATCTAGTATCATATGATAATTTATGAAGTACCAATAGAATACATGTCCAATATCATACAATAATATTCAACCTACTAGTACAATACTTGTCGAGTATTGTACAATAATCCAAAATAAGCAATACAATACTAGGACAGTGTTGAATAGTACTAGAAAATGCTTGCCCAAGATACTCACAAGGCCAATTGATTGAATCTGAAGGCAAAGTAGGGTTAGAACCTCCACATTGGGGGTACTATAACAACCAAAGTCAAGGAGTAATCACTTGAATGCATAAAAAAAGATCAAATAACCCTAACATACTAGAAATTAGAACAATAGAATCTATCCATCTAAACCACAAAATCATAAGGAAATCATGAACATAAGCAACATCGCAATTAAGGGAATGCACAAGCAGAAGAATCAACCAAACTAAAAAAACCATGCTCGTTTCCTCCCAACCTTAATGGAATCATGAGACCTTAAGGATCCTAACCATACCCCATAGCATGAACTCTCATTTCGCCAATAAGATCATTGGGGTTTCCTCATGAGATCTTTCTTACCATTAAACTATCCATAATATCAGATGAAACAAAAAAACACCTAATATGCTAATCTACCAATAGCATCACTAATATAAAGTAGTTGTAAGAAACATCAACTAAGAAATAAGATACAACATTGCAATAAAGGAATGCATTGAGTAACATACTAAACATCATCTAAACATGATATCAAAAGTATCAAAGGTAAAGCATAAATCATAACAAAACATACTTCAGAGACATCGAAGTACCAAGTGAACATCCAACACCAACCTCAATTGGAAGTAGACCATCTTTGTACACCATTCCCTAATAGTGGTATAGGTGGCTACATCACCCAACCACATGGCACCTACAAGCCCACACCCAATTTGCTCATGGAGATAATGAACTGACCACAATCACATAAGACACTCCTTAATGGATGTAATGCCTCGCCAAGGGATCCAAAAGTATTAACCTAAATTTTTACTAAGTTTACCAAACATTTTTATTTTATTTTTAAAAAGAAGAAAGAATAACATACACATCAAACATTAAGTGGTGGAAGCAATAACATACAATAGTCTATAAGCATACCTAATAGATTACATTCCTTAAGGATCCCAAGACATTGAATCACATTTAATTTTAATTAATACTAAGTCTAATAAATAACTCATCCACATGAAAGAATAATTAAAATTCCAAAGTCCATTTAAATAATATACATTTGTTCTGAATGCCTCTTGAAAAATAAAATTCGGAATGCTCAATCATCCACTATACATGATGTCACAGGGTATGAAAGGCTAAAAGAATATACATGTGTAAAACTAGAAATACATCATCCTCCTCAAATTCATGATAAAAGTAAAATACCATAAATGAAACCATCCATCATAAAAGATATAAAAATCCATCATAAGATATATCCTCCGTCATAATGATATAAAGATAGAATGAAAGGAAATGCAGACAAAAAAACTCCAACCACGGTAGCAACAGACAGATCTCAATGTTAAGAGTAAAAAGAACTACCACCTGATCATGTGGAACCTAAATAGACCACTCCCACCATGCTGAGGAGATAGTCTTAAGTCCCAAATAGGATATCAATCCAAATATCAAAAATACTTTCTAATTCTGAGAAACCCTAAAAGAAATCTAACTCAAAGGTTCCAAGATAAACTGATATCTAAACCCAGAGGCACACAAAGACACGTAGGAAACCTACTATGTAAGTGGGCAAGTGTAATCACATGAATCATGCTAGAGTTACCTTGGTAGTCTCTCAAGACCCTAGCCCCCTAGTGATCCCTATGTGGCCACTATTATCCTCTCATACTGATAAGGCATACTACGAATGCAAGTTTGCAACCAAGTGTTCTCTCTACTCCCATCCTAGTCTGTATTAGCACTCAAGGCATGGGAAAGAATATATAAAGACTCTTATTAGGTTCTTATTAGGTTCATTTTATTCCCATTTCGTGTAGTGTTTCCACTTATTAAACAACTTATAATGGGTTACCGTGGCAGCCAGTTAGGGCCCCAGCCTCCATTGCAAGCCACTTCCCGACATTACATATAGATAACCTACCCTAGGCTCATAAAAGTATAAATCAAAGAATCATGTAAAATCACCTCAGTCATATATGAGTGACTGGAAAGCATCAAGAGATAGATCACAATGACACATCAGTTCTCTACGAGCAACTGCAAAGCATCTCAAAGATAACTGATCGAAGACTCAAAATGATTAAGTCAAATACATCATAGTATGACATCATCAAGAACAAATCATACCAAACACCTGAATCCTAAAAGAGTGATTGGAAAGCAATCCAAATACAACTAATTGAGGACTCCAAAAATGGTTAAGTCAAGTAGGTTATACATTCACCTTAGCGTCACACAAGATCACTGGAAAGTAATAAAAATCAATAGATCAACACAAATCATAGAGCATACCAAACACATTACCATGGTTGGGTATAAAAATATCAAGATCAATTTAGCATAATACTACAAATGCTAAACTCCCAAGTCTTTAGTAGCATCTTAAGATTGGTCAAAGCTAGGTCAACCCAAAAAACTCAACACTAGTAAATCATTTGTCACATAAAGCACATACAAAAGTGAATTTCATAATTTATTTGGTTTTGAAAACCCTAAAGTTCAATATTTACTAAAAGTTTTAAGATTAAATCACAAACAATTCTATAATGGAAATTAATTTTCTCAAATAAGAGTTTCAACCCAGAGAACTTCTGAAAACATAAACACAACATACACAAAGAAGACCGGAATTTGAAGAACGAGCAACTACTGAACAAACCCACAAGATCCTACCTGGATCTGATGCTAAAACAATGAATGCACAAACATGCAAAAATCTTCATTTTCCTTTGAAAACCCTCTTTTCAGAAATTGGCTCCTTCAAACCTGTGTATCTAAAAGTGACCTCTAATTTTCTTAATAAAGAGTTTTTCCCCCAAATCAAAGCTTTGATCGTACAATCATGTGAAAACCCTTTGTCTTTAATTACTATATTTTGATTTTCATGCACACACTTTATGCAATTTAATTAAAATAAACTTTATTAAATTAAAGCTTTCTCTCCCTTATTAAATCATGCAACATTTTTAATATAATATTTATTAATTTAACTAACAATATTATTTAGAGCTTATTAATTAAAATAAAACTTCTAAATAAACTAGTATAGATATCTTAAATAAATCTATCTAAAGAAATGTTGATAGATATCTACTACAAAATCATTATAATTTAATTTACTACATCTAAAATTATTTATATTTTCTTTATCTCCATTTATTTAGTTTTTTACTAATTTAAACTTTTTATTTTAATTTCTTTAAAAATGGATGATTTATAACTAGAGATATTATAATTTAGATGGATATTTTATATTCTATTTATTAAATTATTTGTAAAAGTATACTCTATTTATAATAAGATATAAACTTTGACATGTAGATGGTTGTCAAATTTAACATAGAAGAATAAAAGTTAACATTAACATGCTCACATCATCCCATTCCACCCATTCTGCCATTGTAGAATGCCTATCGGCATTAATTATTATTAAATTAAATAAATATAAATATGCCTAAGTTAGAACTTTAATCAAATCTTTTAAATTTAATTATTTTATGCACATTTAAAGAACTTTTTAATTAAAATATTCTTTTATATTTTCTTTTCCTCCACTTATTAATTAGTGTAAGCACTATTTAAAGCATCGTCTATTATTTAAATTAATAAGAATAATTAAAGTTCATTATTTAAATGCAACTCTAATTTAATAATTATTAATTAAATAATCATAATAAAATAATATTTAATCTTTAATCTTTTAATATTTTTATTCAACTTCTTAAATTAGACTTTTAAAATAAATATTTTAAACTGAAGTACATATTTAATTGATTTCTAATTAATTAAATAACATCATATTCTAATCTTTCTTTAACCAATTTTCTAAATTTAGACCTCTAATTTATACTTTTTATTTAAATCATAAATTTAATTAGTTTTTAATTAAATCAAATATTAACATATTATCATATTTTCTTTTTAATCAAATACTATTTATTACTCAATTAATAATATTATTTTCAATTTATTATTAAAATAAAACTCCTAAATAATTATTATTAAATAACTATAAATATACTAAAATTATAAATTTAATTTATTCTTTTAAATTTAAATATTTAATTTAATTAATTCTTCAATTAATTAAATATTGAATTTTCTATATACAATTTTCATGCAACAACTTTCAGAAATTTAAATTTAAATGTCTTTATTAAATTAATTTGCTTTCTCTTTTAATTAATTTATTATATTTTAATTTCAGGCATAAGCTTTACACAATTTAATTAAAATAATTTTTTTTAAATAATTGCTTATTCTCTCTTATTAATTTATTATATTTTAATTTCATACATAAGCTTTATGCAATTTAATTAAAACAAATTTTATTAAATAATTGCTTACTTTATCTTATTAATTTATTATATTTTAATTTCATGCATACGCTTTATGCAATTTAATTAAAATAACTTCATTAAATTTATGTTTTCTCTCTCTTCATGATTTGGGGTACAAGTTATGATTTGTAATTTTGTATTTGGGACATAAATTTACTCAAATAATCAATCTTCACAAGTTGGAAGTTTGTGTTTTTGAATATGGACATCCCAACTCACAACGATCGATTAACTTTGTGGTGGAGTGTAAATTATAGTTCATTAGTCAGTTCTTATTTCTTAGAAACTGTTCTTATATACTGTGGAAAATATTTACTTGTTTGAGTTGATATTGGTTTTGTTTTTTATAGAATATGAATAGATATCATATATATTTATTTACTTTGAAGAATAATATTAGGTTTATAATATTTGGGATGTGATTTTCAATTAACTACAAGATGTTTTAATAATATATTTATTAATTCAACTAATAATATTATTTAGAGTTTTTTATTTAAAATAAACTCTTAAATAATTATTATTAATTTAGATAAATATAATTACGCCTAAATTAGAACTAAAACTTTATCTTTAAGTTGAATTCTTTTATTTAATTAATTCATGAGATATTTTTTTAATAATATATTTATTAACTTAATTAATAACATTATTTAGAATTTATTATTAAAATAAAACTCCTAAATAATTATCATTAAATTAAATAAATATAAATATGTCAAAAAATAGAACTTTAATAAAATCTTTAAATTTAATTATTTTATTTAATTAATTCTTCAATTAATCAAATATAATTAAATATTTTTTCTTTATAAAATTTTTATGCAACAACTTTAAACAATTTAAATTAAAATATCTTTATTAAATTAATTTTATTTCTCAATTTAATTAATAATGAGACATTTATAATATCATATTTATTTATTTAACTAATAATATTATTTATAGTTTATTACTAAAAAATAAAACTTTCAAACAAAAGAATTATAACTCTCTCTTTAAATTTCTTTTATGCAATTTAATAAAAATAATCTTTATAAATTTTATGTTTTCTCTCTCGATATTTGTTCACTCTTTTCCAAATTCTTTGCAGTTTGTTCCGTTTCTCTTCACATCAAGAACGAATTCAGCAATGGTAAGGTGTTTTCCACTTCTGTCATGTGTTTCTTATTGCTTTAAGAATGCAAATCATTTTCATCATAGGAAGATATTCAGGAGTTCACACTCTTGTTTTTATTAAAAAGTATTTGCAATTGTGTTGAGGAATTGACACAAATTCCACGATATTTTCGAATATAAGGATTTATAGACAATGTTTCGGTGAAATGTATTGTAGCCGCCTCCAAACCTCTATTTAGATTGAATTTTCAGTTTTTTCATGTTCTGAATCTTGATCTCAAGCTAAGCATTAATGGACTCGCAAGTTCATCTCAGCAAACTTTTCGTTGATGGAGAGGCTGCGAACTTTTTTGTTTAAGTATGTGATTATAAATATCCATGATCAGCCGTCGAAACTTATAATCTCTGATGTTGATCTTTACTATTTCATGTTGCAGCAGTAGGTATCTTGCTGAAATATTGAAGTGGATCGTAAAAGGCGCATCCATTTATCTGTTTTTCGACAGATTTGCGAATCCGTGTGGTTCTCCAGGTGTCTGTCTTGAATTTGATTCATTAGAGCGAAATTAATGGCAGGATTTCTAATCGGAGGTTTTACTTCTATACCTATTAAGACATACTGCCTATCTTTATTAATTTGTTTTCAACCTTAGAAGAATTTCTTTCTGGTTTAAGATTAAAAGTCTTTTGTTTCGCAATACGATGATATTCAAATGTTCTGAGTTCTTTTACTAGAAAGATCTCTGTCTGCTCAAAGAAATTAGCCGTACCTGATTTCTAGATTAATAAATTTGACGATTTTGTAAGATTTTAGTATCATGTCATACAGCCTTCTTTGAATCTGTCACTCAATTGAAATAGCACTTTCTGGATTCTAAAATCTTGATCTCAAGTGAAGCAGTAATGATTTAATTAAAAGATTCTGCAAGAACTTTTTACATTGAACTAAGAGTCTTGATATTAAGCTAACCAGTAATTATAACACACAAAGATCGTGTCGATTTTTTTTCTCCTTGATTATGAAGCACAATTTCTTTAATACCTGGTAAATATGTTAACGGAGCCTCTCAGAATAACTTCTCTTAGGCATGTTGTTGAAAAGCTTAGCATGTCGTTTGCCCCATTCTGGTCGTTCTGATTCAAGAATCTTTTCTCTAAGAATTTCATTCGATCTTTTCTCTTACAAACTAAATATTTTGATTTTGATATAAAACTCGTTGTAAATTTCAACATTTTTTCCCGTCTTCAGGCTTTTTCCTGATTATATTCCATAATTGCAGGCAAATCCCTCGATCAATAGATTTCCGACGATTATCAGCAGATCAACCCCCAGCGCAGAAGCTGATCATTACTCCGCTCAACGATTTGTTCAACAGATTTTGCTGTAGAAAGAAAAGTTCACAGAAAGTAGTCATGTATGAAGAAGAAGCTTCTCAGAGTAGCGGATCTGGAGTTGAAGATTTTTCGAATGAGGAATATTTTGAGTTTTTGGATCAGTACTTGGGGCTCTACCCCACAGACAGCACTGGATATGTGACTAAAATTCAGTCTCTGTTATTAACCGGATGTTATAAGGAGGCATTTCTCTTCTTAGAGCATTCATGTGCTCTTCATGCGGAGATGAAAGAGCTCTTAACAAACACCTATCGTAAATCCGGCGCAGAATATTTCGACATAAGCGGAGAAATTGTAGGACCGGCGACAGGCCGGCCCTGTGTGGTGAGACCAGATGGCGATTTCATTGGGGCAGTGGAGATCAGGATGACAAACAATGGCTGCGGAAAGGGTTTGTTTGCCACGGAGAATATCCAGCGAGGAGAGGTGCTACTCATCAGCAAGGCTTTGGCCGTCTGTCCAGAGACTCACATAAATCGCCATGCCCTGCATCACATCGTGAAAGACGCTTTACATGATTGTGGGGAAAACGCGCGCCGGATTTTTCTATCTCACTTCGTCACAAATCGGTCAATATTCATTCCCAAAATGTGTGATTTCGTCACCAAATCTGGCGTAGGAAAGCAGCAGAGCGATTGGTGTATGCCGTGGGAGTTTTATGATCATGGACTGAATGAAACGGGGAATGGGTTTCAAATCCTTGCCATTTTAGACCTCATTGCATTTGACAATTTATCTCCATTTGCAATGAGAGAAAAATCGAAAGAACCGGCTATTTTCGAGTATGTTCCAGAGAGGATGTATTATGGTGTGTGGCTGCTTCCTTCCTTTGTAAATCATTCGTGCGTGCCCAACGCAGCAAGAATCAATGTGGGGCGAGATTTTATGAGGATTCATGCAACGAGGACCATTAAATCGGGCGAGGAAATCACAATCCCGTATTTCAATGTTTTGGTGCCCTTTCATTCTCGACTCGCGTCTTGCTCAAGCTATGGTTTCACCTGTGTCTGCAAACGATGCGAGTTAGAAGCAAAGAAAATGGAGAAAACCAGTGCAGTGAAGGATCTTTACTCCGAGTACGCGAAAATCAGCATGTCAGATGAGGTGGGAAAACGGGCTTCCCAACTGCAGAAGCTTCTTACTCGAGTGGAGAAATGTGTAAAGAATTTGCACAAGAAGAAGACTTTGAAAGAAGAAGATGAGTTGTTTGAAAGATGGTACAGGGCCTCGTTTGCCAATGTTTATTTAGCATCTCTTTTAAACAGACATAGAAATGAGATGCACGTAGAATTTTGTCTGGTAAATGACACAAATTTCACGGATATAGCGAATGCTCTGATTGAAACTTGCCCAGGGAGCCTTCACTGTCTTGTGTTTTTACATGAATTTCGAGGCAAATTTATAGAATTTCTGATGCTGCACGGGAATGCGATATCATCGGATAAAAAAGATTTGTATGAGGATTATGTGAACAATGCAGGCAATCGGATGATTGAAATCGCCCCTTCTATTTACGGCAGTCCAAATCTTCAAAGTATTATCGACATTATTTTACAGCAACCTGTCTGAAGAAAAGTTGGAACTTGGAATATATGATCTGTGGATTTCTGTTTTGAATTGTTCCGCCGGCCTTTCAAGATTGTAGGATTTTCAGTAATCTGATTTGGCCATTAGTATAACCACAGATTATTAAGTACATACAATTAAAACTACCTGAGTGCCATTCAGAAAAATTGCAGGTATTTTATATCATTCATTTCTCTATGTGAGGTTAATAGCATATTATTCGTTTGAAAATATCACTTCTAGTACAAATTATTTAGCTTATTTTCAAGCGCAAATTAGTATAATGTGCTCCAAACATTAAATTGGTATCAACACCCATCATAAAGGAGTCAACACAGAAACTACCGACTTTAATATCAGTTGAGGAATTGCGTGAGAAAGCGCAAAGCTTGTCTAATTTGTTTCTCCCGTGCGCAGCTTAGAGTTTGTTTTAGTTGTTTTTCATCTGTTGTTTGTGTTATTGTTATTATAATATTTTACAAAATAAAAATAAGTTTATAGATTTTTTTATTACCAAACTTGAACTTGAATAGTTTTAAATGAGTTTATGAAAAATTAATTCTTGTTGAGTACAAGCTCTCATATCATAAAATATATTAATAAATTTGGACAAAAATAATTCTTTATGATAGTTCTAACTTGACTAGTTTACCTACTCCTAGGTATGACTCTTTATTAAGAAAAGTACAATGAAAATGATATTTAATATTTAATATTTAATTTCCAATTCTTATTATTGTATAATTTAAATTACAATGTTTTTCAAAAAAAATCTTATAAAAAAATAAACACATACATTTCAAATGAATAGAATTTAAATTGGTATAAAGTATATATGCAATTAAAAAACTTTGGAATCAAAACATGAAAGCTAAATAAAAGATGTCTTCTTTTTGTTTCAAAATATTATTCTTGAATGAAAGTTTTCAAGTCAAAAAATTCTCTCTAAATTTTTATTGTAATTTATCTTTAGATTTAGAAACATCCAAAAACTCAATGAAAAGCTTTTACAAAGAAATTTTGTTTACAACTTGTGTACTTCTCTTATCCATCTTCCTAAAGACATGAGCACTTCTTGTCATGGCTCACCTTGTGCAACTTTGATTTGGTAGGAAGTCATCGACTGATTTTGGCTTAGTCAACTTAGTCGATGGACATCGACCGACACCTATGAGTATTGGTCATCTCTACTTGCCTATTTTGGAGTTTTGGTTGAGATGTTGTTTGACTTAGACTATAATCAAAGTGTAGTTCGATTATGTGGTTATTCACATTTGGTCTTCATGAACTTCTTTGATGAGATTTTATTTTGTTGATATGTTAATTGACTATGTGATCCTTATTATCTTTCATTGTGCTTACATGTTAGAAGGATACATGTTGATGATGAAGTTATATTTAAATGATGCATTATAGTAATGGTACATTGTTGATCTTGAGGCATAATGATGAATATATGTCGTAGTTAAAAATAAAAAATAAAAACATGAAATGTGATATGATTTGATTGGTTGTGATTGTTGATGCTATTTCAATAGCTTACTTACTAGTATTGATCTATTTTCTTTGGTTGTGAGTGTGTCTGAGAGGTTGCAAGATTGAAGGAAAGGGTGTGGCTGAGGTAGAGGAGGTTAACTCCTTAATAGGTTTGGTATTGGATTTTCCAGTTCACACACACACTTTAGACATTAAATATGAATTATTGATGTTTGCATTATTTATCTCTTACCTTACTCTTGAATGATCATATGATTAAATTTAATGCATAAATTTAAGAAAGAAAATTATATGTTTAATTTTCCATACTTGAGAGAAAATTTATTTTTTATTTACAAAAGGAATGAATAACTTGAAAAATTAATTAGATAAAATTAATTACTAAATTTAACTAATTTGTTAAAATTCTTGAGTGATTTATTTAGTATTTTCAGAGTGTTGATATATGACAGTGTTGATCGAAATTACTAGCATGGCAACTATATGAACATCTGTGTGCATACATGTATATATGAGTTCACCATGTGAATTCACATACATGAAGACACACACGCATGCACACACATGAATAGACATTAAGTATACCTTGATGAGTTTATCCTGGTATTAAACTAATTTTATCATTAATAAATGGAAATAAAAAGATCAGATTATAGTTCTCTTGGATCAAGCATTGTATTCTTCATACAATGTTGACCATGCATCAGATCGAGCAAATGATCTCTTACCTTGTACAGATCAAAAATCATGAAGGAGCTTGTTTAATAAACTAACTACACTTGATTAAGGATTAGGTCCTTTAATGATTTGTTAATTATATCATCATGTCTTTTCATGGGTGTAGACATGTCTACCCATTTCTTGACTATTGGTTTGGATATAAATATCAACTGATTAAATATATCATAATCATCAAAATCAATAAATGATATAAATCTTAATAGATCAGGATTGCAACTCAATAATAATATTTAGACCTTGCACTTAGTTTTAGAATTGAGTTAATTCATATTCATTATATCTTGATTATCACTTGAAATCAAAGCATATATAGATTAGTATCCATCAAATCTGAAAATAAGCCATAACCACAACAATCTAATCACAAGTTTAATTGCATTTACACAAATAAAATAAAAATTGGATGAGTGTAGAATCTTTGACATGTTAGTCTTTTTGAAAACTCATATTGATTATCATTTAATTTTATGGTTATTTTATTTATTGCCACTATGAAAATTTAAGATGGAGAACTAGGAGTAATTAGTTTTGATCACTAACTACTGAAAGTAATTTTGGGTCCTAACAAACAAAGCTTGATGAGGTACCCAAGCACAATCTAATCTTTGAAAAGAGAATAAATAGAGAAAACTACATGGGAAAAACCCTACTCCAAAAAGAGATGGAAATAATATTAAAAAGAACTAGTGAAGGATTGAAGAAGCCTCCAAACTAGGGAATGTCCTAAAAGATAGGAATAAAAGATGAACACGAAGAACACCACAGAAGCATGTAAAATTTGAAAAACTCTATCAAAAGTAACTATTGATTTGAAGAACCTCTGCTTAAATAGAACTTGACTAGGTAGAGAAGATTGTAATCTACATGAGTGCTCTTAGAAGATACTACTTGAATCAAGAGGAACACAAAGGCTAACAATTGAACTGGAAGATATAGATGGCATAAAATACCAAAGCCTAAAGAGCTGATCAATTGAACATAGAAGGCTACAACCAAAGTAGGAACAACAAAAAAGAGTGTCTATATGGTAAATGATCCATCTTACCAAAATGCATAGGTGCCTAGCCACTGCATCTGCCTAGTACATAGGAACAAATACTAAATACAAAGCTCACTCCATCAAACCAAGGAAGCATGAGAAACAACAAATGAACCCCTCCTAATGTAAACAAGGATGAAGTGACAAGCAACTAGAAAAGTAGGCCAAAATAATTGCATGTCAAGAAAACACAATCAAGATGCACAAAAGAGTACATATGTGTACTGAGGTAATCAATCTCAACCACATCATGTGGCTAATGTCACACAAGGGAAACTCACTAGAAAAAGGAAGATGGCAAACAAAGGAAAAACATCAACCCCGAAAGCACTTTAATCAAAGTAGTGCATATTGTGAAGAACCTCCTTATAGCAATATCGTGAGAATGCTCGAAATAACAGAATACAAAGTGATAGCAGAACTCAGAATGAATCTACTGATCGCAGGCCACTTCGAGGGGGTAACCTCCTTTGAGCAAGCTCAATACAATAAATTCGTCCGTGCCCATCAAGGGCCTCAACCTATTCTTATATACTGAGTACGATCTAGAAAAGTAATACTACCTATGCATGTGGGATAATAAAATATACTCACGGGACGACTTACAAAGCATATGCGTCCAACAACACTACTCTGACAAAATAAACAGAAGGAACACACAGGTTCCTAACATCCCCTCTCCCTTAGAAAAAAGCTTTGTCCTCAAAGCTTAAGGTGTGGAAATTGTTGTTGAATCTGAAGAAGGGGTTCCCAGGTAGCATCCTCTGGTTGCATGCCATGCCACTGAATCAAGACCTCAGAGATGGAGCGAGAGCGAAGCTGGCGAGTGCGCTGGTCAATGATTGCCACCGGCTCCAGGATAATGGATCCTTCCGTATCCATTTCAGGGAGAGTATTTTGTGCTCTGACAGTGGTACCCAGAACTTTCTTTAGACAAGAAACATGAAAGACTGGATGAATGCGGGAAGAAGGAGGAAGTTCCAGTTTATAAGCAACTGAACCAATCTTCTGCAAAACCTTATAAGGCCCATAAAATTTTGGGGCCAGCTTATGACGCCCTTTCAGCTTTAGGGAGGATTGTTTGTATGGCTGTAGACGAAGAAAAACCATATCCCCAACTTGAAATGAGCGCTCAGAACGGTGTTGATCGGCTTGCTATTTCATCCGATTACGGGCCATGTGAAGATTATCCTGTAAGGTACGAAGAATCTGATCCCTGCTGCGGAGAACTATGTCAACTGCCTGGACTGGTGAGCTGTTGGGAGTGTAGGGAAGGAGCACTGGAGGTGCCTGACCATAGACTGCTTCATATGGAGTCATTTTAGAGGCAGTGTGGTAAGAGGTATTGTACCACCATTCAGCTAAAGGGAGCCACTTGGCCCACTGATGTTGCTGTTCGGAAGTGAAGCAACGAAGATAAGTTTCCAAGCATTTATTGACAATTTCAGTTTGACCATCAGTTTGTGGGTGATAGCCCGAACTCATCTTCAGTTTGGTGCCAGTTTTCTGAAACAGTTCAGTCCAAAAATGACTGGTAAAAGTTGCATCACGATCAGAGACAATGGAAGAAGGGAGTCCATGAAGACGAAATATCTGGTCCATGAAGATTTGTGCAACAGAGGAGGCAGTATAGGGGTGGCTGAGGGCACAAAAATGACTATATTTCGAGAGACGATCAACCACAACCAAGATCACTGTCTTGCCACCGGATTTAGGAAGCCCTTCAATGAAATCCATAGAAATATCAGTCCAAATCCGTGTAGGGATGGGCAATGGTTCGAGCAAGCCAGGAAGGAGGGTCGTTTCACCCTTGTGGCGTTGGCAAGTATCACATTCAGCCACCATCTGTTGAATCGTCTGTTTCATCCCTTTCCAAAAGAAGTTTCTCCTTGCTCGCTCATAAGTTTTGAGGAAGCCTGAGTGCCCTGCTAAAGGAGAAGCATGGAGTTCATAAAAAATAGCCTGATGTAGAGCTGGGTTCTGAGGAAGCACTAGCCGACCCTTGTATCGAAGAGAAGCACCATCCCAAGAGTAATGTGGTATAGCAGAAGGATTATTGGCTAGCAGGTGAATGATTTGAGATAAAGAAGAATCACTGTCATAGCCCTGCTGAACAGACGCTAACCAATTGGGAATGGGCATAGAAATAGCGGAAAGGGAAGCTTGATTATCAAATGTGCGAGAAAGAGCATCTGCCACAATATTCTCCTTACCCTTCTTGTAGGTGATCTCATAATCATACCCCATGAGTTTGCTGACCCATTTCTGTTGTGTAGGAGAGGATACCCGTTGTTCCAGGAAGTATTTCAGACTTTGGTGATCGGTTCTGATGCAAAAATGACTCCCTAAGAGGTATGGCCGCCACTTCTGTACAGCATGCAAAATAGCCATCATTTCTTTTTCATAAGTAGAGAGGGCTAGATTCTTACCAGAGAGGGCTTTGCTAGTGAACGCAATAGGATGGTCATCTTGCAGGAGAACAGCACCCAATCCATTGCCGCAAGCATCACTCTCAATAGTGAAGGGTTTGGAAAAATCTGGCATCGCGAGAACAGGTGTACTGCACATAGCCTGTTTCAGTTGTTCAAATGCAGTCTCAGCAACAGGGGTCCAGGAGAAGGCATCCTTTTTTAACAGAGCTGTCAATGGTGCTGCAATTTTCCTGTAATCTTTGACAAACTTGCGGTAGTAGCCAGTCAACCCCAAAAAACCCCGAAGGCTCTTGAGAGTTTTAGGATGCGGCCAAGTTTTCATGGCATCTATTTTTGTAGGATCCACCCGCACTCCATGGTGTGCAACAATATGCCCGAGATACTCCACTTCCTCCTGGCCAAACACACATTTAGATAGTTTTGCACAGAGTTGATGATCAGAGAAAAGTTGCAAGACAAGCTCCAGATGATGGAGATGCTCAGCCCAAGTTTTGCTATATATGAGGATATCATCAAAGAAGACCAGAATGAATTTCCGGAGGTATGGTCGAAATATGTTATTCATCACTGCCTGAAATGTTGAAGGAGCATTCGTGAGGCCAAAGGGCATGACTAAAAATTCATAGTGACCATCATGTGTGCGGAAGGCAGTTTTAGGTATATCCTCCTCATTAACCCGAATTTGATGATACCCAGAACGAAGATCTAACTTGGAGAAAAAATGAGCCCCATGAAGTTCATCAAGAAGTTCATCAACAACTGGAATGGGGAACTTGTCCTTTATAGTGAGATGATTAAGTGCTCGGAAATCAATGCAGAGTCGCCATGACCCATCTTTTTTGCGAACAAGCAGAACTGGAGAAGAAAAGGAACTGGTACTAGGGCGAATAATACCTTGCTTCAGTAAGTCACGGACAAGTATCTCGATTTCGGTCTTCTGATGAAATGGGTAGCGGTAGGGCCTGATGTTGGGCGGAACACTGCCAGGAAGGAGCTGAATACGGTGGTCCTCTGGACGAGAAGGAGGTAATCCCACAGGTTTAACAAATACACCAGAATACTTGTCCAAAATGTGTTGGAGATCGGCAGGAGTGCTAGAGACTGCTGATGGCTGCATCTGAATGGAATGGAGCTGAGCGATGACACCATGTGAATTCTTCTTAAGAAGTTTTTCCATACGGTGTGAACTGATGATGCTGAGAGACCCTGGTTGTAAGCCTTTCAAAGTGTGTTGGTGCCCCTCGGCTAAAAACTGCATCCAAAGTTCAGCAAAATCCCAGAGAATGGGGCCAAGAGTGCGTAACCATTGGGCACCCAAAACCACATCACAGCCACCTAAGGGTAAGGCAAACATGTCAGAGCGCATGTTATAATCTCCAATAGAGAGATGCACATTGCGACATTTCCCTTTACAAGGTAAAGTGCCCCCATTGGCAATCATGACTTCAAAGCTAGAGCAGGGATGGATAAAGCAATCAGCCTGTTTGGCTATTCGTGGATCAATGAAGTTATGAGTGCTACCAGAATCAATGAGTATAGTAAGAGGGATCTTCTTGAAGAAACCCTGGACCCGCATGGTTTGTGGAGTAGTGACTCCTGCCAAAGCATGGACAGATATCTCTGGTGGAGCTTCTGGTGAAGGAGGTTCAGGCTGGTGAGGCTCAACCGCATCATCCACTGTTTCCTGAGCATCTACATATTCTTCCAGTTCCGGTGGAGAATCCACATCCAAGAGATAGAGCTTTTGCTGAACACATCTATGGCCCCGAGACCATTTCTCATCACAATTATAACAAAGCCCTTTGTCTCGCCTGACTCGCATCTCTGTTTCAGACAAGTGCTTGATCGGAGTAGTTCTGGGAGCTGGTATGACTGGAGGGTTGTGAGAACCTGTATTTCTGAATGGAACAAAATTAGATCTGGAGCGTTGTAGAGCACTAATCTTTTCTTCCGCTAACTTAGCCAACCCAAGGGCTTCCATCATTGTAGTAGGTCAAAACATTTTGACTTCTGAGCGAAGTGCATCCTTCAGACCACTGACAAAACAACTACGGAAGAATTCATCAGACAAGCCCTCTGTGTGATTAGCTAATTTTTCAAACTCTGTCTGGTATTCTCTTACAGTGCCTGTTTGACGCAGTTTAGTAAGTGCTCCTGTGAAATCATCAAAGGAACTAGGGCCAAAGCGCTCCAAAATGAGGGTGCACAATTCTGTCCATGTTGGGCCTACATTAGCCTTGATGTACCAACGGAACCATTGAAGAGCTTCATGTTCCAAATGAAAAGATGCAAGGGGGACTTTGTGGTTATCCAAAGTATTATGCAAGCTGAAATACTGCTCTGCCCTATAGATCCATCCAGTCGGATCAGAAGCATCGAAGCGTGGAAAATCAAGCTTTGGTCCACGGAAATTGCCAGAAGAGGACCCAGTATCTCCTGAATGGTTTCGGCTCATGGCTGACTGCTGAAAGTTAAGACCCAGAATTTTGTCATCCAGATCTTGAAGTTTGGTTTTGAGGGATGCCATTTCTTCTTCCATGATTTTTGCTCCTGTACGCGTAACAACCATAAAGCAAGGTTTTTTTTTTTTTTTTTTTTTTTTTTTTTTTGGAATGGGTAGAAGATGAGAAACAAAAACTTTTTTAGTTACGGAAAACTTGGATTTGGGTAAAACTCAGATAGGAAATGGGTGTTCGACGGGTGGTGGGAGACTATCTGGGGACAAGGGAAACAGAAAAATGAGGGTTTCAAGGGTAGGGAGGCGAAATGAGGCGAACAGTCCAAGAGGGATAAGGGAGCAAAATGAGGAATTGAATCTTGTGGCTCAGTTTGGTGGCGATTGGATGAGAGGTGAAAAAGATAGGGCAAACCCTAAAATTAGATAAATGAGAGATTTAGGGCTTTGATATGTAAAATTTGGGGTTGGGTCGCCAAGGAAGGAAGTATGCAAAATGATATTGCAGACGTTCTGTGGAAGTATGAGCAGAAACAGAAAGCAAACAAGGAAGCTACGACTAAAAAACAGAAAAAATTTTACTCTTTCTTTTTTTTTTTTTTTTTTTTTTTTTTTTGAACAGTCGACTTAGAAAAATTCACTCACAGACAAAACAACTGAAAAGAGTTATTGCAATAACAAGAGATATTGGAAGTGAGAGGAACCTGAAGGCCACGACAGAAAAAAAAAAATTTGATGTAATTTCCACCCAGCGAGCCCAAGAGAGTGCTCTGATACCAGGTGTGAAGAACCTCCTTATAGCAATATCATGAGAATGCTCGAAATAACAGAATACAAAGTGATAGCAGAACTTAGAATGAATCTACTGATCGCAGGCCACTTCGAGGGGGTAACCTCCTTTGAGCAAGCTCAATACAATAAATTCATCCGTGCCCATCAAGGGCCTCAACCTATTCTTATATACTGAGTACGATCTAGAAAAGTAATACTACCTATGCATGTGGGATAATAAAATATACTCACGGGACGACTTACAAAGCATATGCGTCCAACAACACTACTCTGACAAAATAAACAGAAGGAACACACAGGTTCCTAACACATATATAATAAGAAACAAGATATGGTGAATCCCAGGAATACAATAATCTTTTTGAGTGTCTTCATATGACACTGGTTGAATCAGAAGGAAAAATAAGGAAAAAAAACTTAAACAAAAATAAAGATCCTATACAATATGGCACTTTATCTCAGTGGATTCACAAGAATGCATAGAAATGATGTCTAAATAGACTAGAAGAGACATGAGGCTAATACAATAGATAGTAAAACCCATGATGAATCATTAGAAGCAACAAAATTGATCCATAGACCTAAAACAACTAAGATATTAACTAGAATACAAAAATGAAAAAGACTGAATAAAATGTACCTAGAGAAAAATTTAGAAAAACAACCCACATCACTGGACAGATCTTTGAAAGACCTTTCCAACAATATATGGAATTCCTAGATCGAAGATTGGAAACTCAAGATATGTCTCCTAAAGTGCAAAATTATACCCCTAACTTTGATATCATAAAAAGCTATCAAACAACATCAAAAATAAAAAATACTTGTACCATTGTGACAGGCTCGAAACCAACATTCTAACGATATCTAGTTTGTAGAAAACCAAGTCTATATACTCGAGATATGAGCAAAAAACCAAAGATAGGTCCAAACAAGCCAAAAGGGAAAACAAGAACATTGATGGAATGTTGATGTCAACAAGTGACAAGCATAAATTTGGTCATCAAATGATCGTCGAGACAAAAAAAAAATGACTCTTTTGCCAAAAAAGTGAAGTTAGAGCCGAAAAAATATCTGATTGCCAGAAACCACTATGATTGAAAAGAAAAACCACATCCACATGAAAAATGTTGAGGAGACCACATGGAAAAGAGTGGGGCCCAAGGAGAGGTGGTAGATAGTCACCAAAGCTCTAAAAAATGCATGAATGCCAAAACTTTTGCCCAAGAAATCAAGTGAGCATTGAAATCATGAAGAAAGGTCAACTCTCATCAAGACAGAGAGTGGGGGTGCATGTAAATGGAAAAGCACACCATTTTACCAAAAAATGCACCCATCAATGTCAAAGCCACCATTGAGCATTCCAAAACACCATGGTCAAAACTCGAGTGGAAAATCTCATGCAAACTACCAATGTGCATTAAAAAATGCTTCCCAAAATAGGTCTCCAACCTACTCCAAAATGAAGTAAAAAATTTCCAAAGAACTTTTGACAAAGCACTCCAAAAACATCTACACCTAAATTGTGCATGAGATTTTACAATGCATGTTGACTGCGGACGAGGGGTTGATGACTCTAAAAAATAAGACTCACTATTGATCTATTAAAGGTGTGCCCCAAGGAAGACAACAACACTCCAAGGCAGCCCAAATGAGGGTTTGAGTACCAAAGTTAGGCCATGTGGACTCCAATGAAGATGCCTCAAGAACAAGATGTGAATTAATAGAGAATCATAGATCAAAAAGATCTTTCTTGGCTAAACATAGTAATCCATGCGCAAAAGGAGAGGAGTGGAACCTTCCATGTAGCAGAAAAATGAGGCATGATCATGAAAAAAAGGTCCTTCAATGCCACCAAAGCAACCATGCACGATAGCTTGAAAACTAGCTTCCGCAATACTACCACAACAAATGCAAAACCACCCAAACATGCCACCACTAAAAAATGTGGGAAACCTTTGCATGAGCTAGAAAATCACTATCAAAATAGGTTGACCAACATTGATATTGTGTGGGACAACTGATATGGGCATTTTCCACAACCCAAGATGGGATCTTCCTCTAAAAATCACACCTTCAACTCCAAAAATTGCATTATGTGGGGATCTACAATCAAAGAAAAATCCTTATAAACCATGCCTCAAAACAAGGATCCATCACATGGAAGGAAGGAGTGCACCAAGGGAAAAAAAGTTTTGAACACAAGCAAAAAATGCATGACCTCCAAAAGAAATATGTGGTGAGATTTTGGACATTGCATGGGTCTGATCATGGAGTATAGTGTGTGACTGAAAAGATACCTTACAATCCCCTTGTCACATGCATAAATTGCCAAAAAAACATAGGATGATAGGAGCCCAAAACCTATAGGTCAAAGCATATCATGTAGTGTCCAAGGAGACTTAATAGGGGGCCCACTACCCAAAAAACCTTGGAACAAATATGGCCTACAAAAGAGAGTTGTATGGGGTGTGCAAGTACTTACAAGACTTGCAAGCATTAAAAGCTCAACTCCCTTTAAATCACACCTCAATTTTTGTTTGCAACATTGTTAACAAAGGTCCAAAAAAAAGATTTTTGATGTGGGCTCCTCTGCTAATGCAAACCTAAAAATATTTTCATAAATAAAATCAAAATATTGATGCCTTACTTTGTATGCCTAGGTCAATAGGTCTTGGATGCAAAAAAAAAACTTGGCCTCAATTTTCAATAGCATCCAAAATAAATGAATTTTATATGGAAATGGGGTTTTTGAGCACTCTGAGCTCAACAGTGATGTCCATTTGGGCTCAAAGTGCTCTAAAAAGTAGCGCCCCCCCCCCCCCCCCCCCCATATCCAATACAAAAAACCTCTAAAAGATCAAATCTAAAAACCAATGCCAAAATTCCTCAAGAGAAAAATAGGGGCTCCTCTACTGATGCAAGCCTAAAAATATTTTCATAAATAAAATCAAAATATCGATGCCTTAGTTTGTGTGCCCAAGTCAATAGGGCCTGGGTACAAAAAAAAATATGCCTCAATTTTCAACAATGTCCAAATTGAATGTATTTTATATGGAAATGGGGTTTTTGAGCACTTTGAGCTCAATGGTGATGTCCATTTGGGCTCAAAGTGCTTTAAAAAATAGGCCCCCCCATATCCAATACAAAAACCTCTAAAAGCTCAGATATGAAAACCAATGCCAAATGGGCTCCATCGTTGATGCAAGCTTGGAAATATTTTTATAAATAAAATCAAAATATTGATGCCTCAGTTTGTGTGCCCAAGTCAATTAGGGCCTGGGTGCAAAAAAGAATTTCCTTTATTTTCAACAATGTCCAAACTGAATGTATTTAATATGGAAATGGGATTTTCAAGCGCTTTGAGCTCAACAGTTATGTCCATTCGGGCTCAAAATGCTCTGAAAAATAGGTCCCCCCCATATCCAATACAAAAAAACCTCTAAAAGCTCAGATCTAAAAATCAATGCCAAAAGTCTCAAGAGCAAAATAGTGGCATGAAGATCTGGAGCTTTGATACCATATTGAATTTGATGAAAGATCAACCCCACAGCTCCCAAGAATCACCTGCATGCAAACACCTGTCACAGAAAGAGATGATAAAAAGCTATGGAGGCTTGAATTCCTAGATCCACAGATGAGACATTCTTGATGAGAAAAAAGAGAAATTGCTATAGTCAAAAGTAAATCAATAATTATAAAGAGATATCCTTATAAAGGAGATTAAAACCTTAATAGGTGACTAACCTAGGTTTTATGATAATAATTAATAAAAGAATTAATTATTTTATGCCCAAAGTTTATCTTAAGTAAACTAGAGATAATAAGTGACTTAATAATTAAATCAATATAATTTTATTAATAAGAAAAAAATTTATTACTCTAACATTTAGTTTGCAATAGGTTATGGGGTTTTTATAAATCTTTGCATCATCTCTCTTGGTAGATTTAGCATTTGGAAGTATTTATGCACTTTGGCTTCCATTTAGTTGGTATTAGAGCTTGGCCAGATTTGGTGTTGTTGTTGTTGTTGGCTAGATAGGGTTTTTGTGCGGATCTAGTTTCAATGGAAGTTTTGTAAAGAAATTTTCAAAAACTTATTATAGGTTAGATATGGTAAGCATATCTAGAAAAATAGAGATGGATAACTTTAATGGTAGAAATTTTGAGTTGTGAAAACTCGAAATGGAAAACATGCTTGTAGATAGAGATCTATGAATTATGGTTTCTTCAATGAAAACCCAAACTACATTGTAGGAAGGATGGGATAAGATGGACCAAAAATTCAAGAGTTTAATAATATTTTATTTAGTTGATTCAATGGTCTTGAATTTCTATGAAGTGAGATCTATAATTGATCTTTGGAAGAAGCATGGTGATATTGATCTTTGAGAAATCTATCATAATATTATCATAGTACTTATACTTCCTCATTTTTGTATTTTTTGCTTGACCTTTGATTAAGATTTCATCAATCAAACTAAGTCAACATACAACCATTGGGATGTTTCTCTAGGTCTCATCCTTGGTACTATAACTTGTTGGTTCCATCTTGAAGATGAACCCCAATCTTAACAACAGCTATTATATTATGTATAGACTTGCACACATGAGTGAATATGAACTAGGACTCTTGGTTACTAAAAAACTCCTATTTTAGTTTGTCGATTAATTTGGATAGTGGATATTAAATCCATTGCTCATATATGGAGGTCATGGTGTGCAGAAGAACCATGACATTTCAATTCAAACATAGAAAATGGAACCCCCCACATGCAACTAATGTATCAAAACTATATCTCCAATTGATATGCCTAAATATGTATGTATGTACCTATCCTCATATTTGTTCAATGCATAACAATGGGCCACCATTTTATATCCTCTGGTTTTCCTCCACTGGAAGAATGACAATCAAATATACCCCTAAATAAAAACACAATCTTGTAAGTCCCTTCAACTACATGGTTGATGATATTTCCAAGCATGACATTTTTTTTTGTTGATGTGTATGTCAATGTTGCTAACTTGGTTGAGATGTACTTCTTAGAAATCCATTCAATCCCTTCTATAATCACTTTGAGGCTTCCACCCTATATAAGTTATGTTTGTCAACAACCTTCGTTTGTTCTAAGAATTATACAAGCAAGAAAAATAGAAAAAACCACCTTCCTCCATTCTTCTCTTCATTTCCTTTAATAAATCTTTTATTGAGCATAGGTTCGAGTGCTTTTGATCTGAATTTGGGATCATAAAATATGTGTCTTCCAAATTATTTTCCTCTCACTCTTTATTCTCTCATGTATCAATGAACATTGTCGAATTGCATTTTTTAATCCATGTTTGAAAGATAATTATCTTCTTTAATGCTAGAAAGAGATAAATCTATATCAAATTCATGATTCACACATATGTCATATCATTCTTCTGCCTACTCTATCATTTGCTCCCTGCACTTGATTGGCTCGTATGTAATTGTCTATCCACTAGAAATGATTATCTTTTTCCCCTTCCTATTTTATAAGGTGTGAAAGTATATATTTAAAAATGATTATTATTTCCCTTTTTATAAAAAATATGTATGATTGTTGTCCTCCCTAGCTAATTGGGATTTTACTGAAATATGTGACCCTCGATAAAAATTGTATCTCAACAATTTTTGTGATCTCCATTGTTCCTAATTTGTATGAGTGTCCTCTACTACAAAAACTTTGATCTTTTATTTTTTTTGTTGCAAAACACCAACTGCTAAATTTGCACTCACTCTTCTAAACTAGATAGGCAAAGTGAATGGACATGGATCATAAACCAACTTTAATGATAGCACCACGTATACATAGTCACCTACTTGGCCAAATCTTATAGTGTATTTCAGCCAAATTTCCTCATGTAAACCAATAAATTAGTGACTAAGAATCAATATTGTTAAGGTCATTAACATTTGCAGTGTGGCTCTAATACCATGTTAAGTAAAAGGACCTATGCAAATGTACTAAGCACTATCATTTATTTATGTGTGTTCCAAATGCAAATTTGAAGGATATAAATATCCATAGAAGAGACATGTCTCTTTGGTAACAAACTAATCAATGATTAATTAGATAATATTAATATTAATATATAATATATAATATCAAACATATATAATAAATATATAAGTAGATATAGGAGGGTTTCTCTAATTGATGATTGACCATTATCCATAAAAGAATTGTCTCTAAGTTAATTCAATTCGACTGAAGCTATAACATTAATATGTTTCTAATAATCCATTCCTCAAAATATATTGTTGCTTTAGGGATTTTATGAGTTCCACCTCATTTTTCCAATGTCTTTGTTATAGTATTAAAATCCAACATTTAATTTTTCTTCAATCGCTTTCTAGACTCTGATTTTCTTCATATTGTAAATAGGCCCATACACATTAAAAATCCTGATCAACTTCATGTGAAAACTTCTTACTAAGCCACAACTCCAATTTTCACATGATCTTCTAAAGATGTTATAGTAAGAAACCCCAGGTCCCATATGAAAGCTAAACTTCCTGAGGCTCCTCTAGCTGGGATCCCCATATCTTCCTAAATCCTAACGTCTTTTTTAAACCATTTAGATCATTCCTATCTAGCTTAGTTTCTTTTAGTAAAATGAGTTATGTTTTTTTTTTTTTTTTTTAATGCATTGTTTTAAGACCCACTACTTGTTAGGGGCATTAAAACCCCTAACATTCCAAGTTAGGACATTCATGGTGAGTTGGGAAGGATCTTCCCCTTCCTTGCATTAAAGATATTGGTTAATTTGGATTGACCATGAGCACATCCATCCCTCATTCTCAATTCCTATAGGAATTTTCTTCCCCTCTTTTACACAATTATGGTTATTCTTACTTGGTTGAGACATGGCTATCCCAATGTTTTCCTAATCTATTAGTTATGTTAGCAGCTACTCCACCTTCACTTTCTCCTTTTGATCATTGCCTTTCAGAATTTCCTTGAACAACAATTCCTTGTGTCTCAGTATATCTTCCTCATCACAAATCTCATCCAAAAATTTATTCATTAGTTCATTAACTACAAACTCACATAAATTCTTTGAAATGATCCTAACGTCTTCATCTACTCTAGCTTGGCCATCACACTCCTCATTTGAAGGGATTGATGGAAATAATATCCTCTTGGATATCCATATCATTATACAGGTGATCCCCTCTTCTATAATAATATTCCTCTCTCCTTCAATTTGTTTCACTTTTGAAGCCTCATTCTTCATTATTAAGTGTTATTGCTATGTCTCTTTTAAGCTTATCAGTTTTGGAGTCTCTACCGCCTACCCTTGTGGTTTCTACCCCTAGATTTTTGCTAAGATATTACTTGGAAATTTCCTCACCCCTTGTTTTATCTATAACTATCTATCACTTTGGTTGAGCTGAAAGGGGGGCATTCATGATACATCCTAAAGCCTCCACTCCTTGATCTTCATTATTAATAGACCCCACCATAACCAAGGGGAATAAGGGCATAGATTCTCTTACTCTACTCTTTTCCAAATCATCCTCTACATGGGATGAACTACAATGTCAAAACCTCATCTATCTATCAAAGGAGGATAAGGGAAAGAAGGGATTTGATTTATGATCGGAGAGGCTAATGTAAGGTCCTCTATGTAAGATCTTTTGTGAATCACAATTCTATTATGAGTGACCTTCCCTTAATGGAGATCTTCAAATGCTTATGTTTATAGAGGTTTACATCTATATTGACTATGGTAATTAGATTGGAGAACCTAAATTCAATTTCTACAAAACCTACATATTCCCTAACTTGTTACCTATCAAATTAAGAGTCTCATTTGTTAGTAGTTCAATAGAAAGATTAGACAAACTAAAAACACAATCTATTATTAAGGAGCCTAGGTTGTTTGGGTTAAAGAAAGGTTGTCAATCAAGGACTCTAAAATATTTTCCTTTGAAAACTAGGACATTTTAAAATAAATTTATTTTTTTCACACTAGAGCTACAATAATTAATATAAAGATAATTACTTCTAATTTCTTACCATAAGATTATTTCAACCATCTCACAATAGATTCTACCTTTGTACTTATTCATGTCCATTTAGCATAGAGTCCATATTTATGACATTCTCATTGGTTATATTCCACTTCATATCCTTGAAGAACTAGAGTAAGGATTTCCTCCTTGTTAGTCTCCATTGGACTAGGGATGATCGCTTCCTATTGGATTGTTGGGGCTTCATTTCTAGGAAGGTCGATTTCAATATTGAATCTCTTAGAGGAATGAAAGGATTAGAATCCAAATGATATCTAGAAAAAGTCAATCTCATTCTTCATGTATAGAATGGATTTGACCTATGTGAGTTTTGATGATAAGGGTGGGAAGAAATAAGAGCTTTGGGGGGATTAAACATTGCTTATTTGTCTAGATCGTTTAGATTTTACAATAATCCATCCCTCATCCTTAGATTCATTCTTCACTCATTCTAAGAGATTCTAGAGAACCAAGTCTAGAATTGATTTGCAAATATAGGGGAGGGCATATTTTGTGTGCCAAAGGATAAAACATTTTCTATCAAATTTTTCCCTAGTTGACTAGTTTGCACAAATTGAACAAAATGAAAAGTTTGTACAAGATTCAATTTCGTATGTTAATAGATAAATTCAAATATTTTTAACTACCTAAAAAATTTAAAATTAACCGCCCAAAAATGTCAATCTACATATAATTTCATATATTTTTTCTCAAAGAATTGCCAAATTTATTTTTTGATAATAAAACTTGTAGAGAAAATCTCTTAGCAGACAAAATGACCAAAAATACTAAAATTAAAAATTAAAAAACCCAAAATTAAACCTCTATTTTTTATTTATTACTTAATTGAATAGGAACTCAATTAATAGTTGGAGAAAACTTCTGAACAATTTGATTGAACTTTAAACAATGCTTATGTTTACAATGTGATTCCATGTTGCTTTAAATTGTTTTATCAGACTTCTTCGATGCTCAACTTCATATATTTTCATAGAAGCAATGATACAATGTTTTATGGATGTTCACTGAGATTCAAATTTTAGAAATCACTATATTGTAGTTGGTCCATATTTTTATTTCTCCTACCACCCAAATTGAGTTTGATTTACTAAAATAGATCAACTCAACCCCTAAATATGATTTGTAGTCCCAAATTCACTACCCTCTTAGTTAGAAGATGTTATCATGTCTAAATTAATGTGGAATCTACTACCTGATAATGTTTCAAATTGCTTGATCCTCTTCCATCTCTAAAAGAGTTCAACTTTTACTTGCATAGGGCCATTTTGTCTCCTGGCAAGTTTGTTCTTTGAGTTACAATTTTCCTTCTTTTGATTATGATCTACAAAATTAAATTCTAGAAATTTTCCCTTGGATTCCTAATAATTTTTTTGATTAGGGCACAAATCACCCATGTTGGTAAAGGTTTTCTTGCAATCACCCTGAACTTGATCTTAATTTTGGATTGAAATTACTCCACTTTTTCTTACGAGATCATGGAACCACGAAGAAATATTGGAAAACATGCACAACACAAAAAGCTTGTGCACCAAATCTTGTATGTTAAATCACTCAAGGAGGCAAATGCTATGATTATTGGCTCACTTTCAGTATCTCTCGAAAGGTTTAAAGTGCAATTATGGTGACATCTAACTTCAAGTAAAAACAATTCAATCATGCAACTTATCAAAGTTGAATTCAAACTTCCAAATGTAGTCAAAGCCCTCCTTTTCATCTATATTTCACTTGATCGTAATGAAAAGTCTGGGTTTTCAACCTAGATCTAAAATGTTTCAACCTCTTAAAAGTTTGATAACATTTAATTTTTACAAAGCCTGATATCTTGAAGCCTTTACACTTGACTTCTTCTCACAAAAAAAATGTATGCCTTAGTTATAATGATATTTAGATCTGATTATGAACACTAATAAATGTATATTGGTACCCAATATGGAAAAAGTTTTAAAAATTTTCATTTATGATTTCAAACCACTTTGAACCTAAGTTCAATGTAGTTCAAAGTGGTTCAGTAGTTCAACATGCAGATTCAAAACCAAGATTTAGGTTCAATATCTTCAAGTTCAATAATCCAGTGCAGGGGTATAGAGATCATTGAGTTCAGATTCAAACTTCACAGGAAGTTTCATCAAATTTATCAAGTTCTTTCTAGGCACATCAATTCAATTTTTAGTGTTAAAAGGTGTAGCCACATGGCCTAGATTCTCAAATATTCATAGTTCAGAATGTTTAAAAAGTCCAATCCAATTCATAACTCAACTCATCAATCAAATTGCAAGTTTCAGTGAAAAGTTCAAAATCTAAAATGTTGGGCTACCTCTTAGGATACATATCACTCCAAGTCAAAATTTAATTCACAATAAATCAATCCTATGATGTAATGTAATCAATATGAATTTTGCATAATATTCTTAAATGAGGGTTTTGAAACATGGAGATTTCTACGTTTGAGAGAAGATGTCATGTGAGGCTAACAATGATAGCAGCTCCATGAATCTTCATTGGATTCAAAACATGCTCACTTACTTGGGGATGTGGAAGTCCATATGAATTTTTTTTGATGGATTAACTAAGGCTTTGGAGGTGGAAGTCATGCATTTGCAAATATTGTTGGAAGAAGCTGCTGTAATTTTTATGACCATGAATTTGCAGGAAGCCAAAATATTAGTCTCAGTGCAGGGGTATAAATCCCAATCTAAAAATTGGATCAATCCCATTTTTAGATATGTTTGAATAGAAATATTTATCTAAACCTTCTCCAATTGGTTTGAAAATATTCTTGATGGATAGAAAGTTACACATGTTTTAATGTAGCACTATCAAAAGGATCCACAACACTCATTAAATGATGCCAGAAAAAATGGATCCTATTTTTGGGGTCATATCTAACAATAAAACCTTTTAATTGGGCTGAATTTCATATATGTATGGCCAAACCTAGTTCTCTAAATCCTCTCCAAAGAATTTTGTCTGATTATTTATGGATCAAAAGTTACAATTTTTTGAGTGCAACACTATCGGATCAGCAATAATAGTGAAAAAATACAGAGCACAATAAAATAATCATGTTGTAGGGGTTGTATCTCAAAATATAATTGTTTTATTGACTATAATTTTGAATGTGTTGTAAACACTAGTTATACAAATCCTCTCCAGATGGCATTGCAAGATTCCTTCTATATCAAAAGTTATTCTCAGATGAGTGCAGTGCTGTCAAAATTGCATATGACTGTCATGAAACAACGACAACACTTTACAACCAGTAGATGCCACCTATCAGCATGCATATATCATAGGGGCGTCATATTTGCAAAGATAAGATAAAATACAAGGTTTATAATGATATAAACACATGGAAAAGGGGAAGTCATAAGGTTTTTCAAGATTCAATTAGGGAAACTAAAAAGTTTTCATGGGAAATGAGAAGATAATATAGAGGCTAGCAGAAGAAAAAGAGAGGGTTCCATTCTTTTCTCTCCCCGAGACTGCAAACTATGTGCTATAGCAAGAGGGGAAGATTTTTAGATTGATTCTAGCTCTTTTGAGACTATGGGAAGTAAAGCATGCATTGTTTTTCTTTTTCTAAACTGTGTGTTAGAAATAGGAGAATTTTGATTTGTTTATGTAATACAGAAAAGGAGTTTCAGCTTTCTTTAATGGTGACTTTAATTGCACATGTGTAATAAGGTCTTTGCATCTTTTATATTTTAGGGAAGGGAGACATGAAAGTTGACTACATGTCAAAACTTGGAGTTTGAGCAATCCTCTTTCCACTAATCGTGATCTTTGTATCACTTTAGTTTTCTCTAAAATGTGCTTTTATTGTCATTGTTTCTTGTATATGTTTTGATTGCAAGATATCTTCATAGTTTTGTTTCTATACTTTCTTGAGAGAATGGAAAATGTATTCTTATCTTTGTTCACTTTGTAATGTAGTATTTTGGCAAATGAACTTTGTGTCATCTACTATTATTTGTTGTTCTTTTCTTTTCAATTTCTTAAGTTTCCGCATCTACTCTGTGCTTACGGATAGATGTTTATAATCCTTTCATGCTTTCTGGTTGAAAGCATCTATATCTAAATTTTTTGTAAATCATATATGGGGAGTTGTACCTAGATAAATTTAGAGGGCACTTATACTCTTTCAATAGTGAAGTGACCCAACTCTTAGTGCTGATTAGTCTTCTTATTTGGGCAGTTAGAGTGATTTTGTATGTATTTCTTCAGAGGACAATCTGTTCACTAACAATGTCCTTCATAGATTTAGTTTTTCAAATGTAGTTAGCTTCTATTTGAAATTGATCTGCTCTTCCTCTATTTCAATCTAGAATTGTGGAATTATTTTTTAATCTTGATAAAAATGGGAAAATACATTGCCATATTATACTTACAAAAATTTAAGTAGATTATAGTCATTTTTTTCTTCCACATTTTTCTTCATAACTTTACATTATTTAGGTTTGACATTTATTCATAGCTCTAGTATTCTTACCCACCTTGAATTTGATAGTGTTAGTTAATCCTAACTCATCAGTTATATTTTGTTCTGAGCTATAATTTATGGATGACTCAATTAGTCAATGTAGAGATCAAGGGTGTATGTCTTTCATGTTTTAGTTTTGGTTATATTTTCACTGTGATTTACTATTTGAGTGGTGGTTTTCAGCTTTCTACATTCATGCATTTGTAATTAAAAATTATGGAATGAGATTTTGAATTTTATTCTTGTTCAATATGTTGGCCTTTTTTTCCTTTAGTAAAATATGATATGTTCTCTCTTTTTCCTAGCCGAATCTAAAAGTTTGTATAGAAAATTCAGCTTCAAGATTTTACATGGTCTTGAAGCAGGAGCTAGGAAAAGAGATTATTCTTCATAGGTACAACAAATCATAGCTTGAAAGAATGAAGTTTTCAACATATTCTCTTCCTATGTCATCTGATTATTTTGAACAAAAGCCTCAAATCTTACTTAGGCCCACGAGAAGAGGCTTGCATTGAAAAGTAATGGAATTAGTGGTTGGACCCAATTCTACATCAGAGATAGGCCAAGATCATGCCCTCTTCACATAGATCTTTCGTTCACTCTCTCTCTAGTGATACATTTTTTGTGGATCTATCATGCCTCTTTTTACATGTGTTTTCTTGGTTCCATAGTTGATCAGATTTATAGATAATTAACACTTGTATTTTCAATAAAAAATTTATTCATGCATGATTGAGTAGTATCATTAGAGTCACTTGTATAAATTCATGTGTCATCTGTATCCTTACATGATAGATTTTTTTGCCTATATTTTTCATCAATTCATTGTTTGGGAGAACATCTGCAGATTATTGTCTTGTGTATCTTCAATTGATAGATGTTTTGCCTTTGTTTTCCATCAATATTCTTCAAGTAGTGTCATTGGGGGAACTCATGCAAATTGATCATGATCTTCATCTTGGCTTCTAAAGAGTCCTTTCATTCAGCACTAGAACGGTTATGATTCGACAAACATTCACAAATTTTCATGTCACAAAAGAATTTTTCTCCATAGATGTTTTTTTTTTGTGGGTGGGGGGGTTTATTCCCACTAGATTTTCCCTCTTTCCTAATTTCTTCATTAGCTTCTATTCTCCTTAGAATTGGGCAAGGGGGATGTTAGGGTCATTTTACTCTAACTCATCAATTACCTTTTGTTCTAATCCATAATTTATGAATGACTCAATTAGTTACTCCACATATTGATTACCTTTTGTGCATTGATTTTTATACATTGTAATTCACAATTATGGAATGAGAGATTGAATTTTATTCTTTTTCAATGTCTCTATTTTTTTCTTTCCTGTAAAAGTTGTTATGACCTCTCTTTTCCCCACCTAGATCCTCAATTTATATTGCAAATTTGGCTACAAAAGTGTACATAATTCACCTCTAGCTCATTCTATTTTTAATATTTTTTATTAGTTGTTGTTATCCTATATCTAATTATGGTGTTTGTCCATCATATTTTCTCATTATTGATATTATCCATATTAGAGGTTTGGTTTTTCTTTATCCTTGCAAGATTTCTAAAACCATGCCCTCATTACACTTATCAATACATGTTTTGTGTGGTTTCCTATAATCCATTTTCCCTAACCTCTACTCATGTGTCATATATTTTGACGTCCTATCACACTGTATTTCTCTTTATAACCTTACCCTTTCACTCTTACGATTTATGTCTCATTGATCATGATGTTTCTTCTAGGAATTTGTTGCTTCATCAATTTTGTGATCCTTTCTGTATCAAAATTTTAATTTTTGTTATGTTTCTATTTTAGTCATTCACACTTATCCATAAGTCTTAATGAGGATTTACCATGTGATATATGTAGTGTTATGTACACTAAGGAGGTTTAGTCCTCCATTTTCATCGCTTATTTATTTTTCTAATAACATTTCACTTTTGTGTAATGATAGCCTTATATTTATAGATGCATGTAGTTTTAACGAATTTCCTTTCTTTATATAGGTTCTATTTTTATAATGATTGAATTTATAGATCACATATCTACCAGATGAACCTTTAAGATACTCTGACATGTTGATCTCTTGCACATTGATAATATATGACTTAATATTAGTTTAGGTGCTTTATATTTGGACCAAACAAATATTATGTTGCCCTTCCATACATTACATGGAGACATTATGATTCTTACTAAGGAATTGTTTCATGGTGATTATGATGGTGCTTTAGGTTTCTTTACATGTTTTATTTTAATTTTATATTGTTAATTATGACTATTTAGAGGATAATTTTATTATAATTAGATAGTTGAAACTCCATTTGAGTACTAGAGCATTGTAATAGTTTGGTTCATCTTAGTTTTACATTTCTTGTATGAAATTGACACATATTTTCATGGCTTGTTTCTACAAATCTAGAACTTATAAAGTTAAGATGGGCATTGTAGTACCTTCACACACAATTTATCTTTTGATCTTGTTTTCCATTCTACATACATGTACAAAAGCTACATTAAATGTTTGCTTTAGATGAAGATGTTCTAAGTCAAAAAATCTGATCCATCTCCTAATATATCAACTCTTTTATAAAACTCTATCCATTTGAATCAATGATTCAATTTAAATTTAGAAAGGAAAAAATTCAAATTAGAACAATAATGTTTATCTTAAATTAAAGAATTTTTAAAAGTACTAGATTTATATTGCTAAAAAGCCTAAATTCACTTCAAATAATAATTAATAATTACTTAACTACCAATTTAAAATTATAAACATTATTTGCTAAATTGTTGAACCGTCTCTACACATAAGGTCCTTGTTCAATTTGTAAAAACAAAGCATGAATTTAGTCACAATTCAAAACAAGTAGCTTAATATTTCACGGTAGAGAAAAGAACAAGAACTAGTTCATACAATCATAGCCATGGGACTACTTCTTAACATTCAACTTGGAAGATTATAACATTATTTTCATGTCCCCTTTTCAAATAATTAAAAAAAAAATAATCTTTGCTAAGGCAGGTAGGCACAAAAAGATGAAGTTTCAACAAAAGGGGATAATCTTTGGACGCTAATGGACTAATAAATGAAGATTATTATTAAAATATGTTTTATTAACTCCTCTTGGACGTGAGTTAGGGTTATGCCCTCTTTTAAGGGGTTTGGAGGCATTTTGGGCAAATTCCAAAACTTGATTTTTGCTCATTTCTTTGTTATTCTTCAGAGGCTGCCAACCTGTGGAGAAGGAGACCCAAGAATGGGAGTTTGCAGGTTTCCAGGGAGACCCAAGAATGGGAGTTTGCAGGTTTCTAGGAAGGCTAAGGATGGGAGTTTGAAGCCATTCCATGTGCATGCTCATGCAGATTTTTCCTTTGTGCTAAACAGTGTAGATTTGTGAGTTTTCGGGTGTATATTTTGTAAGAGTTTGGTGTTTCCAGTTGAGTATTTCATATCAGTTTGGGTTGCTGCTGTATATCAGACTTTTAAATGTTAAAATAGAGCTGAAAATATGTATTTGGATATGATTATACTTCTGTGATAGATTATTAATTTTTGTGGTGATTTCGGGCTATTTTGTGGTATTTTCAGGAGCCCGATGAGCATTGTTTTTGTCCTTCATTTTGGAGCTATTGTGTGCATGTTATACAAATCTAGAAATGTCATTTTATAGGCTATTATGCTGCTCAAATTTCTATAAAAATCTCCACTTTCAGATTTATTAATAATAGGTGAAGCTGTGAAGCTTTTGGCACTATTTTCGGCATACCCGATTTAGGGTTTTTTTAAAAATTTGGTGGATCTTTGTGATATTGGTTGTTTGATTTTGAAAATCTGATTAGAGGCTTGAAATATCATATAAAATCAGAAACGGGACATTTTAGTGGTATCAGAGCCATGATCTTGCCAGCCTGAGGGTTTGTAGAAGTTTGCATGTCAGTTTTGACAACTACCCAAATCTTGCATGTCAGTTTTGACAACTACCCAGATCTTGCATGTCAGTTTTGACAACTACCTAGATCTTGCATGTCAGTTTTGACAACTACCCAAATCTTGCATGTCAACTTTGACAGCTACCCAGATCTTGCATGTCATAATTTATGGTTGCATGTTGCTTCTAATCAGTTGCATGTCAAAATTTATGGTCACATGCAACTAAGTGAAAGAGAAAAAAGATATTTGCAACGAGAAAAGAATAAAGAAATTTTGATCAAACCTTCAGTTGAAAGTAAAAGTACAAAATCCAAGGAAGGGAAAAGTATGGCTGATCCAGATGAGATGGCAAAGAAATTCTTCCAAGACATCCAAAATACTCAGAAGCAAATAGTGGATAGTTTGGCAGAAACTAGAGAGGCTTTGCGAATATTGACAGAAAAACTACAAGGAGTTGCATCTATTAATGAGAAAGGGAGCTCTTCAGAGGAGCCAAGAAATCTGAAATCCACACCATCTAAATCAACAAACACTATTTTCTTGCTTGCAGATGAGCCACCAGTACCAAATCCAACCATTAATCCTGTGGAAGAGGTTACAGGTAACTTGATTACATTAAGAGCTACTTACAATGGCTTAGTGTTGGGTGATGCGACGCGCTCCCTTGCCCACAGATGGTTAATTATGTGGTGTTCCATGTTCTAACAGTCATGGCTTTTGGTGCAACGGCAAATGGGCCTAACAAGTGGTATCAGAGCCTAGTTGTTTCTCAGTTATCCTCTATAGAAAAGTCTCACGGTTAAGTGGGAGTCTCACGGTTGAGTGGGAGCAATGGCAGATGATGGTAAGCTGAGGGTTGATAGGTTTAATGGGCAGAACTTCCAGTTATGGAAGATGCAAATGGAAGACTATTTATATCAGAAGGATTTATGGAAGCCATTGGAAGGAAAAGCCAAGAATCAGGGAACTATGTCAGAGGCTGAATGGGATCTTTTGGACAGAAAGGCACTCGGAAGCATTCGGTTATGGACACTGTATGAAAAGCCCTCCACTTCAAATAAGGTATTTCTCATGAAGTGTTTATTTAATATGAAAATGGCAGAAGGTGGATCTGTTGCAGATCATTTAAATGAGTTTAATACTATTACTAGTCAATTATCTTCTGTGGGTATCAATTTTGATGAAGAAATTAGGGCTCTCTTGATTTTGTGTTCTTTGCCTGAAAGCTGGAATGGCTTGGTAATGGCGGTGAGTAATTCTGTTCCTGGATCAAGTACCCTAAAATATGATGATGTGATCGGTGTTATTTTAAGTGAGGAAACTCGTAGAAAATCCTCAGGTGGATCTACATTAGGAAGTGCTTTAAATGCACAAAGCAGGGGCAGAACGACTGAAAGAGGAAGTAACTCTGGAAATCGTGGGAAATCAAGAGGAAAGTCAAAGGGGAGGAGGTCTCAATCGAGAGGACCAAATGATTGCTGGTACTGTGGGAAACTAGGGCACAAAAAGAAAGATTGCTGGACTCGAAAGAAAAATGAAGGAGATAAATCAGATGGAGACAAAGAGGCAAATGTGGTAAGTAATAAATCCAAAGAGGATGCTTTGCTTCTGTCGTTAGAGAGTGTTGATGATTCATGGGTTTTAGATTCTGGTGCTTCTTTTCATGCTACACCTCATAGAGGTTATTTCATTGATTATGTCCAAGGGGATTTTGGGCTTGTTTATTTGGGGGATAATGAACCCTGTCAGATTGTTGGAAAGGGAAAAATTAAGATTAAGTTGCAGAATGGGAATCATTGGCTACTACATGAGGTAAGACATGTTCCAAAGCTGAGTAGGAATTTAATTTCAGCAGGGCAACTCGGTGATGAGGGTTGTGTAATTACTTTTAATGATAAAAATTGGAAGGTTTCAAAAGGTTCCCTTGTAGTAGCAAAAGGTGTGAAAGTAGGCACCTTATATCTTTGTACAGGTCATATTGTTCCTTCTACTTTGATTGTTTCAGAGAAAAATGAATATTCAGGAACAATTACTGCAGTTGAGCAGGGAGAACAAATAGCTGCTGTAGATTCTGATAAAACGCTGTGGCACAATAGACTTGGGCACATGAGTGAGAAAGGTATGAAAGTACTTCATTCAAGGAAAGTTTTACCAGGTCTAAAATGTGTGAATATGGATTTCTATGAAAGTTGTGTGTATGGAAAACAAAAGAGAGTGAGTTTTGTAAAGACAGGGAAGGAAAACAAAAAGGAGAAATTAGAGCTTGTGCATATAGATGTATGGGGACCGGCTCAGGTATCTTCCCTTGGTAGCTCTCATTATTATGTTACATTTATTGATGACGCAACTAGAAAAGTATGGGTTTATTTCCTTAGACAAAAATCTGATGTATTTCAAACTTTTAAGAAATGGAAATGCTTGGTTGAAAATGAGACTGGTAAGAAATTAAAATGTCTCAGATCTGATAATGGTGGTGAGTATTGCAGTCATGAATTTGAAGATTATTGCTCCACTAATGGTATTCGTAGACAAAAAACTATTCCAAGGACTCCACAGGAAAATGGAGTGGCTAAACGCATGAACAGGACTATAATGGAGCGCGCAAGGAGCATGAGGTTGCATGATGGGTTGCCCTTACACATGTGGGCGGAGGCTGTCAATACTACAGTATATTTGATTAATAGAGGTCCCTCTACTCCTTTGGGCTGTGGTATTCCAGAGGAAGCATGGACTGGTAAGAAGGTGAGTTATTCTTTTCTCAAGACCTTCGGTTGTGAAGCTTTTGCTCATATAGACTCTGAAAATAGAACCAAGCTAGAAGCAAAATCAAAGAAATGTGTCTTTGTTGGATATGGCATTAATGAATTTGGCTATAGGCTTTGGGATTTTGAAAATCATAAAATTATAAGAAGCCGGGATGTCATATTCAATGAAAAAGTGTTGTACAAAGATCTGTTGCAGCAACATGAGAAGAAAGAAGATGATTATGTAGTGCTGGATGATACTCCAAAAGCTGATGTTCCAGCCATTCCTCATGATGTGCAACAACTGCAACAACAAATACCACACAGACCAGTGAATGTTAGACGGTCAACAAGGCCAATTAGACCTCCACAAAGGTTTTCTCCCTCTTTGTATTCTATTTTACTTACTGATGCTGGTGAACCTGAAAGTTATGATGAAGCTGTGCAGGTGGATACTAAGATTCAGTGGGAGTCTGCAATGAAAGATGAAATGGACTCTTTGCTGAAAAATAAGACATGGGATTTGTGCAAGTTGCCTGCAGGTAAAAAGGCTTTACAGAATAAATGGGTTTACAGATTGAAAGAAGAGGAAGGAGGTAAGAAAAGATTTAAGGCCAGGTTAGTTGTAAAAGGATTTTCACAGAAAAAGGGAATTGATTTTGATGAGATATTTTCTCCTGTTGTTAAAATGACTTCTATTCGTACTGTTTTAAGTCTTGTGGCTACTGAAGATTTGCATTTAGAGAAGATGGATGTTAAAACAGTCTTTCTTCATGGTGATTTGGATGAAGAAATATATATGGCTCAGCCACAGGGTTTTGAGGTCAAAGGTAAGGAGAACTTAGTGTGCAAATTGAAGAAAAGTTTATATGGCCTGAAGCAAGCACCTCGGCAATGGTATCTAAAATTTGACAGTTTTATGCATGAGCATGGATATAACAGGTGTCATTCAGATTACTGTGTTTATTTTAAGAGGTTGGATGATGATAGCTACATTATTTTATGTCTATATGTTGATGATATGCTTATAGCTGGGTCTAACATGCATCATATTAAGGGGCTAAAATGCCAGTTAGCACATGCATTTGCTATGAAGGATTTGGGGGCAACAAAACAAATCCTTGGTATGAAGATTTGCAGAGATAGGAAGAACAGAACATTGACGCTATCTCAAGCTGATTATGTTGAGAAGGTGTTGCAACGTTTCTCTATGGAGAATGCTAAAGCTGTCAGCACACCTTTACCTGGTCATTTGAAATTGACTAAGGAGATGTGTCCCAAGACACAGGAAGAGGAGGATAAGATCTGCAAGGTACCCTATGCTTCAGCTGTAGGAAGTTTGATGTATGCTATGGTATGCACTAGGCCAGATATTGCACATGCAGTGGGAGTCATTAGCAGGTATATGAGTCATCCAGGTTTTGAGCATTGGAATGCTGTCAAGTGGATTCTCAGATATTTGAGAGGAACATCCAATAAGTGTTTACACTTTGGGGGCTCTACTACTAATTTATAGGGCTATGTTGACTCAGATTTGGCTGGGGATATTGATACCAGGCGGAGTACTACAGGTTATGTCTTTACTGTTGGTGGGGCAGCCGTGAGCTGGGTTTCTAGGCTACAGAAGATTAATGCTCTCTCCACTACAGAGGCAGAGTATGTTGCTGCTACAGAGGCAGCCAAAGAGATGATATGGCTTCAGTTCTTCTTGGAAGAATTGGGACATCCTCAGAAGGATAATTATTTGTTCACAGATAGTCAGAGTGCCATTCATCTTGCTAAGAATTCAACTCTGCATTCTAAGACCAAACACATACAGTTGCGGTACCATTTCATTCGGTCAGTTTTGGAGGGTGGACAGTTAAAGCTGGAGAAGATACATACCAATGAAAATCCAGCAGATATGTTGACAAAGGTTGTAACAAGGGAGAATTTGAACTCCTCTTCAGCTTCAGTTGGTTTTTTAGACTAAATGTGAATAAAAGAACAGCAGAGTCCAGGGTGGTTTGATCCAGTGGGAGCCCCATGCGGTAGTTGTATTGCTACAAGATCAGTCTCCAAGTGGGAGATTGTTGTTTAGTGTGGAGCCTGATCAGTCCCCAAGTGGGAGATTGTTAGATTGTGGTGACTGATCAGGAAAGTACTGTACATACTTCATAAATAGTGGGGTTCGGGGCATCGCCCCGAAAAAAAAAAAAATTGGAAGTAGCCGACATGGTAGCCGACATATTATGGCCAACATGTTATAACCCTAAAGCGGTTTAATACTTGTATAAAAAGGGCTTAGGGTTGGGTATTTTTCATAGGTGTGGTGATACGAAATTGGTTCTTGCGGCGGTATTGAGCTGTAAGGGATTACGGATTGTAATCAGGTTGTAATCACTGGATTGTAATAAGATCGGACTTGCTTTTTGGTGGACGTAGCCCAGGGATTGGGTGAACCACATTAAATCTTGGTGCCTTGTGTTCATTTCTGTGTGTTCTATTATTTTTGTTATTGGTTATATTTGCATGTAGTTTTTATTTCTGTCCATGGTTTATCCTAACAAGTGGTATCAGAGCCTGGTTTTGGCTTGGTCATGGGTTCAAATCTCTCTGGTGCCTTTCCGACCCGTGTAAGCACTTGGTATGCGCATCGAGGGGGAGATTTTTGGGTGATGCGACGTGCTCCCCTGCCCACAGGTGGTTAATTATGTGTTGTTCCATGTTCACTAACAGTCATGGCTTTTGGTGCAACGGCAAATGGGCCCAACACTTAGATGATGACTTTCGTAGTTCAGTTCTTTTTAGAGAATATGTGGATATGATGAACACTTTGATGCCCAAGAAAGAGTACAGAAAGGAGCATGAAATAAGTGGAAGAGAGCTCAAAAATAAAATAAGCAAGTTTATAGCACCTACTTTTGATGGAACAAATAAAATTTCAGCTAGAGCATGGCTATAAAAATTACAGACCTTCTTCACACTTAACCCCATGAAGGAGAGTGATGTTGTTCAAATTGCAAGTCTACACTTGGAAGATGCAGCCTATGATTGGTGGTATCATGGAATGACTACTCAAGGTCATGATCAGGTAACTACATTTGATGATTTTAGTCAAAGAGTGATAGATAGATTTGACCTCAAGGATGATGATTATGAGGATGTTGTTGTGCATGATGGTGAGATACTTGGTAGAGATGAGCAGACATTAAGCATTCATGACTTTTCTAAGAGAGAGTACCAGGCACAATTAGATGCTTTGTCACATGAGGTTGAGGCTAGTAGTACTTCACATGATTTATCCCGCCAGCTGAAGGTGAGTGAAGACAGTATTGTGACTACATTATCTCATCATGACAGGTACGTGGAGTTAGTTGGTATTGGTCACATTACTCAAGTGAGGATTTTTCTTGAGTTACCAGCTAATTCTAGTTTACAGATATGGACTCGAGATTGTTATATTGGCATTTGGGATTCAGTTGACTGGAGATCTTTAACACTTTTTGATGGCAGTGTTTGTTCGGGTGCTATCATGGATTTGATTAGTAGATTGCACGGTCTTGTCTTTTCTTGTGCTAGCAACTTGTCTGATGTTGGTATTAGTTTTTATACATCGGTGTTGGGCTTTGTTCATATATCCAATCGACCATACTTGCTCAAATGTTTTGATGATCTTTCATATTTGACAGTGTGTACAGATGAGTCCCAGGATCATATTGGCATTGATGACATCCAGGAGGATGCAATGGGTAGTTTTGAAGACTTAGTTTCCTTGGGTATAAAGGAGTTGGACAGTAGTGCTATAGTTTTTGATACTCCATTTGTTGATATGAGCTTTAGAGTTGATTCACATGATATGGATGGTAATAATCTAGAGACTAGTAACTTTGAGGATACTCCTTTAGACAGTGTATCAGAGGAGGTTTGTAGGAGACAGTCAAGTCAGTGCCATCATGTGTCTAATCAGTTGAGAGTTAGTGAGCGAGACATTGCTATCGCTTGCCAATATTTCGATGCTGCTTGTCAATTGTTAGCAGTTTATGGATGGGATTCTCCTACTAGTGATGAGTAGGGAGTCAGTTATCTTTCCTTGATAGAGTTCCACTCTTTATGGAAGGCTATTCAGATTCTGAGATAGGATTATATGAAGTTGGTAGCTGACAGAGATTATCTTATGGAGTGGGGCAGTATAGCATATGATGCATTGTTGGCCAAGGAAGATGAGGTGAGTGAGCTTACTGAGCAGCTTGAGGTGACTTCTAAGATTCTTGAGAGTACACAGTTGGCTTTCAAGGAGTCACAATTTCATTTGGGTAAGGTGACCACGAAGTTAGAGCAACTACAGTCTTTACTAGACTCTATACAGTCACAAGCTGTGGTGTCTGATGATCCAATGATGTCCATGGTCGAGATTGTCAAAGATAGTGGAGATGGGGATGCATCCATCCTTGATACTGACATTGGCATATCGGGTTCATCCCACTAGAGTCAAGTTCAATTGAGTTGGGTGTTGCAGCAGATTGTTGTGGTATGCCTGACATGGTGGTGACCTCTAGCACTAATGGCATGAAGACTAGAGATGTTGTATCAAAGACCATGTGTGATGTTGGTGAGCTGATAGTTGGCATGGTTCCTGCTAGTAATACTACTCACTTAGCGATGTCTTTAGAGGTAGTAGTTAGTTCCAACTTAGTTAGTGATCAATTGCAGTTAGTTACATCTAGATTGTAGTTTGAGTCACTGACTGAGATTGGCGCATTCTATCAGCATTACATTGCGAGGTATGCTCATCAATTTACCTTTGATGACCATGTTGATGAGATGATGATACAAAGATGTACTTTGGTTCCTAGTGCTTATCATCAGTTATGGGATAGTTTAACACCTCGGGGTGAGAGTTGTGATGGGCACAACATGGTGATAGGTTCTGCAGTTGACAGCTTTATAATACATGACTTAGAGCAGGAGTTTCGGAGTGATGCTTCAGCGGGTGTTGTTATTGATTCTACTCCTTTGGCTATGACATCTCCTGACTTAGCTGGTGATCAATCACAGTGGGTTGTATCACTTGTTCATGGTGAGCTATTGACTGAGGTTGGTTTTTTTTATCAACATTATATTGCAAGGTATATACATAAGTTAGTATTTGATCCTTGTGTTGAGGAGTTGATGGCAGGCAAATTTGGTTTGGGTTCCAATTCTTGTTGTTTATCTTGTGATGGCTTTTCATTATCAGGGGTGCATGGGAGTTATGGTTATGATACAGTGGTTGGTGATCTATAGAGTTGTGTTGATTGTAGGAGTTGTATAGTGTGTGGATTCTCCATACTTGGTATAGTTTCATTCGAGAGCATTCACCATTGTTGCAGAGTTGGATTGTGCATTCCATATAGGCCAGTGGGATGCGTTGATGGTATTTACTGTGTTGGCAGTTTGATTTGTCCACTTTACTTGGGTTCTGATGTTCTAAGAGTTTGTGTCTCGTGGGTTTCTAACTATGGTAGTGGTGATTTTGGAGTTTGGTTGAGCTATAATTGTCAGTTTGATTATGGATTCCTCTTGGTCATATTGCAGAGGATATTGCAGGAGCCTATGATAATTGGCAGTAGTATAGTTCATGACTACATTTGGGATCCAAGTGGATTGATTGGTTTATTTTTCAGCCATTGCTTGAGGACAAGCAATATTTGGGAGGAGAGGACTTGTCATGTCCCCTTTTCAAATAATTAAAAAAATAATAATCTTTGCTAAGGTAGGCAGGCCCAAAAGGCGAAGTTTCAACAAAAGGGGATAATCTTTGGAAGCTAATGGACTAATAAATGAAGATTATTATTAAAATATGTTTTATTAACACCTCTTGGACGTGAGTTAGGGTTATGCCCTATTTTAAGGGGTTTGGAGGCATTTTTGGTAGATTCCAGAACTTGATTTTTGCTCATTTCTTTGTTATTCTTCAGAGGCTGCCAAACCTGTGGAGAAGGAGACCCAAGAATGGGAGTTTGCAGGTTTCTAGGGAGACCCAAGAACAGGATTTTTAAGGTTTCTAGGAAAGCTAAGGATAGGAGGTTGAAGCCATTCCATGTGCATGCTCATGCAGAGTTTGCCTTTGTGCTGAACAGTGCAGATTTGTGGGTTTTCGGGTGTATATTTTGTAAGAGTTTGGTGTTTCTAGTTGAGTATTTCATATCAGTTTGGGTTTCTGCTATATATCAGACTTTTAAATGTTAAAATAGAGCTGAAAATATGTATTTGGATATGATTATACTTCTGTGATAGATTATTAATTTTTGTGGTGATTCTGGGCTATTTTGTGGTATTTTCGGGAGCCCGATGAGCATTTTTTTTGTCCTCAGTTTGGGAGCTATTGTGTGCATGTTATACAGATCTAAAAATTTCATTTTATAGGCTTTTACGCTGCTCAAATTTTTGTAAAAATTTCCACTTTCAGATTTATTAATAATAGTTGAAGTTGTGAAGCTTTTGGCACTATTTTCGGCATACCCGATTTGGGGTTTCTTGAGAAATTTGGTGGATCTTAGTGGTATTGGTTGTTTGATTTTGAAAATCTGATTAGAGGCTTGAAATATCATATAAAATAAGAAAAGAGACGTTTCAATTATGCATCTTAAAAGTGTGTAATTGTTTTACTTCCAATTAAAAAATTGCTCTTCAAAGAATTCATTCAATGATAAAAAGATTCAATACCTTGTCACAAATAAATAAATAAATCATGCTTGACCAACTTATCCCATCTACTTTAACACATTTTTCCACCAAAGAAAAAGTTGATTATGTTCTTCAAGTTAAGAGATAAATGGAGAATTTGTAGACATTTTAACTTGTAGTCATAACCCACAAATTCCAAAAACTATAAATAGCCAAAGATATGACACTACTTAGCAATGTAGCAATTAAACTATGAGATATGGCAATGATCTTAGATGTCATGGGATTTTCCATGTTTGTGAAGAGATTCATACAAAGGAGAAAATACAAATGCCTCAATGATTTTAATGGTGAAAGAAAGTGATCGAGAGTAATTATTTTGGGGGGACACAGAGGCAGGAAAATTTGGAATCTCAAATTCTTCCCAAAGTTGAAGTTGAGAAGTACTAATGTTAAATCATTGCCTACGAAAATTAAAGATGGGTATGTATGAAAAAGGGCTGATTACTTCCAATGTGATCAAGATGTTTTCCACTTTCTAATAGTACTTAGATATATTGGTGTCTGATAAATTTTGATCTCAGTTACTTCATAGACTTAGCTACCATTTGATCTCAAACCGAGACAACTATTTGAATACTGATCTCTTTACACATCAAGTAAGTTTTGATCTCAGTTACCTTGTAGACTTAGCAAATAATTTATCTCAGACTTAATATAGATATTTGGTGACTGCTCTTCTAAAAAGGCAACTGAATATTTGTTTATGTAATCAGCAATATGAACATCTACGATTCCTTTTGATCTCAGGGACTACATCGACTTGACTAATATTTGGTCTCACACTTAGGAAATTATTTGGCAATTGCCCTATTAAAATGTTAACTGAATATTTACCTATGCAATTAATAATATAAATATAAATGATAAAATATGTTTTCTACACTTCATTAGTTAATTTTATTTTACTTACTCTTTATATCTCTATGCTATGGAAATGCCTTTAAATTTTTATTTTAAAAAATTGTTTGCTTGTTTTTATAATTTATATTGTTTTGAAGATCTAGTTTACTCTTTTTTAAAAATAAATCTTATATTTTTAGTTATCTTATTAATTCCACAAATGACTTTTGCTCCTATGGCATGACCATTTATTAGGATACTTTTCGTGGCAATGGGAGCTCTCTACTATCCATGATTCATTTTTAAAATGTACAAGATATAGTTTTCACACTCAATTCTCTTCACTATGCTTCCCTACATGGTGTTTTCAACATTGTCCAAAACTTAAACATTCACCCTACAAGAGTATGTCATCCGAAGAAAGTAGCATTGAGATTTCTACTATCACATTTCAAATATAGAGAATGTTTACAAAAATAATTATAGTGATACTCAGTGATGAAGAAACAATCATTCATCTCCGAAGCTTCTATTTTGTTTTATCTTCGAGAAGAAAATATTGATGAGCCTAATAGCTAAAATATTATGACATTCTACATTATTTTCTAACACTTAATTGATTATTTGGGTCATTGCATTCAATTTCTACTGGACCAAAGCTTAAATTTCACAACCATTTGACACACTTTGCCTACAGTGTCTACTCTCCTAAGAATTTTTAGTTTGAAAATACAAAGAATATACACAAGATGTGCAACTTAGAATCTGATATTATTTGCCCCAAACTATAAACTAGAAAAAATTCACTATCAAAATCCACACAAATTTTCTTTCCATGTAAAGGGGAACATATCACTGTAACTTTAACAACTAGTAGGTTATGTAGAAAATTACACTAGATTGTGATTTCAAATATGTCATAGCTACAATCTCATAAATTTGTTCCTAGTATTTTATGATTGCTCAAAGAGAATCCACTGGAAGATTGAGTAGCTCCCTAATACCTTCACAAACCTGACAAGAAAATTTGAGAAATGATTAAAATTCATATGGTTACCTCCATAGTAATTATACCCTATTAAAATTGAAGATAATAAAGATATAACTTATCAATATACAAAAAAAGTTACAAGTCTTCAAGGAGCACAACCAAATTATAAATAGATATGACAAAATGAAACACCAATAATGTGTAGTAACTGCCCCTTATTATTTTTAATATATAGAATGCCATAAGCTAAAGTAGAATGATTTTTATTCTTAGCTTTAAATACATGAAAATACATTAATTAACAAAAGAAATACTGACAACAATAAACTATATGGAGTGAGGAGTTTGAAACTGTCACCTCTCAGTCAATACAAGAGTATTTGCTAATAACAAATGAGAGGAGGTTGAGCCTTCACCTTTATCAATACAAAATATAACTTGTAGCTATTAAGTGATGGTTTAAAACCATTGTTGCTGAATAAAAAATTTGTATAAGGTACATTGAAACCATTCAAATATGGAGTTAGCTTCCTCTTCCTCGATATCATCTTCTTCTATCGCATTATACTTTATTGACCTTCCTCTTGGATCATGTCTAACAACAAATGACCAACCCAGTTTATGTGGAACCTCTAACTTAAACAACTACTCACATTGGCTCTGAAGAACATAGAGCTCATCTCCAAGTGGCTCAAACAACCTAGTATTAATCATTGGAAATCCATTCTCATGCTCAATAACATTTCTACCATGATCATTTTGATTGAGTCGTAGTCTATATCATTTGATGATGAAGAGAACTAATTTGAAGAAATTAAAGTCACAGTCAAGTATATCAACCAAAATGCCATAGTATCAATTTTGAGATTCTTGAGGATGTAAGTCATTTCTAAATGAAATATTGGTTACCTGGAATACTGCACTTATCCAAGAATCACAAGTTCTCTTTATGTCATCAAAATCTTTGATGCAAAATTTAGAACCTAGCATAGCCTTGTGGTGTTTCACCTACAATAATGTCAAACATGTATAAATTATTACATCAGAAGTTCAAAAAATATGGTTGATTAACAAACTTATAGGTACCTAGAGACCTCTTAAACCATATGCTAAATCTATATCCTTTTATGTAACATTGGGATCTCTATTACAATGAGCTTTTTTAACCAATGAAAACATGAATTCTTAATTTAATCTATGACCAAAATGTTGACATCATTCAATCCATACCATCGTATGGTTTTGAAAGAAAAAATTGGTGTAATTAATGTGTATATTCACAAAAATATTAGATATCTTGTACTTAATGTTTATATCTGCATATGCAAAAATATTGGACACATTGTACTTAATGTTTATATCTACACATATGGTTTTGAAAGAAAAAATTGGTGTAGTTAATGTGTATATCTACAAAAATATTGGACATTTTGTACTTAATGTTTATATATGCACATATGGTTTTGAAGATGGTAGAATTATTGAACAAGGTATCAAAATTATGAAAATAGAAATGAAAGTTATCAAGGATCAAGGTATCCATGTTTACTGAAATTATGATAATAGAAATGAAAGCTATCAAGGATCGAACACCTAGGTTAGAGTTACAACACAATATGAAGTTGATTTTAGATATGGTAGAGGTAGTTATTCATAAGTTTGATCAAAATTTAAGGCACAAGAAATAGTCTGGCAATATACCAGAATGAGAAGAAGTGGCTTTAGAAAGAGATTGCATGACTAAAACAATAGCTAGACAACATAGAGGATATTATGGGAGCATTTTTATAGAATCTAGGAAAGTATTATGGTAGGTACTATGATATTGGAATCACTTGCAAGTGTCTTTGAGAATTTATAGTCGGAGGACTACAAGTTGTGCAATTTGTCATGTATTGCATTTGCATTTGCTTTGTCATTTCTTATAAGAGTGGTTCAAGGTTGGGGACCACTTCAAAATACTTTGCATAGTTTAGAGGTAATGTCATTGTGGCAGAGGCTTCTGTAAGGAAATGAGCCTTGTGATTATGGAATTTACGTAGAAGCAGAACTTGCTTCTTCAAGTCCTTATAGTCAAATCTTTACTAAAGTTATTCTTCTAGTAGTGAGAATAGCTACTAAAAATTCTTGGGAGCAAAGGGACCCTAAACCTATGCTATATTTTCTAGAGATATGGGATAAGTTAGTACTAGCTTCAATACTTCAAAACATTTTGGATCATATAGTGATGCCCAAATTAACAACAACAATAGATACTTGGGATCCTCATAGGGAGACTGTGTCAATACATGCATGGTTACATCCTTGGCTTCCATTGTTGGGAAAGTGTATGGAGCCTTTATAACCAACCATTCATTATAAATTGGGAAATGTGCTCCATGCCTAGCATGCAACTAATGCATCTATAGATGCAATTTTATCACCTTAGAAAACTGTATTTGATCCTGCTACTTGGGAACAACTAATTGTTCATTTTATTGTACTTAATCTAATGATAGTTCTACAAGAATTTATAATCAACCTAATTAATCAGCAACTAGACCAATTTAACTGGGTTATGGCTTGTTTTTTTCTAAAAAATATCTTCTATTATATGTTTTTATAAAATTTCTTGTGAACTATGCCCATTTTTCCTAGTCTAGATTATTTTTGTGCAAGATCTTGAGGTAAGTCACTTAGCATGGGTTGAGTGAGTTTTATTGTTTTATTGTTTTATTATTTAAATTCTGGAATATGTATGCACGTGGATAAATTTCCTGTTGGGCTAAGATGTGATAAGCACCTTTAAAAAGATCTCTCCATATATATAAAGAGATAAATTTTTAGAAAGAAATATGTTGGAAGATTCCTCAGGTATGTATATTGAAACATATCAAGTCTATGTTTTCAAACCATAAATTTTCATAAATTTGATTTCATTAACCTCACTATATTTTATACATAGTAAAATATTTGTGTCATTAATGGCCCTACCCCTCGTGGATGCGCTTGGCTTAATGTGCAACTTAAATTTTCTAACAGAATTTCTAGACTTTAAACATATTTGCATAGATGGGGATGAGTTTGCAAATATTGTGTTTCTTATTTTCCAAATTAAATTAGACTATGACAAATTGATAATGGTTCTGAGTATATAGAACTTTTAGGGAAACCTCTACTGCTTGTTAAGATTTATGTTTAAGTTGAGGTTTTAGACAATACCCATTTTTAGCCATGGCCTTGATAATAGTGTACTATTGTCCATTTCTCAACTTTAGGTTTCATGTAAGATTTGTTAGAGTTGTAAATATTCTATTTTACTTATAACACTCAAAGGAACTGAAAGGAACTATAGACTTTCTTGTCTAGAATCTTCCATTCATATTTTTTAAAAAATATTTCTTGACCTAAATTATTGATGATCTGCCTTCATCTATGGTGCTTTGCAAGAAAACTTTCCTTTTTTTATCATGAAACAATTCCACAGCTAGAGAATATACTCATTTAAGGATATTATTCCTCTACTTACTAATCTTTTTCTATTGGTTCCTATTATTAAATCTATTTTGGTGTCTCAATAGAAAGGATTTGACAGTATTGCAATTTATCAACTGATTGTTTTTGAAGTATTAGATTGCAGCCAAAAGTATGAGGGGCTAACCCCTGAGTACAAAAAGGCTGAAAATTTAGTCAAAGGCTACCTCCCAGTCATCTAACCAACACTAGCATTAAACTTCAAAAAAAAAAAAATATCTAGAGCCAAATTAATAATACCATCAATCCTATTACTAGAAGACAAAAGAAACTGAAAAACATTCCAGTAGCATGGAAGCACCTTGCTGCTATCAGTACCACATATTGACATAAACATATAATGTAAAACACCATAGGGTATCCAGTTCATAATAATCAACAATATAATAGCAAAAAAAAAAAAAAAACCAAACCTAGGGCTAGTCACCCTCCTTCTTTCCAGGATCATCATCCTTCTTCTTCCCAGGCTTTTCCTTGTTCCTGTCCACCCCCTCCACTTTGATAGGTTTTTCCAAGAGCGTCTTCAACCAGTCCTCTGCTAGAAAGCCTTAAATAGAATGGGTGGTCTAGCTCTCCTTTTCCAAGTCTTTCACATCCTTACACACTTCTAAAATGTAAAGGGTGGTGTTCGCAAAATACATGACTTTGGTGGAGAATTCCACCAATGTGTCAATTTTTTGATAGATACTAATGTGATTGTCTTCCAAATCCCTTATTGACTGCTCCAGCCTATCCATTTGAGCATTATTGTGGCTTTAGTTGTGGCTATGTTTGCCATTTTTCCCCCACCTTTGGAAGAATTCTTTCTAGGGGAGGTGATGTCTCCCCCCTCCCACTTATAGTTGGGGTTGTTGGAAATAATAAATTAATTTTGTATTGTCTTTGATGTTACACAAAATGTCATATCATTGCCATTCAATGTACGTTGAGCTCCCTCAGGCATTGAAGATAGTTTCTTATGTCTGTCAAGCATTCTAGAGTTTGTCTAGTTCAGAAGGCAGTGTCTACCAAGCTCACTTGGGCAACAAAGGAAAGTTTGCAAAAGTTGAGTGTTAACTGAGCTCACTCAATTAATGAAGGAATTGCTAGATGGAACCAGTATTAATTGAGCTAACTCAATTACCAAAGGAAATTTTTGAATATGTATTGTTGACTAAGTTCACTTGGTTAACATAGGAAAATCACTTTGAGTCAGTATCCACTAAGCAGGGTCAGCTAACAAAGGATTTTCTTGTTTTGGTATATTGAGTGCAATTGAATTATTTTTTGGTTCTAGCTAATTGAGGAGATGAATATTAATTATTCTAAGTTGTATTCAAGCTAACTTTACAATGTGTAAGATATAAATATAAGGTCAAGTTGAGGATTGAAAATGTGGAACATAATTGAAGATTTGATGATGAAGAAAATTAGAAGGATAAGCAGAGTACCCTTGGTGAGCTACAAAGATACATTCAATCAGGAAGGATCAAGTTTACAATCCAAAATTGAGATCTATAATTAACATTTTAGTTGCATAAAAAATTAGGTCTCCTCATTGTTCTTTATAACCATTGTAGCAGTGATCTAAATCTCTTAACAAAGTTGGCTTAATAGTTATTTGTAATCCTCTAAAAAGGTGGCATTTCTATTGTAAGTGTCTAAACACCTCTAACAAGGCCATTCCAAATAGGGTGATGAAATCCTCTAACAGGGACACCTAACAGTGTGTTTTGTAACCTTTAATAAGGTTGGCTCCTAATAGGGCTCACTTCAGAAGAGTGAAAATCAGTAACTAGTTGCAATTGGTTATTTTTCCCAAATTGGGTTTCCACGTTAAATATTGACTGTGTTCATGCTATTTCTTTTATGTGTATGGAACTAAGTTAAAGTAAGATTAATCACAAGTAATATCTTAATATTTTCATGATAAGCATTTTTTGAGTTATTTTAGTGTTTACCAAGTTACAACATTTGTTAGTGTAGACCAAGTACTTGTGTGTTTGTTGAGTTACAGCAGAGTTCAGTTTAATTAGAGTTTTGATTTGTATTGAAATCTAAGGGATATGTGATTTATTTTTGTGGTAATTGATTCACCCTTCCCATCTCAGTTACTCCTCTTACATTTCCAACAGGGGTAGCTTTGAGGGTGTCATAAATGTGAGAGGGGCTTGGGGGGCTAAGGCAAGCTTTGCATCCTAGGGCATTTTCTTCCTTTTTAATATCACTCTTAGTAGATTCAGAACTGGAATCACGATTGGGGAGACTTGATTTTTTCTAGTTGGACTCATTTACTAGTTCTCTAGGCATTCTTCTTACTCTTCTCAGTGTCCATATCTGAATCAATGAGGCTAATTTTAACCTCAAGGGTAGGGGTTTTCTTTTTTTTGTGTGGTTGGGTTAAGACACCGAAAATTGAAGATTTAATATGATATGATAAGGTTGCATGGACTTATTTGAAGGAAGGGAGGCTAATTCCTCTTATGTGGTTCATTAAAGGCCATAATGAGAAGGTCTCTTGGTAATTTTTTGACTCTTTGAAGAATTTTTGGGTGAACATTAATGGGGTTTCATTTGATATCACTGAGGAGATGATAGAAAATTTTACTAGTCTTTCTTTAGAAGGAAAAAATTTGAGAAAGTAGCCTGGGGTCTCGGATGAGGCAAGCTTGATAAAAAAAAAATGAACTAATGAAGCTCTGGTTTGATTCCATAGTGGTTTTACTCATAAGAAGCTTCTAGAACCTTGGGATATGGTTTTCTATGTGATAATGAGGTACATTACTAAGGAAGATAGGTATAAGGTGATTTATTATTACCATTTCCCCATTCTCAAACATTTTATGAATAGGAAATGTATCTCTTTTCCTTGCCTATAATTATATTCAATGGAAGATTGTGTCTGGAACATTTGAAAGAAGAGAAAAGAGGGTAAATGTTTCACTATTTACCACCAAGACATAATATTTCACCTGTTTAACTTTGATAAAGGCCTCTACCCTCATATTCCTAGCCCAACACCTTCCCATCTCAAAATCACTAAAGTTACCCAAACTTCATCCCCTTCTGGTAAAACTTAGATTGGTGAGGAGTGCTCTGCTACTCTTAAGAAGGTTAAAATGGAGACAATTAAAGTTTTAGATATAGAATGTACTGGACCTATGGCCAACAATGGTACTAGAAGATCTAGTAAGAGGTAGAGAGAGAGAAATCCCCCAACCACTCCTAGTAAAGAGAAACCCATTAATTATGACTCCACAAAGAACTTTGGGAAGAAAGGTGACCCTAGGCTAAAAAGGAAATCCACTAGGAGAAACTATAGAGACAAGGATTAGGAAGAGAAGACTATTGAGGATAAGAATGAGGAGGCAATTGGTGGGGGTTAGGATAGTATTTTTCCTTCCCATGTGTTTTATACTTTAAACTAGAAACTAGTACCCTAGATTCTACGAGAGGTGGTGACACAAATGAGTAGGGGGCAATCACATCCCTTTTTATTATCCTTAATATGGAAGAAAAAAACCAAGGGGTGGAGAAGGAAATGGAGACTTGGGGAGATAAACATGTGTGGCTGATATTCAAAAAGAGTTGAGTATGGTGGGGGTGATATTCAGAAAGAGTGGAATATGTCAGCGATAACAATAAGAAGGAGAGTTAGATCCTAGTCTCTTTCTTTTCCTTCTTTTAAATGTTTACTAGCTACTGGTTAACCCACAGGGCTCTCTGTTTTATTAAGAACCAAACTTGTTTCATTCCCATAGACATTAATTGGGCTAGTTTTTTGTATAATTATGACGATATGTTAGTTGTTAGTTGTAGTAATTTTTTTGAATAGAAATATGTTAATTTTGGGGTTTTTTTATCTTAAGGCAGGGGGTTGGTTAATTGTGTGGGAATGAATTTCAACTGATCTTTAGCCTTGTTTTCCTATTCTAGGTTAGCCCCCATTTTGGCTACTTATTAATATCAAAAACTATAGTAATAATAAAAAATAATGGGAATGCATCAAGTTCAACTAGAAGTTTCACGAATTACAACTAGAAAACCTTGTATAACATTATGGCCAACAAGGAGACTTGATTAATAATATTGGTATGAAACTTAACTGATTCTAAATGTTTACAAGTAAAAATATAGAGTATGCAAGGAGAAAGGTAGCATGGTTACATATTAAGCATGTGCCTATATTTACCAACAGAAGCTCTATCATTAGGTGATGCACATTTTCAATTGAGCAAATTAATTGGAGTGTTCAATCCAATATGAGCTCATGGATCAAAATGGTTGGGGTTCATAATTGTGCATCCAACTAAGAGCTCGATGTAAGGTAAAAAGTACATTATAAGCCACAAAAAAAGTCTCTAAAATGGAGTGTTAAGATAATCTAAAATAATAACATTTCCTCTATCCCAACAACTTCATCACAATAGAGATTTCCAATGCCATTCACATTACACATTTATAACAAAGAGATAAATATAACATTCTCAGTATAGATATCAAACTTTATTAGAAATCTATGTATCTAGTGGAACCTTTAAAGAGATTTCTTTCTTTCTTTCTTTTCTTCCTTCATCTCTTTCCTAGAATGATCTCTATCTTAATCCCAAATCCCAAATTACTCAACATTGTTTGAATCTCTTCTTGGAAAATTGTTGAACTCCAAATGTAGCATGATCTAAATGAATTTGAAGTTCTTAATTAAAGATCAAATCCTCCCACAATTGATATAAAATTTGTGTTTTGGCCCCCTTCCAACTTTCTCCACTACCAATTGATTATTAATCATATTTATTTCAAAGGTTCCATCCATTACTTCATGTTGTAAGAAAATAGAGAGAGTGTTTGTTATAATAGTGATCAAACTAATTACTCTTAGTTCTCCATCTTAAATTATCATAGTGGCGATAAATAAAACAACCATATCATTAAATGATGGTCAATTTAAGTTTTCGAAAAGGATAATGTGTCAAATATTCTACACTCATCCTTTTTTTTTTAATGTAAATGTAATTAAACTCATGATCAGATTGTTATGGTTATGGCTTATTTTCAGATTTTATGGTTACTATTCTATATATGATTTTCTTTCAGGTGATAATCAATATATAATGAATATGAATTAACTCAATTCTAAAACTAAATGCAAGGTTTAAATATTATTATTGAGTTGCGGTCCTGATCTAGAGATGTGTATCATTTATTGATTCTGATGATTATGATCTCTTTAATCAGATGATATTTATATCCATACCAATGGTCAAGAAATAGGCAGACATGTCTACATCCATGAAAAGGCATGATGGTATAATTAACAGATCCTTAAAGGACCTAATCCTTAATCAAGAGTAATTAGTTTATTAAATAAGTTCCTTCATGATTTTTGATTTGTACAAGGCAATAGATCATTTCTCAATCTAATGCATGGTCAACATTATATCAAGAACATAATTTCATATCCAAGAGAACTATAATCTAGTCTTTTTTATTTCTATTTGTTAATGATAAATTGGTTTAATATCAAGATGATCTCATCAAGGTACACTTAATGTCCATTCATATGTGTGTATGTGCATGTATGTCCTAGTTCACATGGTGAACTCATATGCATATATGCAGACACATGTCCATAAAGTTACCATGCTGGTAAATCCAATCGATGTTGTCATATCTCAATACTTTGCAAATGCTAAATTAATCACTCAATAATTTTAGAAAATTAGTTATATTTAGTAATTAATTTTTGAAATTATTCATTCCCTTGATAAATAAAACATAATTTTTCTCTCGAGTATGGAAAATTAAACATCTAATTTTCTTTCTGAAATTTAAACATTAAATTTAATCACATGATCATTCAAGAGTAAGATTAGAGACAAATAATGTAAACCAATAATGCATATAATGTCTAAAGTGTGTGTGTGTGTGTGTGTGTGTGTGTGAATGAGATGAGTTGGTACCAACCCTACCAAGGAGCTAACCTCCTCTACCTTACTCATACCCTTTCCTTCAATCTTACAACTACTCAGACACATTCACAACCAAAGAAAATATATCAATACTAGTTAGTAATCAATTGAAATAACATCAATAATCACAACCAATAAAATCATATCACATTTCACATGTATTTTTTTAAAATTATGACATAGTCGAACTATACTCCGACTATAGTCTAAGTTGAACAACATCTCAACCAAAAGTCCAAAATAATAACCAATACTAATAGGCCCCAATTGACATCCACCGACTAAGTTGACTAGCCAAAGTCTATCAAATAGAAGTTGCACAAGATGGGTCATGACAAGAAGTGCTCATGTCTTTAGGAAGATGGATAACAAAAGCACACAAGTTGTAAACAAAATTTCTTTGTAAAAGTTTTTCATTGAGTTTTTGGATGTTTCTAAATCTAAAAATAAATTACAATAAAATGTTAGAGATAATTTTTTGACTTCGAAACTTTCATTTAAGAATTTTTTTTTTTTTTATGAATAGTCATTTTCCATTAAATTAAAACTTTAAAGATACATATTCTTAAAAAGGGGGCTGAGGGATACAAGATCACCCCATGAGTTCATACAGCCCAAGGCCAAAGATCAACTATTCATCAAAAAAACATATATAGAAATATATTTTGAAACAAAAAGAAGACATCTTTTATTTAGCTTTCATGTTTTAATTGCATATATACTCTATACAACTTTGATTTATATTCATTTGAAATGTATGTGTTTATATTTTTATAAAGTTATTTTTTAAAAACATTGTAAATTAAATTATACAATTATAAGAATTGTAAATTAAATATTTTTTATTATTTTTTATTTTTTATTGTATTTTTCTTAATAAAGAGTGAAATCTAGGAGTAGGCAAACTAGTCTAGTTAGAACTATCATGAAGAGTTTTCCTGTTCAAATTTATTGTTATATTTTATGATATGAGAGAGCTTGTACTCAACAAGACTTAATTTTTCATAAACTTGTTTAAAACTACTCAAATTCAGTAAACAAAAGAAATGTAAACTTATTTTTATTTTGTAAAATATTATAAGAACACTAACACAAACAACAGATGAAAAACAACTAAACCAAAACTATAAGCAGCGCACGGGAGAAACGGACAGGAGAAACAAATTATACAAGCTTTGCACTTTCTCACGCAATTCCTCAACTAGTATGAAAGTCGGCAGTTTCTGATGGGTGATGATGCAAATTTAATGTTTGGAACACATTATACTAAATAATTTGCAGTAGAAGTAATATTTTCAAAAGAATAATATGCTATTAACCTCACATAGAGAAATGATATAAATTACCTGCAATTTTTCTGAATGGTACTCACGTATTTTTAATTGTACATGTACTTTATAATCTGTAGTATACTAACGGCCAAACCAGATTACTAAAAATAATACAATCTTGAAAAGGCACAACAATTCAAAACAGAAACCCAGAAACCCACAGATCATATATTCCAAGTTCCAACTTTTTTTCAGAAAAGTTGCCGGAAAATAATGTGGATAATACTTTGAAGATTTGGGCTGCCGTAGATAGAAGGGGCGATTTCAATCATACGATTCCATGCGTTGTTCACATAATCCTCATACAAATATTCTTTATCGGACGATATCCCATTCCCGTGCAGCGTCAGAAATTCTATAAATTTGCCTCGAAATTCATGAAAAAACACAAGACAGTGAAGGCTCCCTGGACAAGTTTCAATCAGAGCATTCGCTATATCCGTGAAATTTGTCTCATTTACCACACAAAATTCTACGGGCACCTCATTTCTGTGTCTGTTTAAAAGAGATGCTAAATAAACATTGGCAAACGAGGACCTGTACCATCTTTCAAACAATTCATCTTCCTCTTTCAAAGTCTTCTTCTTGTGCAAATTCTTTACACATTTCTCCACTCGAGTAAGAAGCTTCTGCAGTTGGGAAGCCCGTTTTCCCACCTCATCTGACATGCTGATTTTCGTGTACTCGGAGTAAAGATCCTTCACTGCACTGGTTTTCTCCATTTTCTTTGCTTCTAAATCGCACCGTTTGCAGACACAGGTGAAGCCAAACTTTGAGCAAGACGCGAGCCGAGAAGGAAAGGGCACCAAAACATTGAAATACGGGATGGTGATTTCCTCACCCGATTTAATGGTCCTGGTTGCATGAATCCTCATAAAATCACGTCCTACATTGATTCTTGCTGCGTTGGGCACGCATGAATGATTTACAAAGGAAGGAAGCAGCCACACACCATAATACATCCTGTTTGAAACATACTCGTAAACGGCCGGTTCTTTCGATTTTTCTCTCATTGCAAATGGACATAAATTGTCAAACGCAATGAGGTCTAAAATGGCAAGGATTTGAAACACCTTCTCCTTTCCATTCAGCCCATCATAAAACTCCCACGGCATAGACCAATCGCTCTGGTTCCCTGCGCCAGATTTGGTGACAAAATCACACATTTTCGGAATGAATTTTGACCGATTTGTCATGACGTGAGCAAGAAAAATTCGGCGCGCGTTTTCCTCACAATCATGTAAAGCGTCTCTCACGATGTGAAGCAGGGAATGGCGATTTATGTGAGTCTCTGGACAGATGGCCAAAGCCTTGCTGATGAGTAGTACCTCTCCTCGCTGGATAGTTTCCGTGGCAAACAAACCCTTTCCGCAGCCATTGTTTGTCATCCTGATCTCCACTGCCCCAATGAAATCGCCATCTGGTCTCACCACACGGGGCCTGCATGTCGCCGCTCCTACAATTTCTCCGCTTATATCGAAATATTCAGCGCCGGATTTACGATAGGTATTTGTTAAGAGCTCTTTCATCTCCGGATGGAGAGCACATGAATGCTCTAAGAAGAGAAATGCCTCCTTATAACGTCCGGCTAATAACAGAGACTGAATTTTAGTCACATATCCAGTGCTGTCTGTGGGATAGTGCTCCAACAACATATCCAAAAACTCAAAATATTCCTCTTTCGAAAAATCTTCAACTCCAGATCCGCTACTCTGAGAAGCTTCTTCTTCATACATGACTACTTCCTGCGAAGTTTTTCTTTCTTCAGTAAAATCTGTTAAACTAATCGTTGAGCGGAGTAATCAGCTTTTGCGTTGTGGTTTGGCCAGCTGATAATCGCCGGAAATCTATTCTCCTTGGGATTTGTCTGCAATTATGGAATATAATCAGGAAAAAGCCAGAAGACGGGCAAAAAATGTGGAAATTTACAAAGAATTTTATATCAGAATCAAAATATTTAGTGTGTAAGAGAAAAAATTGAATGAAATTCTTGAGAAAAGATTGAATGAAATTCTTAGAGAAAAGATTCTTGAATCAGAACGACGAGAATGGGGCAAACGACATGCTAAGCTTTTCAACAGCTCCGCTAACATATTTACCAGGTATTAAAGAAATTGTGCTCCATAATCAATGAAAAAATTATCGACACGATCTTTCTGTGTTATAACTGGTTAGCTTTATATCAAGACTCTTAATTCAATGACAAAAGTTCTTGCAGAATCTTTTTAAATCGTTAGTACTGGTTCACTTAAGATGAAGACTTTAGAATCCAGAAAGTCTTATTTCAATTAAGTGGCAGATTCAAAGGAGGCTGTATGTGATGATACTAAAATCTCACAAAATCGTCAAATTCATAAATCTCTAATCAGGTATGGTTAATTTCTTTGAGCAGACAGAGATCTTTCTAGTAAAAGAATTCTGAAAATTTGAATATCGTCGTATGGTGAAACAAAAGATTTTCAATCTTAAACCAGAAAGAAATTCTTAATCTACGGTTGAAAGCAAATTAATAAAATTAGTAAGACCTCCCATTAGAAATCCTGCTATTAATGTCGCTCTAATGAATCAAATTCGAGAGAGACAGCTGGAGAACCACACGGATTCGCAAATCTGTTAAAAAACAGATAAAATGGATGCGCCTTTTACGATCCACTCCAATATTTCAACAAGATATCTACTGCTAGTGCAACATGAAATAGTAAAAATCAACATCAGATATTATAAGTTTAGACGACTGATAGATATTTATAATCACGTACTTAAACAAAAAGGTTCGTAGCCTCTCCATCAATGAAAAGTTTGCTGAGATAAACTTGTGAATCCATTAACGCTTAGCTTAAGATCAAGATTCAGAACCTAAATAAACTGAAAATTCAATCTAAATAGAGGTTTGGAAGCGGCTATAATACATTTCACCGAAATATTGTCGATAAATCTTTATATTCGAAAACATCGTTGAATTTATGTCAATTCCTCAACATAATTGCAAATAATTTTAAATAAAAACAACAGTGTGAACATCTGAATATCTTCCTATGATGAAAATGATTTGCAATCTTAGAGCAATAAGAAACACATGACAGAAGTGGAAAACTAAGTAAGAGAGAAAAGTGAAAGTGGCGTACCTTACCATTGCTTAATTCGTTCTTGATGCGAGGAGAAACGGAACAAACTGCAAAGAATTTCGAAAAGACAGAACAAATATTCAGGGAATAAATATTCTCCAAATTTCAGAAGGGCGTTGTCAACATCTCTTATACAGAATTATGAATTAACTCCCTTTGCCGTTAAACATGATTCCCGTCGATATTGTTTTTCCAATGTCTTATGTAACAGTAAGACAACTTATACGATTGTTAGGAACTATGCCGTTCAATATTGAGTGCAGTTTGTGTAACATAAGAATATAGTGACACGTGTCATTTTTTTTTTTTTTCTCATTTTTATATTTCTGGGCATTAAAATAAGGACGTGGTTATCCTCACCACAAAGTGTACAGTTGACAATTTTCAGAAAATTGAAAATATCATGGATTATTCCAAAATATTCATTATTGCATAGTTTGTAGTCAAAAACAACAAAAATTTTGGAAAAAACTCATTATGTTTTCATGAATCTGGAAAAAAAAAAGGTTTGACTTTGTTTTATCTCTTTAGTGCATGTTGTTAGAGATTAGCATGTCCCTTAAAATAAGATCTCCATTGTAGAAGGGTTATGATAGGGCATGAGCTATAGGAAATGAACAATCCATTTTTATTATGTTGATGATCTTTCTATTGTATGCACAAAGGGTATATTGTAAAGCATTTCTTAATTATGAAGAATCTGCAGTTCTAAAATATTAATATATTTTATTTTCATTCTTTTTTAATTAGAAGTGGATTTTATAAAAACTTAAAGGGAAAAAAGAATCAATTTGTGTAGGTCATGAACTTAAACTTCTCTTATACAAAAATAACTATTGTTTACATTCATCTTATCTATTTATTTATACATATGGCTATTTCAGATGTCTTATGCTCATCAAGTGGATTTTCTTGTGCATCTAATTATTTTAGGTGTAGCAATTGTAATTTTGGGTATATTGTTCTATTGAAAGAAATTGTGATGTTTAAAGTTTTTTATTATGTTTTATTAGATTGGCAAAGTTTTTGAAAGGGCCTTGATCACTTGTACCATGAGAAATATTAAGTGTTAAGCCCAACACAACAATAACTAGTTAGAATAGAACAACAACAACAAACCTTAGTTGAAAAATACTACACAAGACTATAATAAAAAGAAAAGATTCAACCTCAAGTCAGGATGTCTTAAAATAATGGTCTAAAACTCTTTGATAGAGCACAATGGAAGGGTTATTCTCCCTAATTTGCAATTTATTCAAACAAGCATGCATTAGATTGTTGGCACATTCATATTAGGCCTCCAAGAATTATTAATCCTCCAATAGTCCACAAGAGGACTTCCTTTGTTAGAGTCATTATTTTGAGTTTTGATGTAGCACAAGGTAGGAGTATCCCCAAAGGAGATGTCCTAGCCCCCAACAATATAACCATGCAGCGGAAACACAACAATAAGAAACAATAATGCAAGATCTGACACCAAATTACAACTCTTTATTTATAAAATAACCGTTACATGCAATGTGCCGGGTTGTAAGGCCTTCCCGGTTATGGCCAAATACAATAGCAATTACAATAATAGTTCTACAAGATCCCTCAAGATCTAATACAAACCCTAGCTAGTCCAGATCCACAATCTGGTAGAAACCCCCAAGGAAGATCTCAACTTGAGCTCGCAAGCCCACCAAGCAATCTCCTTGTTTTCCAAGCCGCAGCTACTAGCTCTTCTCCAAATTCACTCCTCTACCGCCTCCTCTTCTCCACAATGGATCAATAATGACTAAAGACTTCCCCACAACCCCTACTTATACCAATCTAAGCCACAAGTCAGCCTAGAACAAAAATTAAATACAAATACATAAATTAAATGCCAAAAGTTGGCTAGCAACAACAATTAAATACCCAAAATCAATATCCAATTAAAATTGTGATATCTCCTAGCTCCAATTGAATTAGAGCTTGCACTTCAAACTGTAGTTAATACTCTAGGCCCTCTTTAATCCTTGAAATTTTCATCCTCTAACTCATTGTGGAAAATTATTTATATGGCCTACAATAGGCACCAAATTCCTAAGCAAGGCCGAGCTCCTCCCAGACCATGCCGAGCAACCAAAGACCATGCCAAGTAACCAAAGACCATGCCAAGTTCCATAGAACATGTTGAGATCCAAGACCATGTCGAGCTCCATAGAACATGCTAAGCTTCAAGACTATACCGAGCTCCATAGAACATGTCGAGCTCCCAGAGCATGCCAAGCACAAATCTTTCTTCAACTGAGTACCAGTCCAAGAACCCTCCAAAGCAACTACTAAGCCTCCTCCCATGAACTCCAAAGTAGTCACCAAGCAAACCCAAGAGGCTCCTGCATCAGACTCCCTAGGTAAATAGGAAAGTGTGTCCCACACCTTGATGCCCAAAGAAAGATCAACAACTAGATTCATCTTCACCAAAAGCTTCCACTCCAATAGGGACAAGAAAACCAATCTGCATATCATCCACATCCACATCATTCTATCAAATACCAAAATCTCAACCACCCAATCAACATGCTCACTCCCAGGAACAAACTAAACATAATGCTTCAACAAAAAACCCACGTTCACATCAACAACTAGTGAATCCACACTGATAACAAAATACTCCACATCAGTAGCAACATGTAGATTTCCATCAACACATGCCAAACTTACAACCTCAGCAATCTCTTGTTCACAACAAGATGCTCTGCAACACACAACTTATCACCAACAACAATTGAATCATCCACAACCAAGTGCTCTACAATTTCCATGCCAAATCCAACCAAATGATCATGAAAACCAATCTCTATTCCAGCATCAAAGAGGTTAAGAATATCTTTAGCAATGACCTCCAGCTACTCTTCAAGTTCTACATCAAACTCCACAAACTTATCAACAAAAAAAAAAACTCTTCCACCTCGACCTTGTCATGTCATCTTCTCTCACGAACAAGTCTTCTAACAAGCCAGACAACTCTCTTCCAGATTAGTAGACTCTAACTCCACAAACATCCATGTAAGTCCTTCCTCACCCCATCCTTAACTCGATCAGCCAAGTTAGCTTCAAACCGAGTAGACATCTCAGAAAACCTCCACTCCACCATATCACGAAGATTCACAATCATCTCAAGGTCCAATCCTCTTAGAGCCATCTTTCAAGATCTTCATAAACCCTTTGCAACAAATCCTTCCCATGCTCCTTGTGACAAAATTGAATTTTTTGCAAGTTAGATTGCAACCTACCACCTTGCATGAACAATCAAAAACCACATCACAAGTCTAGGACCGTAGATATATAATCCACAACTCTCTACGATCATGTCTCAACAAGGTCAGTCTTCCATCTTACCATCCATCGATCCATATGCAAGCCCTCTACAATTGCAAGTCAGAACCATAATCTACCACCTCACAACCAAGAGATCTAGGACTCCAAAAAGAAAAATCCACAACCAGATCAAGATCAACTCGAATCAACATCTCCAACCCAAGTCCTAGTGCAAACTACCTCAGCTTCGGCAATCTATCTACACACTTAGGAACAAATTTTGCTCTAATACCATTTGATGCAACGCAAGGTGGGAGTATCCCAAAAGGAGATGTCCTAGCCACAAGCAATATAAGCACGCAACAAAAACACAACAACAAGAAACAATAATGCAAGATCTAACACCAAATTACAACTCTTTATTTATAAAATAACCATTACATGCAATGTGCTAGGCTGTAAGGCCTTCCTAGTTACAGCCAAATACAATAGAAATTACAATAACATTTCTACAAGATCCCTCAAGATCCAATACAAACCCTAGTTAGTTCAATTCCACACTCTAGTAGAAACCCCCAAGGAAGATCTCAACTTGTGCTCGCAAGCCCACCAAGCAATCTTCTTGTTTTCCAAGCTGCAGCTACTAGCTCTTTTCCAAATTTGCTCCTCTACCACCTCCTCTTCTCCATGATGGATCAATAATGACTAAAGACTTCCCTACAACACCTAATTATACCAATCTAAGCCACAAGTTGGCCTAGAACACAAATTAAATACAAATACATAAATTAAATGCCACAAGTCGGCCTACAACAATAATTAAATGTCCAAAATTAATATCCAAGTAAAATTGCAATATTTCCTAGCTCCAATTGAATTAGATTTCATTCTTTGAATTTTAGTTAGTACTCTAGGCCCTCTTCAATCTCTAAAATTTTCATCCTCTAATTCATTGTGGAAAATTAGTTATATGGCATGGAACAAGCACCAAATTCATAAGCAAGGTCGAGCTCCTCCCAGACCATGCCGAGCAACCAAAGACTATGTCGAGTAACCAAAGACCATGTCAAGATCCATAGAACATGCCAAGATCCAAGACCATGCGAAGCTCCATAGAACATGCCAAGCTCCAAGACCATGCCGAGCTCCATAGAACATGTTGAGCTCCCAGAGCATGTCGAGCTCCCAAAGCATGCCAAGCACCAGTTCTTCTTTGACCGAGTAGTAGTCCAAGCACCCTCCAAAGAAACCAATGAGCCTCCTCCCATGAACTCCAAAGTAGTCACCAAGCAAACCCAAGAGGCTGTTGCATCAATTTTTCAAGAAAAATGTGGAGTTTTCTCATGATTTATCTCTTTCCTTTTCCAAACATAGCAACATTTTTTATTTTTTATGTATTAATTATAGCCATGATCCATTAAATTACATGTATAGAAAATAAATGGGGATTTTTCAAACTCAACATGTTGCACCCAATTCCCAATTCTAGATGATAAGGTGATTTGGGTAGGAAGAGCTTGACTTTTCTCCATAATCCCACGAAATCTTGCAAAAAGTAAGTGTTTGTTGAATGTACTAATATTATTCATGGCACCACTACTTCTAGAAGAATTGAAAATTATCTTTCAAAAAATTATTCCAGAATTAGATAGTGCTAACCAAGGCAGCCAAACCCAAATAAGAAACAATAAAATTTTCTTCTACAAATTAAAACCAAGAGACCTCAAGAAACCAATTTTGAGGGGAAACACCATTAGAACCCAAAAACCAAAGACCCTCATATAGAATCTTAGAAAATTCCTCATGGAAAGAAAAGGTAAAAGGGAATAAATACTTCAAGATAGTAGAAAGCTTTACCTAACTTGAAATTTCCCAAACTTGATTGATCCATCTTCTAATAGAATAAATATTGGGATAATTCCCACAAAACCTTTCAATAAAAGAACTATTAATCCAAGCAACTATATCATCAAGAAGACAATCACGGACATTAAAGAATAATCGAACATCCTCTCTAACCATTTTCTCACTATCTCATTTAGATAAATCAACATGAAGCAGCATCGTTAATGGCTTCTGAAGAAATTTCCCCATCTACAAAGACTACAAGAGAAAGAACAATAAGAGACTCATAAATAGTAGGAAAAGTAACATCTTCTAGAACCATAGACCTAGAAACGATATTTTGAATATGAGTTGTAACTACAGGCTCATAATTGATACTCAAATCAATAGTAACTATCACTACGAATCTTGAACCTAGAACTTTAAACTTTCCAAAAGAGTTAAATTCTGCAAAATACTTTCTCACTTTTTTAATAAGAGTAAGAATACTTCTATAATAAGAGTAAGGATATCCTTTGAATTAATAAAACAAACATAGTCACCTCAAAAACCTTTGCAACACCATTATCCTCCAACTAAATACAAGAAAAACCATTAACCATCTAAACAAAACTTAGGGTTTTTGGTAGATAAGCAGATTTTTCCTTCAACAAAGGAGTGAAAGAACTAGGAAAATAGGAATGAAACCCTCTTCTAAGACAAAAAATAGTCATCATCTTCAACCTCCAACACTTGCACTTAAAATAATTTCTTAGCTTCAACATGAGCCTATAAAAAAATATTCATGAGAAATAGATCCTCCTCATTTGGGTCATCTGATTTATCTCCATTTAGAGGATAGAAATGGAGGTTTTTTCATCCTTAGATACCTCAACCTTCTTATAATAAGAAGACCACCAAAGGGCCTCCAAATTCTCAGAAACTCATTCAAAAAATGAAGAGATAGAAGCCAATGTTTTGGCAATAAAAACATCAGAAGCCTTCTCAAAAGAATCATCCTCCTCTCAAATCATCACCACTAACTATAACATCTGAACTTTTGGTAGAATCGTCACCATTGCCTATGAAGGTGCTTGTCGAATCTCATTTCCAAAGCTAATCCTATAACGAAACACTAGAAAAAAAACTAGCACAAAGAAAAAAATAAAAAGAAGAATGCCAACACAAAACAAAATGACCCCCAACATAAAAATAGTATATAATGCCCCAAATAGAAGGATGACATCAAATCCTTGAACAACAAAAAGCTCAAGAATAGATAAACACACAGAGCACGACTAGGGTTTTCCCTAGCCCACAATGGGCAAGAAGATCAAATGTAACATCTGAAACATTATAAATTCACATATTGCATTTTAAATTTTTTATTGTTGTTGCAATATGTTTAAATTTACTATCTATTTCTCTCAATATTGTGTAATCTTGTACTATTCATCTTATAGTAATTTTAATCTTATTACTTTAATATTAAAAATAGACACTAATGGTCTTAATGAAATTGAATATAGGTTACACTATTGTCTGGACTAGACTCTGAATATTATCTTAACCATTACCATATCAAAAATGTTTTGGAGACTTTTATATCGTGTACACATGTATGTGTGTGTGCATGCATGAATGTGTATTGCGTTTGGTGACAATTAACATTATAAAGATTCCAATTTGGTAGGTTCCATTATTACTATTAAATGTAATTATAATCTCCATTTATGGGTTTATCTTTCTAAGAGTGAAGTATTTTTTAGGGCCTGGGTCTTGAATAGAGAGAAACAAGAGGGAAAAATTACAGAGATGGGAGGTGACCTATTGCATATTGAACTAGCTATGATTGATGATAGTTTGAGGAAGCCCTTGGTCTAGTACATTCTACGAGAGGGCAATTTTATTCCACTCATGGAGACCCTTAATGGTCATGACAAGAATTGCTCTATGCAATTTGTTAACTCATGGGAAAATTGCAAGGTGACCATTAATGGTATCTCGTTTCATGTGTTATAGGAGGTGATTGTGATGGTGACGAGCATGGCGATGAGGGGGAGGAAATGGTAGAAGGTGACACGGGTGACTAATGAAACCAGTCTACAATATTTCTTCGAGGATGTTGAGGAACCAGTTCGGCACAGAGGTGGTTTCATGAGGGAGAAGTTGCCTGACCCATGGAATGAGGTTTGTTTGATTCTGATGAAATACCTTACCCTCAAAGGAAGGTATCGAGTTTGTTGCTACTACCATTTTCCTCTTCTTAATAATTTCAAACATCGTGATTTTATTTCAATTCCATTCTTCCTACTACATGATCTTGAAGATTCTGTTGCAGATGTGAAAGATAAAATGAGAAGGGGGGTTAATTTTACTATTCTGCACTAGGGTCTAATTTTTAGGCTATACCAATTTCACCTTACCTTGGTCCCTCGTAGGATTGTGGAAGTTGATATTCATATTCACTTGAACCCCAGGCCCCAAATGGCCCCCCTTCGGATTAATGGTCCTAGAGCCCCCACCCCTCAGCCCTCTCCTAGTCGATCCCCAGTTAATCCCTCCCTTAGGGGGAAAAAAGGAAAAGGTAAGGAGAAAATGCAAATGGAGTTGAAGGATGAGGAGAGAGGGGGAAGGAGAAGGTCAGGGAGGTTGGCTAAGTCTCAAGTTAAGAAGAAGTTAAGGGAGGGAGCCTCATGGGAGGAGGAATAGGATTTTGAGGATTCAGGTTGCCACAAAAGAAGAATGAAGAAGAAAAAATTTAACTTTGGTAAGGGAGGTATAGAGGGGGTTGAAGAGATTAATGATTCCTCCAAGTCAATCTCAGGTAATGGCAAGGAGAATAAGGAGGTGTCGCATGTCTCGGTGATAGTTGTGCCCAAGTGTGTGGACCAAACTAAAGATCAATTCCCCAAAATGGTGGACAGGATGCCTTCCCCCATTTCGATCTCCTCCCCTATTAAGGTAGGTTCTAAAAAGGCCACTAACCCCCTTATTGTGTAGGATATGTTGGCTTGTAGGGACGAACATCTAGGTGTTTTGGATAAGGCTGGTAATGAGCTGTGGGAGAGAATTCAGGCACTAGAGGAAAGAATGGGATTGTTAACCAAGTTTAAGGTTAAAGTCACTCGTGCGATGGATACCACTCTATGCCTACCAAGGGAAGCTAGTGGGGACTTGCCCAGGGAGGACTCCAAATTGCTTTATGACTTTCTGGTGGAAGACTGGGTGAATGTCCTCTTGGGGAAGAAGGAGGTCAAGAAATCTTAAGGGCTCCCCTCCTTTTTTCTGCATGCTGTTAATCTGTTGGTTTAAAGACTTTTTCAGTTTTAAGGCTATCACGCCTTTGTTTTTTTTTATGTGACTTTTGTTAGTTAATAGGCATTTTGTTTAAAGCTTGTAGATATCATTATAATTTTAGTATAAACTTTTTTTGCTTAATTAACAAGCATTTTGTCAGCATAGTTATGTTTTTGTTTTAAAAGCATTACGGGTTAGTTTTGTTCTAATGGTTTTCTACTGGTGGTCATCTAGCTTGTTTCTAATGGGCCAGCCCCCTTGTTTTGGCTACTTTTATTTCAAAAACATTATAAAGATTTAGTCTTATCTAAAAATCAAGGAATTTTTTTAATGTTTGAAACATGCTTTGAAACTTGCTATACAAGAATATGTGATTAGTGTTTATAAGTATCATTTTCTTCTTTGCATGATTATTTATGTGCATTTTTAAGAATGTCATGAATTTAGCTTTACAAGTGGGTGATTTCTAATGCAATGTGTTTAATTGTATAAAGGGAAATAAATTGGTGAATTGATATAAGATTTTATTAGCCTTCCACACTTATTAGATATCATCTTAAATATAATTGGGAGTACTTTAACATCTATTTATCTAAACTAATTTTTCCCTTTATTATCAATATATTCTATGATATCAATTCTTTAAATTGAACCTTATTTCTTAATTAACATACTCATGAAATTTCCATCTTATAGTGTCATAAAATACAACATCGTCAATAAGAACCTAAGTGGTGGGGCCAAATATCATTGAAGTTATAAGAGGGTAAGTGAATCCAGCCTAAGCTCATAAATATTGCATCAAATAAATAAGAAATTATGTAAATCCAACCAAAGTAAAAAAATGTTATCTTAGTGGAAAATAATAATTCACTACACAAAAAAAATGATCAATTAAGTTGGAATAAACACTTTCATATATCAGCCTTCAACAAGAAAAAGTGTACTAAGGATAAAGCAAAGGATAATCATATAAAGAATATGGTGACCATGACAATGGATATGCAGCTCAATACAAGTACATAAATATGAACAATTAAAATATAAGAATGGGACAAAGTAAAAGGTAACATGATGTGAAGATATGTAAGAACACAAGAGTGAAGCCTCAGTTTGAAATAATCATGAGTTAAAAAAGTGCATTGTTAGATTTAAGTGCTTTGGGTCAATGATTGAGATTGAATTTAGTAAATTTGTATTAATATTCTAATATTTTTATTAAATACTAGGAATAAAAAAATTAAATGGAATCCAAAACATTAAAAATATTAAGTTTTCTATAATTTTTTTAGACAATAAATAACATTAATATATTAACTATATGACATATATTCTATCAAATTAGAAATATATCTCACTTTTTGAAATTAGTTCTTGTCAATTACAATAGTAAATCACCAAAAGAGCTTATTTCAACAATAATTCAAGTGTGACAACTGTCACAAAGAGAGTGATAGAGAAATTTGATGACTAAGCAAGGAAAATACTGAAAACCAATGCTAGCCCAAACAACATGTGGAAAGTTCCACTAGCCAAATAAAATAAGGCATATGGGAAACATATAGATAGAGATCCCAATGTTTGAACATGGGGCTCTAATACTACAGATGTAATGCCATTCCTGAAGATTCTTAGAACACAAGAATAAAACATGCACTGAATTATTTTTTTCTTAAGATAAGTTACTTAACAACATAAAGTAACCAAGTGCATGAATGAAATATCTAATCAAGATAACAAAATAGGGAACATGAGTTAACTCACATGTCCACCTAAACTAGCAAAAGTCTTACAAACAATTCCAAAGATCCCTAAGCACTAAATGAGAACTTAGAATCAGAGAAGGCACAAGTCAAGGGAATACCCTAGGGAGATCCAGATAACATCCACAGATCCCAAGAGGGTAAAATTAAACTATCAATCCCAAATAAGGTGCTCTTTTAAATCCCAAAGTAAAAGTTCCTAGCATGGTTAAACATATAGTCCTTTTCCAACTAACCAAAGCATAATCAAGAATTGTAAGTAGAGACCCTCAAGTGACCATGCAAAAGATGAGGGCTCAAAATGTCAACCACTCATCTACTGGACACCATACTGAAAGAAAACAAGTGAACCTTAAAATTTGGATAAGTTTGAAATCATATCAACTTTAGATAGCTAGAATCTTTACCTTAACTCTTGGAGGGCTAGAATCTATCTCAAATAAATTATGGTATATATAAAATATATCTTAAGTGAAAGAATTATACTTAAATAATATATTTTATACACCCTATAACTAAATGGTCAAGGTATGGGGAGTAATAACTCCCAAAAGGACATCCAAACCACCTTCCACAATACATCAGACAAGTCTAGAAGCACTCGTTATTTAGTTGAACGGATCTTCCAATAAACCTAATACGATACTTCACACTACTATAATATGATAGACTTCATAATGCAAGTACAATACTCATCTAGTAACATATGATAATTAATGAAGTACCAATAGAATACTTGTCGAGTATCATACAATAATATTCAACCTACTAGTACAATACTTGTCGAGTATTGTACAATAATCCAAAAGAAGTAGTGTGATACTAGGACAATGTTGAATAGTACTAGAAAATGCTCACCCAAGATACTCACAAGGCCAATTGATTGACTCAGAAGGAAAAGTAGGGTTAGAACCTCCACATCAGGGGTACTGTAACAACCAAAGTCGAGTACTTGAATACATAATAAAAGATCAAATAACCCTAACATTCTAGAAATTAGAACAATAGAATCTATCCATCTAAACCACAACATCATAAGAAAATCATGAACATAAGCAACGTCACAATTAAGGGGATGCACAAGTAGAAGAATCAACTGAACTAAAACAACCATGCCCGTTTCCTCCCAACCTTAATGGAATCATGAGACCTTAAGGGTCCTAACCATACCCCAGAGCATGAACTCTCATTTTTCCAACAAGATCATTGGGGTTGCCTCATGAGATCTTGCTTACTATTAAACTATCCACAACATTAGATGAAACAAAAAAAAACACCTAATATGCTAATCTACCAATAGCATCACTAATCTAAAGTAGTTGTAAGAAACATCAACTAATAAATAAGACACAACATTGTGATAAAGGAATGCATTAAGTAACATACTAAACATCATTTAAACATGATATCAAAAGTATCTAAGGTAAAGCATAAATCACAAAGAAGCATACTTTAGAGATACTGAAGTACCAAGTGAACATCCAACACCAACCTCAATTGGAAGTAAACCATCTTTGAACACCATTCCCTAATAGTGGTATAGGTAGCTACATCGCCCAACCACATGGTACCTACAGGCCCACACCCAATGTGTTCATGGAGATAATGACCTGACCACAATCACATAAGACACTCCTTAATGGATGTAACACCCCGCCAAGGGATCCAAAAGTATTAACCTAAAGTTTTACTAAGTTTGCCAAATATTTTTATAAAAAAACAAGAAAGAATAACATACACATCAAACATAAAGTAGCAGAAGCAATAACATATAATAGTCTATAAGCATACCTAATAGATTACATTCCTTAAGGATCCCAAGACATTGAATCACATTTAATTTTAATTAATACTAAGTCTAATAAATAACTCATCCACATGAAAGAATAATTAAAAGTCCAAAGTCCATTTAAATAATATACATTTTTTTGAATGCCTCTTGGAAAATGAAATTTGGAATGCTCAATCATCCACTATACATGTCATAGGGTATGAAAGGCTAAAAGAATATACATGTGTAAAACTAGAAATACATCATCCTCCTCGAATCGATGATATAAGTAAAATACCATAAATGATACCATCGATCATAAAAGATATAAACACCCATCATAAGATATGTCCTCCATCATAATGATACAAAGATAGAATGAAAGGAAATGCAGACAAGGAAACATGAGGCTCCACAGCAGCAATAGACAGATCTCAATGCTAAGAGTAAAAAGCACTACCACCCAGCTGCATGGAACCTAAATGGCGCACTCCCACTGTGCTGAGGAGATAGTCTCAAGTCCCAAATAGGATATCAATCCAAATATCAAAAATACTCTCCAAGTCTGGGAAACCCTAAAAGCAATCTAACTCAAAGGTTCTAAGATAAACTGATATCTAAACCCAGAGGCACACAAAGACACATAGGAAACCTACTATGTAAGTGGGCAAGTGTCATCGCATGAATCATGCTAGAGTTACCCTAGCAATCTCTCAAGACCTCGGCCCCCTAGTGATCCCTATGCGACCACTAGTATCCTCTAGTACTAACAAGGCATACTACGGATGCAAGGTCATAACCAAGCGTTCTCTCTACTCCCATCCTAGTTTGTACTAGCACTCGAGGCATGGGCAAGAACATACAAAGACTCTTATTAGGTTCATTTAATTCTCATTTAGTGTAGTGTTTTCACTTATTAAACAACTTACAATGGGTTACCCTGGTAGCCACTTAGGGCCTGGACCTCCATCACAAACTATTTCTCGACATTACATATAGATAACCTACCCTAGGCTCATAAAAGTATAAATCAAAGAATCATATAAAATCACCTCGATCCTATTCAAGTGACTAGAAAGCATCAAGAGATAAATCACAATGTCACATCAATTCTCTACAAGCAACTAGAAAGCATCCCAAAGATAATTGATCAAAGACTCAAAATGGTTAAATCAAATATATCATAGTATGACATCATCAAGAACAAATCATACCAAACACCTCAATCCTAAAAAAGTGACTGGAAAGCAATCCAAATACAACTGATCAAGGAATCCAAAAATGGTTAAGTCAAGTAGGTCATACATTCACCTCAACATCACACAAGATCACTGGAAAGCAATAACAAACAATAGATCAACACAAATCATAAAACATACCAAACACATTACCATGGTTGGGTATAAAAAGATCAAGATCAATTCAACATAATACCACAAACATAAAACTCCCAAGCCTTTGGTAACATCCTAAGATTGGTCAAAGCTAGGTCAACCCAAAAACCCCAACACCAGTAAATCACTCGTCACATAAAGCACATACAAAAGTGAATTTCTTAATTCATTAGGTTTTGAAAACTCTAAAGTTCAATATTTACTAAAAATTTTCAGATTAAATCACAGACAATTCTATAATGGAAATTAATTTTCTCAAACAAGAGTTTCAACCCAAAGAACTTCTGAAAATAGAAACACAACATACACAAAAGAAGATAGGAATTCGAAGAACAAGCATCTACTAAACAAACAATGAATGCACAAACATGCAAGAATCTTCCTTTTCCTTCGAAACCCCTCTTTTCAAAAATTGGCTCCTCCAAACTTGTGTATCTCTAATGTTCTTAATATAGAATTTTTCCCCCAAATTAAAGCTTTGATCATGCAATCATGCGAAAACCCTTTGTCTTTAATTACTATATTTCGATTTTCATGCACACACTTTATGCAATTTAATTAAAATAAACTTTATTAAATTAAAGCTTTCTCTCCCTTATTAAATCATGTGACATTTTTAATATAATATTTATTAATTTAACTAACAATATTATTTAGAGTTTATTAATTAAAATAAAACTTCTAAATAGACTAGTATAGATATCTTAAATAAATCTATCTAAAGAAATGTCGATAGATATTTACTACAAAATAATTATAATTTAATTTACTACATCTAAAATTATTTATATTTTCTTTATCTCAATTTATATATTTATTTACTAGTTTAAAATTTTTATTTTATTTTTTATTTTTATTTTTTATTAATCATCGAGAGGAGAACAAAATACAACAATAGCCCAAGAGTTGAGAGTTAGCTCAAAAGAGCAATTCGAAACATCATAATCTCAAAATAAGAGAACGAGAGAGCAAAAAGAAGAGGAACAGTAGCAAGAATCAAGTGAGAACATTATTTTGGTCCTCCAACCAACTAGTCCAACCTTGCACTCCTTCCATCCAAACAACCTTTTTCCTATCCAAACACTGAGCATACATATCCAGCTTGTGGTAGGGAGAAGAGAAGGTACATGAAATTTCCTCCACCAAGCTATCCATGGCTTTGTCAAAGGCAGTTTTATCATCCAGAAGACTAGCCAGCTCATATCCATGTTGCATCTCATATATGAACATCTCAGCATGCCCATTTTTAAGGAATCTCAGTAGTTTGTCATGTTCCAAGTTCATGATGCAACAGACCTGAGAAGCAATTTTGAAATGGGTGAGTTTTCTATAAAACCTAGTAAGACTTCTATCTATACCTTGGAATTTGGCATTCCTACATTTCCAAATGTTCCACAGAATGAAGGATGAAAGAATATGCTAAAGAAGGTTAGAATATTTTTTTAAACCATATATATAGCCAGAGATAATATCAAAGATATAGATATCCTTAGTAATAGAGAAGCCGAACATAAGCCAAATTTCTTTAGCAAAGGTACAATCGAAAAAAATATGTCTCATAGTTTTCAAAACTCTACATATAGAACAAATGTCAAAGCCAGTATTCAGATTTCTAATAGGGAGCTTATCAAGAAGGAGCTGCCATTTAAAACACTTAATCTTGGGAGGGATAGGAGACTCCCACAAACTGTCAAAGGTTTTTTGCCAATCCGAGCTACTAAAATTGTAGTACCAGATTTTGTTAACATGATCAGTCACAGCATTATCAGTATTAAGACATTTGTAAATTTCTTTAGCCTTAATCTTGGTCAGCAAGGTACCATCCTATCATCTGAAGGAGAGATAATGATGTGAATCCACATCAGCATCATGGGGGAGATTCAACGAGGCACAAGCATTCTTAATGAGATTATAGGTTCTGATTTGAGAGGCAGGAAGATCAAATTTAGTGGATAACTCATGCCAGTTTATAAGAGTATCATGATCTAGGAGATCCATCATGTATTTTATTCCTTTAGAGTTTCAAGCTCTCACAGAGCAACGTTTGGTAAGGGCGAGAGGTTTATCAAGGTAGGTGAGGTTCCACCAGATAGAGAGTTCCCCATGAATGGAATAATGGTGGTCAAATTTGGTGTTATCAATGCACTTTCGAACTATCTCCCAAGCCCTTCAAATGGATCTAAATACCTAGGTCCCTTGGACAGAAACAACAAATTGACCAGCCACCAGATCGCAAAAGGGAAGGCCCTTCCAGGATTTAGCACGTTTAGGGGCACCACATAGTATGTTATTTCTACTAAGGACCTTCCAAGCCTCGTCACCCTCAAAGGCCTGAAAGATCCATTTGGAGGCAAGAGTAATACCCTGAAGTCTAAGATCTTTAAGACCGAGGCCACCAAGTTTTTTAACCAAATGGCACCATCTCCATTTCACAAGGTGGGCTTTTCTTTTACCTCTACCATCTGACCAAAGGAAGTTGCGAATAGCCTTTTGAACTTCAAAAATCTAATAGTTACTAAACATCAAGGCAGAGGAGTAATAGATACTATAAGAGGATAAGATTTTTTGATAGACTTGAACCCTTCCAGCAAGAGAGAAAGTCTTATGGTTCCACTTATTAAAATTACTAAGAATCTTGTCCTTGACCCATCCCCACATATCTTTGAGAGAGGGGGGCAACCAAGAAAGGGATACCAAGATATCTAACAATCTTGTTAGGTCCACCCCAAGCAAAACCAAACTGGCCCAGCCAGTCAGGAGGGTCAATTTTCTAGTCGAGCATAATAGATTTAGAAGTAGAGATACGAGCACCAGACATATGTCCAAAGAGTTCAAGTTTTTTTTAAAACTTTGGATGTTATGTTGTGAAAGCTCCAAGAATAGAGAGGTATCATCAGAAAATTACATATTCAATAGTTCAGAACTATTAGGAAGGGTAATCCCATAAACTCTAAGAGAGAGGGAGTTATCATGAAGGAGGTAAAAAAGAGCATCAGAAGCAATAAAAAATAGAGTAGGAGCAAGAGGGCATCCTTGCCTGATAGATCATGAAAGTTTAATGGGTTTAGAGTAAGTTCCATTGATATCAAGAAGAGCAGAGGCATCGGCAAGCAATAATTTAACATAGCTACGAAAGATAGGAGGGAAACCAAAGGCAGTTAAAATCTTGATAACAAAGTCCCATTCAACCCTATCATAGGCCTTCTCAAAGTCTAGAAGCAACATAGCAACTTCTTGATTAGTCGATTTAGCCCATTCCATAGCTTCCCAACTAGTGATAAGGTTCTCCAAAATGTATCTACCCTTAATGAATCTCGTTTGGGTAGGGAAAATAAATTTAGGAAGCACCTTCTCAAGTCTAGTGGCAAGGACCTTAGCAAGAATCTTATAAGAAACATTAAGAAGGGTAATAGGTCACCAGTTCTTGACCAAGGCCTTGTCACCAGATTTGGGAATAAGTTTTATAATGCCAGTATTGATCGAGGGTCCCAAGGAACCATTTTCATAAGCTTCAGTGTATAAATTATATAAGTCCTGAGTGATCCAATCAATATTGGTTTTATAAAACTCAGTAGGGAGCCCGTTAGGGCTTAGAGCCTTATCATCTTTGAGAGTGTGTATGGTATCAACAATCTCCTAAGGGGAGACCATGTGCTGAAGCAAGAGGGAATCTTCCTCAAAGATCTTAGTGGGGATAAGGGACAAACATTGATCCCCAATATCAATAGAGGTAGGAGAAAGATCGGAAGAGAGGAGATTAGAGTAGTAGTCCCAGAAGGCATCTAAAATGTCCTGCGGGGAGAGAAGCTCATTATTTTCCACAATAATTCTGTCAATTCTTTCCTTCACTTATTTCTGCTTTAGCAAATTAAAAAAGAATTTTGAACCTTTGTCCCCCACTTGAAGCCACCGATTGTGGGACCGGATAGAGGCTCCTCTAATCTTGATTTGCTGATGTTTTTAAAGTTTGCTTCGAGTAAGAGAGACTTGTTCAGCCAAGGTGCAAGAGGTGGGGTTGGATTGAAGACTAGTTTCTAAAGAAAGAAGGTGCTCAGAAAGAGACTTCTCCACTCTTCTAAAATCTTTGGCCTTTTCTTGGCCGAAGGTTTGAAAAAAAAAATTGCCAAGAGGAGATGTTCGTATTCCAATGGGTAATGTGGGATAGATGCTTATTACTAAGGTTGAAAATTCTAACCATTTTGATAGCAATCAAGACATCTTGATTTTTGAGTACCGAAGTGTTAAGAATGAATTTCTTATCAAGAGGGATAGAGACAGGAATAGAATTACAAAGGTTAATGAAGGAAGAGATGGGCGAGTGGTCAGATAAGGAGAAAGGATGAATAGCAACAGCAGGCAAAGAAGAGGAGGAAAGAAAAGAAAAAAAAGTCTCTATTAGCATAAAATTTGTCCAGTCGAGAGTAGATTCGATTATGAGCCTATTGGAAATTACACCAAGTGAATCTCAATCCAGAGTTATATTATTTCAATCCAGAGTTATCCATTGTTAATTTCTTTAAAAATGGATGATTTACATCTATAGATATTATAATTTAAACGGATATTTTATATTCTATTTATTAAATTGTTTGTAAAAGTATGTTCTCTTTATAATAAGATTTAAACTTTGACATGTAGATGGTTGTCAAATTTAACCTAGAAGAATAAAAGTCAACACACCATCCCATTCCACCTATTCTGCCATTGTAGAATTCCTATCGACATAAATTATTATTAAATTAAATAAACATAAATATGCCTAAATTAGAACTTTAATCAAATCTTTTAAATTTAATTCTTTCATGCACATTTTTAAAACTTTTTAATTAAAATATTCTTTTATATTTTCTTTTCCTCCAATTATTAATTAGTGTAAGCACTATTTAAAGCATAGTATATTATTTAAATTAATAAGAATAATTAAAATTCATTATTTAAATGCAACTCTAATTTAATAATTATTAATTAAATAATCATAATAATAAAAAATTTAATCTTTAATCTTTTAATATTTTTATTCTATTTTTATTAAACTTCTTAAATTAGACTTTTAAAATAAATATTTTAAATTAAAGTAGATATTTAATTAATTTCTAATTAATTAAATAACATCATATTCTAATCTTTCTTTAACCAATTTTCTAAATTTAGACCTCTAATTTAGACTTTTTAGTAAAGTATAAATTTAATTAGTTTTTAATTAAATTAAATATTAACATATTTTAATATTTTCTTTTTAATAAAATAATATTTATTACTCAACTAATAATATTATTTAGAGTTTATTATTAAAATAAAACTCTTAAACAATAATTATTATTGAATAAATATAAATATACTAAAATTAAAAAATTTAATTTATTCTTTTAAATTTAATTCTTTTATTTAATTAATTTTTCAATTAATTAAATATTGATTTTTCTATATACAATTTTCATGCAACAACTTTAAGAAATTTAAATTAAAATATCTTTATTAAATTAATTTGCTTTCTCTTTTAATTAATTTATTATATTTTAATTTCATGCATAAGCTTTATGCAATTTAACTAAAATAAACTTTATTAAATAATTTCTTACTCTCTCTTATTAATTTATTATATTTTAATTTCATGCACAAGCTTTATTCAATTTAATTAAAATAAATTTTATTAAATAATTGCTTACTCTCTCTTATCAATTTATTATATTTCAATTTCATGCATACACTTTATGCAAGTTAATTAAAATAACTTTATTACATTTATGTTTTCTCTCTCTAGTTAATTATGAGATGTTTTAATAATATATTTATTAATTCAACTAATAATATTATTTAGAGTTTATTATTTAAAATAAAACTCTTAAATAATTATTATTAATCTAGATAAATATAATTACACCTAAATTAGAACTAAAACTTTATCTTTAAGTTGAATTCTTTTATTTAATTAATTCAAGAGATGTTTTCTTAATAATATATTTATTAACTTAATTAATAACATTATTTAGGGTTTATTATTAAAATAAAACTCTTAAATAATTATTATTAAATTAAATAAATATAAATACATCAAAAATAGAACTTCAATAGAATCTTTAAATTTAATTCTTTTTATTTATTTAATTTTCTCAATTAATCAAATATAATTAAATGTTGAATTTTCTTTATAAAATTTTCATGCAACAACTTTAAGCAATTTAAATTAAAATATCTTTATTAAATTAATTTTCTTTCTCACTTTAATTAATCAAGAGAAAATTTTAATATCATATTTATTTATTTAACTAATAATATTATTTAGAGTTTATTAATTAAAATAAAATTCCTAAATAAATTATTATTAAATTAAATAATTATAAATGTGCCAAAAAAAATTTGATCAGTAAACCACCAAAGCCTTTATGATATATTTTATTAATTTGAAAATATTTTACATGTCCACCATTCAAATGAGCATTGGTAGGAAAGAACGGGGAAGAAAACCTCTAGTCTTGCCCAAGATAGATGTCTTAAAAATACAAAATATCAAAGGGGCATACCCCCGATAAGATTTTCAAGTACATTTGCAGCTTACATTTGTGAAAGATTTACAAAAAAAAAAAGGCCTTTTACAATATTTTTGTACAGAATTATAAGGTAACTTGTTCTGAGATGATACCGATTGAATAACTCTTTGCTTGATCCTGAAAATCACCAAAACCAAACCACTAGACATACTACAAAGCATATATATGTTAGAATGCTTAGTCCAAAAAATGGAAATATAAATAGCATCTTTGGACCTTAGAATAACCTTAAATCTATTAGAATTTATCATCTTACTAAAAATCCAATTTAGAGAGATTAATCAGATCCTGAAAACAAAACCATATGGCTGAAATCAATTATAAAGGGTTCCAAGAGTCTGAGATCACATTATAACTATAAGATTAGATAACTCAAATTATTAATAGCCTTCACCCAAGGGATCAACCTAAAAGAGGGATAAATTAAAGACCAAGAGAATCATAAATTGGACAAAAGACATAATGGAAGATAACAGATTCGAGAAATAAACCCTAGAGAGTAGAGTAAAGCTTAAAAAGCCTCAAATCAAATAAGCTAATTTCCTACCTAAAGAAACTAGTAGATATGAAAGATCAAAATGAAATATCTTGAATCTATATTACTCATGAATAGAAAATCTACCTAAGAATTACCAGAGGAAGAAAATTGAACAGAGATCATATATGCAAGATCTAAAAACATCTCAAACCCTATGATGCCCTGAGTATAAAAGGAAAACTAGATTCTATTAGAGCTATTAATTCAAGATCTGATTACAGAGAGCAGTACGGTGTAATGAAAAAAACCAATATATTAACTACTAATATGAAGTGTTGAGAACCTCTATGGGTCATTCTAAATGTTGAAAATAACAAAGGAATCTTATACATTAGAACACATAATTTATAAGACAATACTAGCCCATTCTAAATAAATTAAAAATTCAAAGATTTCTATAAATTAAGTAAATAAACTTTCCCTGATGAATGTATAAGAGGCAGAATACATATGAACCATCCTTTATCTGTAAGGGAATTTAGATTGAGGTATCATAAAAGTCATCTAGTTACAGGCTACCCCAATAACTGGGCCCAATTAAATATCTTGAAGCTCACTCAGAGGTATATGTCCAGATTTAAAGACCTCCATATATGCATACATAGTCCATTAGAATGTATAGCCATACATATATTAATAGAATCTAAGATCACCCAGGTTTTCACTAAACTAAGAACATGAGCATAGCTCATTAATATATTCTTACATTCTTATATTAGTGAAATCAATTCTTTATGTATTTCATTAAACTACGTATTTCTGCATACCCTGATGAATATATACTAAATCATTTATACAGGGCTATAAATTTAACTCATATATGTATGGGAAATCCAAGGTCAAATAGGACAATTGAAAACTAGTGAGAAATAGGAATTCAAATAATCTAAGTTAACCTATTGTGAGTAAAGATTCATACTTTGCTAAATATTTATATTCACAAATCCTAATATATCATGTGAAAATGTCTATCTAGATTTGTATGCATATCCAAATTCCATAAGCATACTAAAATGAAAAGAAGATAAACCTATCCTAGATGCCTTCAATAAAACTATACTATAGAGTTTGTCTTGCCCTAATCATGTAAGTCTATACTAAACCAAGCTAATATACAATATCTAAACTATTCCTGGTATTTAGATACCATAATAATTTCAAAGATTTTTGATGGATCTTCAACTTGACAATTAGGTGGAAAAACCAAAGCATTTCGTTCTTTGCTAGATTTCTCGTAATTAGGCAAGCAAAAATCCAAGCTTTCCCAGTCGCCCAGATTAGTACCTGGTTAAATGTAGGCCTAGAAAATCTTTAGGTAGTTTGAAAGCCAAGCACTATCAAAGCCTGGCCTAATTCCTCTTCATCTAAGTAGAAAGTTTAAAATGGCTTCCATTTTGGGCCATGCCTTAGAAAATTCTTGGTTATCCCTAATGACTATGGCTGGTCGTTTCGGCACTATGGAAAAATCAAAACTTCTAGGTGGGAACGCCATGTATGTTTTAGGAAGAGGAACTCTATATTTATCATCAATGCTCATTATGGCTTCTTCAATGCCATGACACCATATAGAATTGAACAAATTGGAACAAAGCCTATACATTTCCCAACGATTTACATTGATTATTGCTGAACATCTGATAAAAGAACCAATTATACTGTTGTTTGTCCGCCAAGTAAACTCATAGTTGAACATACCTTCACCTAGTGCCCTGTTTAGGGAAACCCTAGTCATATTGTCGACTGGATTAAGAATTCTACTCCATCTTCCTGGCTTAATTTTTCCCCTAAATGTCATTGTTCTAGCTTCAAATTCATGGAAGATACAAATATTGGTGTCCATGATGGGAATGAAAGTGACTAATATAGGAAGATGATGAAAAGGAGTTTCTTTGAAGCTTCTAGACAATCTGAAGTTTCCAGAATGTAATCATTTATTAGTCATTCTTTGTAAAAGTAAGGGCTCAAATTTAAAGCCAGTGATGGGGATAATAAAACAAGAGTGAAGTCATGTGGCCTCAAATTCTGAGTTTTAATATTAACTTTGCATGGGAAGGCATCTTATCTGGATGACCCTAAATATGAGCTATATGTTAGATCCAACAGGGGCAACTAAATAAGATGGAGATTAATAAGATTATGCTCATTTATATCTAAAAAGGCTATATCTTCTTAATATTATTTATTTTGATAAAATTTGAACCATCAACCCCTAAATTTGCCAGTTTGTTAGCTTTAATGTCGCCTTCTCTAAAGATGTGAATTAATTGATATGTCTTTAATTTTTCTAAAATTTTAAGAATTTCTTCTAATTTCGAATTTAGGACCCAATTAGGGGTCGATCTTTTGCATAACGCATTGATGACTATCTGTGGATCTCCTTCAATGATTACCTTAGTTAATCCTAATTTTATGCATAGTTTAATGCCTTCCAATAATGATTCTAATTTAGCTAAGTTATTTTAAGTAGGTTTAATGAGCTTGACTCTTTTCAAAATCCATTCCCCTACTACATTATTAATAATGCAACCTATGTCTGATAGTCCTAAGTTGCCCCGAGATGCACCATCAAAATTGAGTTTGTACCATCCCGGAGGGTGGGGCGACCATCTACAATTTTTCCTGGCTTCTGAATTCTTAACAAAATACATTTGAGGAGGATTGATTAAATTATTCCATTTGCTTTTAATCATATTATCCCATAATGAAAAGGATCCTTCTTCAAATTGTGAATTCTTGATATGTGAATTGAGGGTTTCAGTGATACAAGGTTCAATTTTTTTGACTAGAGAAGTTGCCTTCATTTCTTGATTTTTAAAGATTCTTTTGTTTCTTTCTTTCCATATTTCCTAGATGATAATGCAAGGGCTTATGTTCCATATTTTGCTATAAATGCCAATTTTATTCCCTTTGGGCCATCCTATTAGAATATCCTTAAAAGATTCTAGGAGAGAAGCAGTCTAATCCAATTTTTGTCTGATCCATTCCCAACAAAATTTAACAAACGAGCAATTGTAGAGTAAATGGTCTACATCTTTCAAGTCTTGTTTGCATAGAATACATCTTGAGTGTCCTTGGATACCTCTTTTTTGTAATTTATCAGTGGTGAGGATCTTGCCCTAAAATGCTAACCATAAAAAGATTCCTACTTTGGGTAAACAAGAAGAATCCCATCAAAGGTTTAGTGGAATATTTACCTCATCCCATTTCTGTGAATTGATTATAGCTTTATAGCCCTCTTCAGCGTTATATTTACCTACTTTTGATGTTGCCCGGATTAGTTTATCTTCCCTGTCAACCTATTTGATTTCCCTCTTAGCTATAATTTTTTGATAAGAGTTTTTAGCTTCGGGATCAAGGTCTAAATATGCCAAAATTAGAATTATAACTTTATCTTTAAATTTCTTGCATATGCTTTATGTAATTTAATAAAAATAAACTTTATAAATTTTATGTTTTCTATCTCAAGTTAATTACAAGATGTTTTAATAATATATTTATTGATTCAAGTAATAATATTATTTAGAGTTTATTATTAAAATAAAACTCCTAAATAATTATTAAATTAAATAAATATAAATACATCAAAAATAGAACTTTAATATAATCTTTTAAATTTAATTATTTTATTTAATTAATTTCTCAATTAATTAAATATAATTAAATATCAAATTTCTTTATAAAATTTTCATTAAATTAAATCATTAAATTATCTTTTAATTTGATTTAATTATAACAAAAAATCACAATAGACCCACAAAACCAAATATGAGAACTCAACTAAAGGCAAAGAACATAATCAAACTCTAGGGTCAAAATCACAAATTCACGTCACTTGACGAATTCGGATGAGTAAACTAACTCAAATACTTGTCCTATTTTTCTAGGACAAATAGGTCTAAAGGTTAGGATTTGGACTTAAGAATGTATCTCCCCTCTCTCACCATTGAGATAATGCAATAGGATACGCTCATCCTGGCAATTCAGGGAAGTCGATACTTAGTACCTGCAATCTACATAAAATCCATGCATGTACAAATACATATATGCTAAACTAAATCGGCAATGGCAAGAAGTGGTGGATCATGTAGATCCCGACTAGCAGGTGACTACGACTCCCTTCCTTAACCACATAAGAAATGTCATACATAAAGAAAGTATACATGCTTGCCATACACATGCAATATGGGGTAAGTATCCATAATAAAACACATATGATAATCCATCTAACTAATCATCATCAATAACTGAAATCACTGTAATAATCATCATAAAATCAAGCAAATATGAAACAATATCTGCTAACCTGAAAGATAGTGCTACTAATCAACAAGCATAAAATAGCCTAAAAGAGTTTGGCAATAATAATAAAATGCAAACTAGAGGCAGACACTACAATGGCTAACACATATGCCAATCAAGTATGATATTAACATCTATATGATCATGAAGACAATGTTTTACATCACGTCACTCGTCAAACCAACTATAGGATAACTATGTAGGAACTCTAGTGGAGTGACATTACTTGTCAGTGATTAGTGCAAGTACTTCAAGCCTTTGACCAACTCACTTGATAGACTAGACTTGGAATGTATCTTCGATCAACTCCTGCAAGAGGCCAAATATTGTGCCTTTGATCACCTCAGGAGGCCAAACACACACCTTCGATCAACTCCCTCAGGAGGCCAAGTGTTCCATAATCTTATCTTTCATTAAGCTTATTTACCCATTAGCTAAATTGATTTTCACTTATTAGAACCTCTTTACATTACCTTGTTGACCACTTTTGGGTTGGGGTACATGAGGGAAGCTAGTCTACATGTATACCATGCATACCCATGCTCATTACATGATATGAGTTCCCATAGGCAATGTAATTTTTAACCTAGCTCCCAAATGAACAATCCCTCAACCGACCTAAATCCAAGAGCTCAGGTCTCGCAAGATCCTATCATACACATGTGCACATACACCTATATGGGCACAACCAACTTTATGAATGTAACCACATAATACCAATGCAAGGGTTGGATTAGGGAAATGCAACAATGAACCATGTATAACAATCTCACTCAATTGGCCTAAATATGGGAGTACGAATTTGACACAAATCCTAACAAGGCAATAAATCACCAAGCATCATGAACTCACTCAATAGACCTAAATTTGGGAGCATGGATTGTACATGAATTCCAATAATGGTAAATTAAGACTATGGTCACATTGGAAAATTAATACGCATTCCAAATCCACGACCAAAATTGGTGCCAAGAAATACCTAAGAAAACTAGATGGCACACAAAATGAGGCAATGTAAAAAATGCTTAAAAATTAGCATGGTCAAAAATCAAAAAAATTAAAACCCATTATCCAACAAGTTTGCACTACCAAAAATCAAATAAAAACTGAGTTCCAAGCTCGTATATAAAAAATGACAAGCATAATGACTCAAAACTTCTAAATTTTATATCTACAAACCCCAATTTATCCACATAAACATACAAAAAATGGTGGGGAGCACTATTTCTCAACCTCTGACCCTAAAGAAATAAATAAGTTAGAATAGGTCAAATCAATTAGAAAAATCCTACCTTGCAAGCAAAAGTGAAGAAATGAGAACTGACACTAGAAAATAACACAAGTGCTAAAGTTGATGAAACACTCAGAATAGGAGGAGTTTTCTACTCTGAATCCAATGATCTTATTCTCATGATGATCCCATGACTAGAGATCACCCAACAAAAAAATTTCCAAATGCTCACAAGAGGGTTTTGAAAGATTTGTTCCAAATGCTTAATTTCAAAAGTGAGAAGTGGGAATATATGCACTTTTATAAAGTGACATATATTTTAGATTATCCAAATTAAAATAATCCAATTAGCTCCCTTAACCCAATTAAATATGGTAATTTCAATTGCTTGGAATTCAACTACGACAAATTGACTGGTAAATTAAAAAAAATTAAATCAAATATAACATTCTCATTATATTATTAAATCACAATATTTTAATAACTTTTGTGACCATTACAAATACGTAAATGCAAAGCCACACTCTTAGGTCTAACCACAGATGCATAATTCTCATTATATTATTAAATCACAATATTTTAATAACTTTTGTGACCATTACAGATACGTAAATGCAAAGCCACACTCTTAGGTCTAACCACAAATGCATAATAAATCTAGATTTTCCAATTAACTAGAGGGTTTACTATTTAATTAAATTGGATATATAACCCATATTGAGATGATATTGGCTAGGTATGAACAATCGAAGTGCTAAGTCCATGTGTCATTGTTGGGGATATAAGTCCTACACAATAAACAACTCGATCAAGTGTAGATTTATGATAATAATAGAGCTAAGGAAATAGTGCCCAAAATTGTGTAAATAATCATTTGATTAATTTTATTAAAATAATATATTTAAATCATTCATTTGCACCATAATAAAAGTTTACTACAAGAACAATGTAAATATTTGTAGCACAAGAACATCATAATAAATTCAACAATATCTATAAAAAATCATGAACCATAATCTCATCAATCAGGCATAAGCATAAACTGCTTACTAAAATCATAGCATAAGTCTAATCACACCACAGGTGTAGACCACTAATGGGTCTCAACATAATCACCTAGAAACAAGATCATCAAGGTTGCATCCATCAAGATGACTTAGAAAAATCAAATGGGAGAGGTAATACATAATATCTTGACATGATGCATTGGTGTATTGACTTAATTTGTTTTATATATTTTTGTCTCCTCTATTGTACTATGTCCATAAAGCATAGTGTCATCAACAAACAATTTGTGGGTTGTCGAATCTAGGTCACTAATGATCCTAATTCCTTCAATAGTCTTCTCATACCTGACATTGTTTATTGATCTTCCTAACATTTATCTCATTAAGATGAAAATAAAAGGGGATACCAAATCCCTTGTCTAAGTTCCCTTCTTATTACAAAAAATCCTTTAGGTGATCCATCTACCTATATTAATAACTTAGGGTAGAATATGCATTCAAAGATCAAACTTGCCCATTGTTTTTGCAAAACCAAAGGCTTCGAGGCATTTCCTCAAAAATCCTCAAACCACTCTATCATATTCCTTTTTAATATCTAGCATAATTAACATACTAGGCTCTTTATAGTTTTGAATGGTATGTATGGCCTCTTAGGCAATAATTACTCCATTGAAGATAGATCTTCCTTATATGAACCTTTTTTTTTCTTCGTTAATTTAATTTGGGAGAAGTTTTTGGATTTTCATTGCCATAGTCTTAGTACATAAAATATACAGTATTTCAAAGAGCTATTGGATGATAACCATTAAAGGTCTCTGATTTGTCCTTCTTGGGGGTTTAGGGCAATAAAGGTATTATTCACCTCCCCAAGGAGATTTTTCAAATTTCACACTCCTTCTAAAGACTCACTTACCTCCATCACTATGAATTCCTAACATTTTTTAAATAAACATGTCAGAAACCAATCCAGCCTTGGAGATTTATCTTGATTCATTTGCTTAGGGTCACACTTACTTCCTCAGAGGTAAAATTCCTAACAATGTTTTATTTTGCTCTTTCGATATAAGTGTTGGGATTTTTTTAATGGTACTTTCTTATGCTCCTAGGTTCTAGTTACCATTATTATTGAATATTTATTCAAAGTACTTTATTGCCTCTTTTTCAATCTCATCTAAGTCCTCCAATTTTTCCCCATCCTTATTTTGAATGGAAGTGATTTGATTAGCTATTCTATCTTGTTTCGTACTCTTCTAAAAGAATTTTTTGTTTCTATCCCCTACATCTAGCCATGTTTCTCTTGATTTTTGTCTCCAAAATAGCTCCTCGTTGGTTAAGATGTATTTCTAATCCTTCATTAGGTGCTTATCTCTTTCATATAAGGCTAAATTAATCCCTTTCTCTATAACCTCCTTGTTTAGATTCTCCAATTTTCTTCGTACTCTTATTTATTTTCAAAGATATTTCCAAAGTGTTCAAAATTCCATACCTTGAGCATTTTCTTAATAATTTTTAGTTTCTTAACCACTTGGTAAAGTTTAGACCCAACCCAGTTAACACAATTTTATTCCACCATTTTTCTGTCATCTTTAGAAAGCCCTCATCTTTAAACCATGTTTGTTCAATTTTGAAAGGATAATTTTTCTAGATTTTTGTCCTTTATGATGCATAATTCAACTAGGTAGTTATCTGAACCTGGGATGGGTTTCACTTTTGATTCTAGAGTAAAGGGTAGTTTTGTCATTTCCCCATTTAAAAGAAATTTGTCTAGTTTCTCCCAATAAAGTTGAATCCTTTTCTCCTATTATTCCAAGTGTAGCTATCTCTAGAAGTGACAATATCTATTAGTCCATTTCTATTAATCCATTCATTCAAATATATTGTCGCTTTAGGGATTTTTTTAGTTCTACCCCATTTTTCTTATGTCTTTGTTATAGTATTGAAATCCCCTTTTATGATTGAAATCTCTCCTATATTAACAATTAAATTTTCTTCAATCTCTTTTCAGACTATGATTTCCCCCATATTGTGAATAGGCCCATACACATTAAAAATCCTAATCAACTTCATTTGAAAGTTTCTGACTAAACCACAACTCCAATTTCTATGATCTTCTAAAGATTTTATTGTAAGAAACCTCAAGTTTTGTATGAAATCTAAACTTCCTGATGCTCCCCTAGCTGGAGATCCCCATATCTCCCTAAATCCTAGCTTCCTTTTTTAACCCTTTAGATCATTCCTATGTAGCTTCTTTTCTTGTAGTGAAATGAGTTATGTTTTTATTTTTCATATGCAATGTTTTAAGACCCACTACTTGTTAGGGGCATTAAAACCCCTAACATTCCAAGTTAGGACATTCATGGCAAGTTGGGAAGGATCTTCCCCTTGCATTAAAGATATTGGTTAATTTGGATTGACCATGAGCACATCCATCCCTAGTCATTCTCAGTCCCTGTAGGGATTTTCTCCCCCTCTTTTACATAATCATTATTATTCTTACTTGGTTGAGACACAGCTATCCCAATCTTTTCCTAATCGTTGAGCTCCTAATCTTCTAGTTCTATTATCGAATGTTCCACTTCCACTTTCTCCATAGGATCATCACCTTTCATAATTTCCTTTATCCAAAAATCTTTTTTTCTTAGTATTTCTTCCTCATCGTAAATCTCATCCACAAATTCATTCATTAGTTCATTAAGTGCAAACTAGCATAAATGTTCAAAAACAATCCTAACATCTTTATCTACTCTAGCTTGGCCATCATGTTCATCATTTTAAGGGTTTGATGGACATAATGTCCTCTTAGATATCTATGTCATTATCCAAGTGATCCCCTCCAATGTAATCATTTTCCTCACTCCTTTCATGTGTCTCACTTCTAAAGCATCGTTCTTCTTTGTTAAGTATTATTGTTAAGTCTTTTTAGGCTTATCCCTTTTGGATTCCCTACCCCATGTGGTTTCTACCCTTACATTTTTTCTAAGATCTTACTTGGAAATTTCCTCACCACTTATTTTATCTACAACTATCTCTAACTCGTGCTAGGCTAAAAGGGGAGCATTCATGATACATTGTGAAACCTCCCCTCCTTAATCTACACAGATAATAGTTCCCACCATAACTGAGGAAAGTAAGGCAGTAGATTCTCTATTCTCCCCTTTTCCAAATCATCCCCTATAGGGGATTCTAAAATGAAAAAATCTCCATTTTCCTTATTAACGATAATTTGTGTGTCTAAAGGAGGATAAGGGAAAGAAGGGCATTGCTTCAAGATCAGAGAATCTGAAGCGGGGTCCTCTATTAAAGACCCTTTCATGAATCACAATTTTATTATGACTGACCTTACTTTAATGCAAATCTTCAAATGCTTAGGTTTACAAGTGTTTGTTTCCATACTGACTATAATAATTTGATTGAAGAACCTAAATTTAGTTTCTACAAAACTTACATATTTCCCTAACTTGTTACTTATCAATTCAATAGTCTCTTTTTTTAGTAATTCAATAGGGAGATTAGACAAACTAACAACATAATCTATTATGAAGGAGCCTAGGTTGTTTGGGTTAAAGAAAGGTTTTCAATCAAGGACTCTAAAATATTTTCATTTGAAAACTGGGGCATTTTTAAATAATTTTTAAAAAATCAAGTTGGAGCAACAACAATCAATATAAAGATAATTGATTTCCACGATAATTACTTCTAATTTCTTTCCATAAGATTCTTTCAACCATCTCATAGTAAATTCTACCTTTGTACTTGTTCCTATCCATCTGTCATAGAGTCCATACTTCTAGCATTCACATTGGGTCTATTCCACTTCATGTCCTTGAAGATCTAGAGCAAGGATTTCCTCCTTGTCAATTTCCACTAGACTAGGGATGATTGCTTCCTATTGGATTTTCAGAGCTTCTTTTCCAATTGGTTTGGCTATGGGATCTAATTTGAATTTAGGAGTTCAATCCCAGTACCAAATCTCTTAGAGGAGTGAAAGGATTAGAATCCAAATGATTTCTAGACAGAGTCAATCTTGGTCTTCATGTAGAGGGCAAGTTTGATCTATGTGAATTCTGATGATAAGGGTGGGAAGGATTTTGAGTTCTTGGGGGATTAAACACTGCTTATTTGGCTAGATCATTTAGATTGTATGGTAATCCAACCCTCATCCTCAAATCCATTCTTCACTCTTTTAGAAAGATTCTAGGGAACCAAGTGTGGAATTGATTTGTAGTAAAAGGGGAGGGCATATTTTATGCGCCAAAAGATAAACATTGTCTATCAAATTTTTCCCTAGTTGCCTAGTTTGCATAGATCGAACAAAATACAAAGATCGCAAGATTCATTTTCCCATGTTAAAGGATAAACTCAAATATTTTTAACTACCTAAAACATTTAAAATTAGCCACCCAACAATGTCAATCTACATATAATTTCACATATTTTTGCTCAAAGAATTGCAAAATTTATTTTCAACAATAAAATTTGTAGAGAAAATCTCTTAGCACAAAAGATGACCAACAATAGTGAATAAAAATTTAAAAACCTAGAAGTAAACTTCTTTTTTTTGCTTAATACTTCCCTAAACTAGAACTCGATTAATAGTTGGAGAAAGCTAATTTTGAATAGTTTGATGTAGCTTTAAACAATGCTTATCATTACAATGTGATTCCTTGTTTTAGATTGAAGGTTGCTTTAAACTATTGCATCACACATTTTTGATGCTCAACTTTGAGAAGAGTTGTAGATTTTTATAGGAGCAGCGATACAATGTTTGATGAATGTTCACTAAGATTCAAATTTTAGAAGTCATTAAATTGTAGTTGGTCCAGATTTTTATTTCTCTCACCATCCAAATTTAGTTTGATTTACTGAAAGAGATCAACTCAACTCCTAGATTTGATTTGTAGTCCCAAATTCACTACCCTCTCAATTAGAAGATATTTTGATGTCTGCATTATGGTAGAATTTTTTGCCTAATAATGTTTCAAATTGCTCAGTCATCTTCCATCTCTGAGAAATTTCATATTTTACTTGCACATGCTCATTTTGTCTCCTAGCAAGTTTTTTCTTTGAGTTGCAATTTGCCTTCTTTTGATTCTGATCTATATATTTAATTTTCTTGAAATTCACCCTTGGATTTCTAATTGTTGGTGTAAATAAGTATTTACTATTTATGCTTTACTTAAGTTTACTTAGGTTAATGCATTATCATATTATTTGTTATGTAGACACCTAGGAGTTTGTAGATTCATATTAGTTGTCATGTAGACAACACAGTAGGTTGCACTCTAATTGAGCACATGTTGTTTACTACATCTCTTTACGAGATACACCTTTGTATTCTTATCCTCTCATTGTCGCATGTACATTCATGCACAATGAAGGATAATCCACTCTTGGTGGGCATGTGCTTAGTTGTTATGCTTATATCTTTGCTAACTCCTAGTCATATTAGTTGCCTTTATATACAAGGCACTTATATAATGTATTCATCCAATTATCTAATATCCATTCATCTGATATCCATTCTCATTTGATCATCATTTGTTTCTCTTGTGCTATCTACTGAGCTTCTTGATCTTTGTGTTGAATTATTGCCTTAGGCAAATTCATACATGGTATCAAAGCTATACCAAATTCCTACATGGTATAAGAGTCATAGGAGTTTCATTGCATAGCCATTGGAGAGAATTTTATTTTATTTTGTAGTTCAAGATTGGAGCTTGCTAGTGCAAATCAGATATTGGTATCACATTTAGAAGAACAAAAAACCCCCAAATCGACTTTTCTTTCATCAAAATTAGACATCTGAGGTGAAATCTAGAGTCATTTGATTTTTGGATGTGCGACAACGACGATTCAGGAAAAATAATCAGAGAGGTGATTTTCAAATAGCAATATCTCCCTCATACAGACTCCTTTTTCGAGCAATTCTTTTTTTGGGGGTATAATTTTGTTATCTACATATTGGTGCAGGTTGTTTGTGATCTTTGTTCCTAAATTTTTCTGAAAATTGCCAATCCCAATTTTTACAACTTTAGAGGCTTCGTTCGAGCTCATATGGACACATACTCAAGTGCTATTTTTTTTGAAAGTGTATGATTTTTTGTCTACTTTCTAGATCTAGTATTAGTTTGGAGTAATTTTGGATAGACATAGCACTTTCAGAATTTGGTCATTTCTGGCCTATTTTTGCACTTGTAATTAATTTAAATCCTTGGGAGATATGGTGTCTTATGTACTTGAGTCTACTATAGCCTCATCTTTTATGTTGTAACCATCAAAACTAGAAGTCCACTTTGGTCTATTTTGACAAGTGTCCAATTGTAAATACACTATATAAAAAGTGCCAAAAGAATCACCTTTGTGGGGGATTCTTTGATTGAGTGAAAATGGGGGGGGTGTCTTGTGTTCTTGTGTCTCTTTTTCTCTCTTGTGCTCTTTTAATTTTTTGCATCATGGATTCACCTAAAACTCCACTTTTAACTTCACACAATTATACCACATGGAAAGATATTGTATAGAGTAGACTAATGGAAAAGGGTTTAAATCTATATTTCAATGGTACAATTGTAAAGCCCACTGATGCTGATGCACAAGTTGATTGGAAAATTAAAGACAACCGAGCTTTAGAAATTATTAGGAGTTGTGTTCAAAGAGATATTTTCTTCCACATTTTTGGCTTTAAGGATTCCAAGGGTGCTTGGGAAAAACTTGAAGGGTTTTATGGTAAGGTGGATGAGGAAAAGGGATTCCAAATTGAGGATAATCTACTTCTCTTGGATCCTAAGAATTTTGACAAAATTTGAAGACTATGTCAACAAAGCCAATGAGTTGAGATCACTACTTAACGATTGTGGTAATCCCATGAAGGATGATAGATTGATTCATCACATCATGAAGAGGTTACCTTCAGAGTATGCATCTTTTGTTTCGAGTTACAACACTCACAAGTTGAACATGGGAAGTGCCTTCACTAAGCCTTCATTTGATGCATTTGCAGAAATGTTGATGTTGGAACAATCCAAATTGATAGATATGGAAATTCTCAAGTCATCAAAATCTAAGGCATTTGTGGCTAGTAATGAGAACCAAACAAATCAAAGTGGCAAAAGTTTCACCAACAATAAGAAAAAGCAATGGAAGCAAAAATCACAATCAGAGACATAATAATCATCCTCCTTACAACAAGGCAATTCTTCTTCCAATAAGAAGGGAAACAAAAACAACAAGGATAAATTATTTTGTACATATTGCAAGAAACCAAATCATGATGAGCATCATTGCAAGACTAAGAGAATAAATGAGTTGGAAAACTTACTTAGGAAGAACAAAATCAATGTGCCAAATGCTTCCAAGGATTCAAATCCATCCACTTCAAAGGGAAAAGGGAAAGCACTTATGGAAAGTTCAAGTTCTTTAGGGGAATGGATTCTTGACTTAGGTGCCTCACATCATATGGGTTCTTCAAAAGAACACTTTTTTTCATTGGAGAAATCTGAGGTACCTCACATCTTTGTAGGGAATGATACACAAGTGGAAGTTGAAGGGAAAGGACAAGTTGAGATGGAAAATGGAGACTTCAAATATTTTCTCTATGTCCCTAATCTTGGCACTAATCTCCTTTCAATTTAACAAATCACTCACTGTGGAGGTGGAAATAAAGTTGAGTTCCTTCCCAATTTAGTAATGATATGAAATCTTAAGGATGATTCATTGGTTGCAGTGGGTAAAGTTAATCATGACACAAGGCTTTATTCTTTGTCCACTTTGTGCCTAAGTCTCCTTCACATACCTTGTTGACACATTCACAATCACAAAGTAAATTATGGCATGAGCGGTATGGACATCTTGCCTTCTACTATCTTTATCAACTTAGCTCAAAAAATATGGTCAAAGGTCTACCTACAATAAAATTTTATAAGGGTGAATGTTTAACTTGTTCAATGGATATGCACCTAGAAGAGAAGTTTGACAAAGGGAAGTCTTGGAGAGCATCAGTTTTTCTTGTGTTGGTTCACATGGTTCTAGCAAGCCCTTTTTTAGTGATATCAGCTAGCAAGGGTCGCTATGTCCTCACTTTCAATCGTGACTTTTCACACTACACATGGGTCTACATTCTTGATCACACGAATGAAGTGTTTGATAAGTTTCTAGCCTTCAAGAATCATGTTGAGAAGTAATCACATAAAGCCATCAAGGTTCTTCATATGGACAATGAAAGTAGATATGTGAACTCAAGACTTAGAGACTTTTGTGAAATCGAGGGTATTGATCTTCAAAATCCTGTAGCATTTAGTCCACAAAAGACGAGTGTTGCAGCAATGAGGATTAGAACTCTTAAGTCAATGTAAAGTTGTATGATTCAAGCTAACTCTCTTGATCCATCACTTGAGGTAGAAGCTATAAGTAGTGCCAATCACATCCTTAATAGATCTCCTCATAATGTCTTAGATGGAATGACTCCTTTTGAGGCATGGTGTGGAAGAAAACCAGTTGTGAAACACTTTAAAAAATTTGGTTGTCCAACATGGGCATACATTTCTTCAAGGGAATGTAAGGAACCACCACCAAGGCCTTGTACTTTCATTGGATATGAAGAAAATGTTAAGGCATATAGACTTATGAATCCTAAGAATCATGAGATATTCATAGAGAGGAATGTTCACTTTGAGGAGAGTTCACCTAACTTATCCTCTAATCCTCTCCATACTTCATACATTGTGGAAACTAATAGTGATTCAACAGACTCACTTATGGAGGATCCTCCTGATAGAAAAAGAACAAGGTCACAACATCAGCAAATTCCACATGCATACAATGATACAATGATAGTTCCATGTAATTTAGTACAATTGGGCACACCTTAGCTTCTAGTTCTAGCATCAAGGGATGACTACTTGATAGATATTTCAGGTTTTTTTTTGGAGTCCTATATAGCAAATCTAGGAGACATAATTGACGATATACATCTTCTCTTTGATGAATATGGTCCTTCTTCAGTTGTTGTGAGGGAACACTCTGACCCTCTTGTCCATTCTCTACATGATCTTGTCCATTCTCTACATGATCAGTCTTACAAGGTTGATATGATTGTGCATCGTTATGTATAGTAGTTGCAGGAGGTCTCTTTATCATTTGAGGAGATATATAGTTGGTTCTTTGGGATATGTTCTACATCCATCCTTGCTAGATCTGAAATTGTTCTTTCAACAGTGTTGGAAGGGGTGACCATCGGTATCAACACAGGGATAGTTGAGCAGTTTTGATTCCATTTTCACCATGATTCACTATTTGAGTGATGGTTATCATCTTTCCACATTTGTGCATTGATTTTTTATATAAATCATGCACATTATAATTAACTATTATGGAATGAGAGATTGAATTTTGTTCTTTTTCAATGTCTCTATTTTTTTCTTTTCTATAAAAGATCCTATGCTCTCTCTTTTTCCCCCCTAGATCCTCAACTTATATTACAGATTTGACTACAAAATTTTACAAACTTCACCTCTAGCTCATTCTATTTTTAATATTTGTTCTTATCCTCTATCTAATTATGGTGCTTGTCCATCATATTTTCTCATTATTGATATTATCCATATTAAAGATTTGAGTCATTTTTTCCTTTTTCCTTGTAAGATTTCTACAATCACACCCCCATTGCACTTATCAATACATCTTTTATCTAGTTTCCTATAATCTATTGTCCCTAACTACTACTCACATGTCATATATTTTGAGGTCCTATCACACCATATTTCTCCTTACAACCTCACCTTTGCACTCTTACATTTTTTGTCTCATCGATCATGATGGTTCTTCTAAGTTGTTGCTTTGTCAATTTTGCGATCCTTTGTCTATCAAAAATTTAATTGTTGTTATGTTTATATTTTAGTCATTCACACTTATCCATAAGTCTTAAAGAGGATTTACCATGTGATATATGTAGTGTTATGTACACTAAGGAGGTTTAGTCCTCCCTTCATGCTCATCACTTATTTATTTTATTTTTAATAACACTTCACTTTTATGTAATTACAACCCTATATTTATGGATGTATGCAGTTTTAAATAATTTCCTTCCTTTATATAGGTTACATTTTTATGATGATCAAATTTATAGATCACATGTCTTACCATATGTCTTTATGATACTCTCACATGTTGATGTCTTGCAGATTGATAATATATGATTTAATATTAGTTTAGGTGCCTTGTACTTGGACCAAATGAATATTATGTTGCCCTTACATACATTAATGGAGACATTATGATTCTTACTAAGGAATTATTACTAGATGATTATGATGGTGCTAAAGGTTTCTTTACATGTTTCATTTTTATTTTATTTTGTTAATTATGACTACTTAGAGGATGATGTTATCATAATTAGATACTTGAAACTACATTTGAATAGTAGAGCATTGTAATAGTTTGGTTCATCTTAGTTTTACATTTCTTGTATGAAATTAGCACATATTTTCATGGCTTGTTTCTACAAAGCTAGCACTTATACGGTTAAGACGGGCACCGTAGCACCTTCAGTGTTACAGGGGGACTCACACCCCCTTCCCAAACCTCAAAGTACCTATCCCTGAGAAGTCCTCACACTAGATACTCGTGTAGCCAAGTACCCCCACCTTCACCATTCTACAACCATGTTGTCACTGGAATGGGGACTTGGATTTCTATTTGACTTTTGATTTTTGAATTTTACTATTGGGTATATAATCTGTTAGTAATTTGAATGTTCAATGGTTCTAGTTCATCGTGCAATTTTTCTATGTTCAAGTGTTCTAATTTGGTATATTCTATTGAAACATCATTTCATAATAAAAATTTCAAGTTCTATATGTATACTATAAAACACTCCTTCCTGCCTCGCTCTCCCCTTGTCATTCTCCCCCTATCATCCCAAAAATGGGGCCCATTTTCTCCCTGTCCCAAAAACTCGTCTCAACGCACCCTAGTATCAGTGTTACATTGAGTACCTTCGCACATAATTTATCTTTTGATCTTGTTTTGCATTCTACATACACATACAAAAGCTACATTCAATATTAGCTTTAGATGAAGATGTTCTAATTCAAAAAATCTAATTTATCTCCTACTATACCAACTCTTTTATAAAACTCCATCAATTTGAATCAATGATCCAATTTAAATTTGGAAAGGAAAAAATTAAAATTAGAATAATAAATTTTAGCCTACATAAAAAAATTAAAATAAAATTTAAAATTTAAAAATTACTAAATTTATATCGCTAAAAAATAAAAGCCTAAATTCACTTCAAATCATAATTAATAAAAGCTTACAACGCAATGATAAATTGTGAGTCTCTCATCAAAAAGTTCTTGAGTTCGAATATTCTAGAGATTAACACATAACATTATCAATTAATCTTAAAAATAATAATATAATCTAGACTTCCATGAATTACCTATCAAAATATAATATAATTAATAAATTCTTTAAAATAAAAATAAAACATTACAAGCTAAATTGTTGAACCATCTCTCCACATAAGGTCCTCATTCAATTGGTTAAAAACAAAGCATGAATTTAGTCACTATTCAAAACCAGTAGTTTCACGCCTGAGAAAAGAACAAGAAAAAAGTGCATAATATCGTATCCATGGGATTACTTAACATTTAACTTGGAAGATGACAACATTATGCATCTTAACAGCGTGTGAGTGTTTTACTTCCAATTAAAAAACTACTTTTCAAAGAATTCATCCAATGATAAAAGATCAATACCTTGTCGTAAATAAATAAATAAATTATGCTTGACCAACTTAGCCCGTCTACTTCAACATATTTATCCACACCTTTCCACCAAAGAACAAGTTGATTATGTTTTTCAAGTTGACGGCATTCTTTAAGAGAAATGGAGAATTTGTAGACGTTTTTACTTGTAGTCATAACCCACGAATTCCAACAACTATAAATAGCCAGAGATATTAAACTACGAAACGTGGCAGAGGCAGGCAAATTTGGAAGCTCAAATTCCTCCCAAAGTTGAAGTTGAGAAGTACTAAAATTTCTGTTAAATCATTGCCTGCAAAAATAAAAGATGGGTATGCAAATTTCATGAACAATCTTTCTCATTGATGCGAATTGAAGACTTCAATGATAAGATTATTGTTGAGATTTATAAGTCTTTTGGAAGAGAGGTCAAAGTGTTGCCATGTCCCGCTTACGCCAGAGATGCAAACATACTTAATCTGAACACAACTGTTGTTTGAGCTGGTGTTTTCAATATGGACCAGTTTGCAGAGATTGTAACTTTTCTATTCCAAATATGAAAAAGTAAATCTATTCCAGAGCAACTTTATTGTTTCTTGCAGGTCTGACATTATGCAATTGCCTTCAATATTGATCTCAGTTACTTCATAGACTTAGCTACCATTTGATCTCAGATAGAGACAACTATTTGAAGACTGCTTGATAAGTTTTGATCTCAGTTACTTCATAGAATTAGCAAATAATTTATCTCAGACTTAAGATAGATATTTGGTGACTCCTCTTTTAAAAAGTCAACTGAATATTTGTCTATGTAATCAGCAATATGAACATCTACAATTTCTTATGTAATCAGCAATATGAACATCTACAATTTCTTTTGATCTCAGGTACTTCTTAGACTTAACTAATATTTGATCTCACACTTAGGCAATTATTTGACAACTGCACTATTAAAATGTTAACTGAATATTTGCCTATGCAATTAATAATATAAATATAAATGATGAAATCTGTTTTCTACACTTCATGAGTTATTCTATTTTATTTGCTCTTTATATCTCTATACTATGGATATACCTTTAAATTTTTGCTTTTTTTCTAATTTATATTGTTTTGAAAATCCAATTTTCTCTTCTTTTTTAAATAAATCTTATACTTTTAGTTTGCCTATTAATTTCCCAAACGACTTTTGCTCCTATGATGACTATTTATTAGGATTCTTTTCTATGGCAATGGGAGCTCTCTAATATCCACGATTCATTTTTAAAATGTTTTACATATAATTTTCACACTCAATTCTCTTCATAATGCTTCTCTACATAGTGTTTCCAACATTGCCCAAAACTTCAACATTCACCCTACAAGAGTATGTCATCCGAAGAAAGCAGCATTGAGATTTCTGCTATCACAATTTAATTATAGAGAATGTTTACAAAAATAATTATTGTGAAACTCAGTGATGAAGGAACAATCATTGATCTCCAAAACTTCTATTTTGTTCAATCTTCTACAAGAAAATATTGATTAGCCTAATTGCTAAAAGATTATGACATTCTACATTATTTTCTAACACTTAATTGATTGTTTGGGTCATTGAATTTAATATCTACTGGACCAAAGCTTAAACTTCACAACCATTTGACACACTTTGCCTACAATGCCTGCTCTCCTGAGAATGTTTAGTTTGCAAACGCAAATAATATACACAAGATGGGCAGCTTAGAATCTGATATTCTTTGCCTCAAACTATAAACTAGAAAAAATTGACAATCAAAATCTACACAGATTTTGTTTCCATGTAAAATGGGAACATATCACTGCGACTTGAACAACTAGTAGGCTGTGTAGAAAATTGTTGGAATATTAATTGTGGTTGGTCGTTTCTCCCTGGAGCCAAATGCCCACCTACCTCCCTGACGGCTTGCAAAATGATCAAATAAATTTATTGCATGGTAGGTGAAATTTTGAAATCTAAAAAGAGGGGGAAAAAATATGAGAAAAGGAATGATCAGTTTCATTCGACCAAGAGGAGACCAGATAGAGTGAGAGTGAAGAAGTTGCAAAGTAGAGAGAAGTTGCAGAGAAGGTGATCAGCAGATCAGTTGTTGCAGAGATAGAAGGAATCATTATCGTGCTTGCAATTGCACATGCTTCTTCCTGTCATTTTGTAAGTCTGTAGTTTATTGGTTTCAACCTGTTGAAGCAGTGATTGCTCCAAGTGTTATTGTATGCAGCCATTAGAGCTGCAAGTTTGAAGTTTAAAGTTTAAAGTTTTATTAGTTTGAAGTTTAGGGTTATTTTTAGAGTTTTCTGGTTGAAGCTGAATGCTCCCAGATCTTGTATTAGTTTGAATCAAAGTTAAATAGAAAGCAAGTACACATACTTGAATCTATTTCTCTTTCCTTGTTCAATGCATTTCTGAAGTTTATTGTTGAGTATTTCAAGCTTTGGGTCTTTGGTTTTGATGGTGAACACATTCATGTCATAAGTCTGTCACTCGGTTTGCTCTTTAGTTTGAGTTTTAATTTTATAGTCATTACTGAGTTCAGTCGGTGCCTTCATCTACTGAGCTCCTCTCTGTAGTGGCTACTGACTTCACTTGGTGCTTTCTTCTACCGAGCTCCGCCTTTCCTATGGTTACCGAGTTCGCTTGGTAATCACACTACCAAGCTCACTCAATATCCTTTGGTTACCGAGTTTCTTATCCTTCATTTACCGAGAAAACTCAGTAAACTCTCCTGCCGCCTATTCTCTTTGGTTACCGAGAAAAATGTATCACTCGGTAATATTTGTTCCCGAGTAGATTTTTAGGGTTAGATTGTGAGTTCAAGTTTGATTTTTTTTTAATATTTCTCACAAAAATTATGCTAGATTGTGATTTCAAAATGCCATAGCTACAATCTTGTAAATCTGTTCCTAGTATTTTCTGGTTGCTCGAAGAGAATCCACTAGGAGATTGAGTAGCTCCCTCATACCTTCACAAACTTGAAAAGAAAAATTTAGAGATGATTAAAATTCCTCAGGTTACCTCCATAGTAATTATACCCTATTAAGATTGAAGATACCAGAGATATAACTTATCAATATACAAAACAAGTTACCAGTCTTCAAAGAGCACAACCAAATTATAAATAGAAATGACAAAATGAAACACCGATAATATGCAATAACTGCCCTTGATTTTTTTTAATATATTGAATATCAAAAGCTAAAGTAGAATGACTGCCAACTTTTAGCTTTAAATACATGAAAATGCATTAACTAACAAAAGCAATGCTCACAACAACAAACCATATGGAGTGAGGAATTTGAAACCGTCACCTCTCAGTCAATACAAGAGTATTTGCTGATAACAAATGAGAGGAGGCTAAGCCTTCACCTTTATCAATACAAAATATAACTTGCAGCTATTAAGTGAGGGTTTAAAAACATTGCTGCTGAATAAAACACTAGTATAAGGTACATTGAAACCATTCAAATATGGAGTTAGCTTCAATTACAAAATCAAAGATCAAAAACTCAAATAACAATTTTTGATCATCAAAATCATATCATAAAGCATACAGCAGACTCAATTAAACTTGACACCCTTATCTTGATTGGTCCAGGTGCCCCCTCCCATTAATTTTAGTCCCTCCAAGCCCTAATCCTAATTAGTGCTAAGGTGGCAAGATCTAGGCTGTTGATTTTATTTCATTCTTCAGCACTCATTGTAATTTGAGATGTGGAGGAATTTAGAATTTAGGAAAAAATTCCTTACACTATAGGAATTTCCCTTCCCAGGTAGAAATGGAGCATGGAGAAGGGTTTTTCTATTTTAAAGGAATTTCTCGGACTAAGAGAATTTCCTCTCTTGGGCACATTTACGAGGGTGGAAGAGGATTTTCTACACGATGAAATTTCATCTCCTTCCTTTCTAGATATTTTCAAAGATATTTTTCTAACTTAATCCATTTTTTTGTATTTTTCTTGCCTTTCTACTTTTGGATATTTCAAGGATGTTTGCATACATAACCATTCAATCAACTATCTCACTTGCTCATCTTCCAAATATAGAACTAGATACCATTTTGTCTCTTTATCAGTTGGCACTTGTAAGTTTCCAAAATAGACATGCCAAAAATAGAGAATCTAAAAATAATAAGTTGTTTCAAAGTCAAAATAAGGTCAATTTAAGATACAAATGAAATTTACAAAAAAATAGGGAGTTCATCGTAACACTAAAATATTGTTGGCATGCCCTTTTGAGAGATTTATTTTTTCTGTAGCTAGTCAAAAATAAATTATCTTTTATTTCATTTGAATGCTTGGGCACACTTCCTTAGTAATGGAGGATTTTGTCACTTGGGTGCAATTCCGTAGCAATGGTGGATTTTGTCTTCTAGGTGAAAATCCTTAGCAATGGTGGATTTTCTCTTCTAGGCAGAAATCCTTGGTGATTGTGGATTTTGCCCATGACTTCGGATGTTTGAGAGAGGTTTAAAATAGAAGGTAATTTGATCACATACATAACATACATTGATTACGTAACTACAGAGGCAAAAAAAAAAAAAATCAACCAAGTCACCTAGGTGAGTTAGCTTAGTTGACTCGTCGAGCGAGGGTCACGAATCATTTTGACCCAGCTAAGGTAACTTGACATGCTGACTCGGACAACTCGTCTGACTCACAGCAAGTATTTTTACTATGCTTTGTCTCCGTCATTGCTCTAATTTTCTAGGTCATCGTATATCTTGATGGGGATGCACTTACTCTTGGAGAGGTATGTAAGTGGATCGATCTATGCTTGACAACATGAGGGTTGTTGTGAGAGTGAAGGACATCTATTAGCATGTTTCCCCCCTCCCACCCTTTTTTGATGGCTCCCCCCACCCACACTTCTTTCTGCTTCATTAAGAGTGATTGTGACCTCTTTGTCCACCACCTTAGGCAACTTCTCCTGTAGGATTTTTCACTGCTACTAAGGATGCTCCCTCCATGTTTGACTCACTTGCAGCCACTTTGTTGGAGTCCACCCTCCTTTCCATCCCCCATCATACCTCTCCTCTTTCTTGCAACCCCAAGCATAGGAGTTCTTGCCCCATTAATTAGTGGTTTAATGAGGACTACAAGTCCTTTCACTGCTTTGTTCACTCTACCTTTACCACCCTCTCTCCCTCTTTCACCCAATTGAGGCTCACCTACCAGGATTTCCTTTGCTACAAGAAGCAGGTGTTCTAGTGTAGATCCCTCTGTGCCTCCCTCCTACAGTCTTGTAGCTCTTCTACCACATCATGTTCCCTCGCCATCCTTCCCCTCCCTCCACTCTAGATCAATGTTCCCTCATCTCTCACACCTCCACTCTCTATGAGATCCTTCACCTCACCCCCCACCTCGTTGCCACTTTATGATGGTCTCCAACATCAAAGAGGTAGTTAGATGCATGAGCAGCAGCAAGGTTTCCAATGAGGAAGGGTTTCATGTGGAGCTCTTCAAGCTTGGTATTTCTATTTTTGGTTCTGCCTCTCACAATGCTCTTCAATAGAGTGGTGTGCATTGGCTTTCCTAACTCTTAGTCACATCATATTATCTTTCTGATCCATAAAACTGGGTCAGTTTCAGGTCTTAGTAACTACAAGACTATCATGATAAAGGATACTTTTTCCAAACTTTATGCCTTCATGCTAAACACTATTCTAGCTAGGGAGCATGATGTTGACATTATCAAGCGAGAGGACAAGTCTACTTTTAGAAAAAATTTCAAACCATGCAGCATAATCTTGACCCTATGGATTATCATTGAGGAGGCTTGACACCACTCCTCTCCACTGCAACATCTCCACTTTTTGTGACATTTGTGAGGTTATCATGTCCATGAACAGTAGCAAGGTGATTGATGAGGAAGGGTTCCAAGTGTAACTTTCAAGCTTTATGCCTTTGTGTTAAACACTATTCTAGCTAGGGAGCATGATCGCTAACATTGTTGAGCTAGAGGACAAGTCCGCTTTTGGACAAACTTTCGGACCATGGACCATATCTTGACCCTGTGGACTATCATTGAGGAGGCTTGAGACCACTCCTCTCCGCTATGACATCTCCACTTTTTGTGGCATTTGTGAGGCTATCATGTCCATGAATAGTAGCAAGGCAATTGATGAGGAAGGGTTCCAAGCATAAATTTCAAGCTTCATTGCATGACCCTTGGCCCCTTTCTTATAGTTCTCTTCAACAAAGTTGTTTGCACTAGGTTCCCCCCTTCTTGGTCATGGCATATTATCCATTTGATCCACAAATTAGGGCCTACTTTTGATCCCAATAATTACAGGACAATGATGGTGGGGCACACTTTCTCAAAGCTATACGCCATGATTTTGCACACTATTCTCACCATCAAGCTTGATAGGTATCATCTTCATTCATAGGGCTAGGCTAGTTTCAAAGCTGATTATTAGAAAATGGATTACATTTTTTGACCCTTCACCCTACCATTGAGGAGGCTAAGCATCACTCTGCTAATGTCTACAGTTGTGTTGTGGACTTCCACAAAGCCTTTGATTCCATCCCCTAGGCGGCTCTTTTTCCCTGGTTTTGTGATATTAGGATTTTGAGGTTTTACTGATGGTCATTGTGAGGCCTTATGAAAGTGTTGTGGCAGATTGAGGACTTTGTAGGATTTTTTAACCCCATTCAAAGCACTATCATGATGAAGAAGGTTTCCCTCTTTACCCCACTTTATTTAGCATTTACATTGATGAGTTGGAGGCATTCCTCGACAAGCTTTCACTCCCCTATGACGGATACCCCCTACATCAAGTCTTGATTTCCTTATCTTCACAGATGATTTTGTTCTCCTCATTTCTTCCATTGAGGGATTGCAACGGTTTCTTGATGGTCTCGCCTCTTTCTATGACTTGAGACATCTTGTGGTCAATTCAAGCAAGATGCATGTGATGATCTTCAATTACTTGAAGACCTCACACCTTCACTTCTTCCTCTAGGGGACTGAGATTGAGATATCTTCTTCATACGCTTACTTGTGTGTTAGATTTTTAGACCCTTGCTTTAGTATGAGATCGGCCATGCACCTCAATTCAATAAGGGGTACGGATCCCTTGCCCTTTTCGAGAGGCAATGCTTTTCCCACTACTTTCAGGACACTTCATCCAAGATGGCACTCCTAGACACTTTGATCAGGTAGATTTTTTTTGTACAGTTCCATGGTTTGGGAGCCCTCTTTATTATAGTCAAATTGAGCCTCTCCATAGAGAGTCCAGACCCTTCTCAAATGTATCATCAGGTACTACCAACACATCCCTATCTTTATCATACTAGCCAAGTTTAGGGCTCATCCTTTTAGACTCATGACCATCTTTGATCTTGTTTAGGTCATCCATCATCTTTGGTGCTTTTCTGACTCTATTAAGAGTCATCACAGATAATCCTACCATACTGCTCTAAGACAATTGCAGTGGATAGCTTGACTTTTCAATTCTGTTGCTAGTACACCCAAGCAGATACTCTTTTGGAGAGTGTGGGAATTGACATTGACCATCTCTCTCCCTTTTAGTACTTGTTGGATGACCATGCTAACCTCCTTCCCTCCTAATAGGAATTGAACAGACATGTCAAGATGAATATCTATAGACAATACATTCTTACCACTAGGACGAACCCGCTAGGGGATCTTCGGCCAAGGATGGCTTTCTACTTTGAGCAATTCATGGACATTCAAGATGGGATCATTGTCAACCCTTCTTAACTTTTTCAATATTAAACTCACCTGCTTGGCATATCTTTGGGCTCTTTCAAAGTTGGATAACATAAGCTCCATATGCAAACTAAGACTCATTTCATATTTCGCTGCCCCAATTATTATGAGATACGTCGAAGGTTCCTTTGCCTCTTCAAGGAATGTCAGTCTCTCTCTACTTTCTTCACCTACACCAACTAGTAGTGCCTAGCTCTCTAATTCCAGGAGGCTATGGGTCTTTGAAACCATTGTAAGGAAACTTGGCAACAAAGAATATAACCGTTTCCACATAACCCATAATAACTCTGAAATAAACACGGAATTAAAATCCAAAACGCAAGAGAATAGAAAACATACCCACAAAATTGTGACACAAGATATACCCTGGGAAACCCTCATTGAGGGAAAAACCCAGCCTCCAAAAGCATCCATCATCATGTATTATTCAGCAAAAATATCATTGCCATACAACCATGGAAGCCTTCATGGCCATAGCCACAACCGAGCAAACTATGTGAACAAGCATGAATCCACACATCCCATGCCATGTTTTCAACCTTCACAAATGCTCCCTTGGCTAACCTGTCAAGCCTTGTCCTACTCGACTCTTGCCTTTTGTCTTCTCCTTGTCACTCTCTATACAACAACTACCCTTGTGGCTGCTTATATAGTAGCAAGTCCCACAAAACCACCAAGTGGTATTACATAAACCATGTGCTAAAACCATGTGCTACCTAACCCATTGACCCCACATTTAATATTGGGCATTTAATTCTTTTCCCCAATATTAAATAATTACATGAAATTTTATTACAATGTTACAATACAACTCATCAAGAATATTCCATGGGAATCTTTACATGTTGCACGTCCATCTAGGTACAACATTACATAATAAAATAAAATAATAAAATATAACAATATTATGCAATGTGTGCAACACCCATTATCTCAACAATCTCCCACTTGTTGTATACATTGCATAGGGTCAATCCATAGCCACATAAATGAACAAGGGAACAATCCCTCCTAGCATATCCACCATCATGGATCAAAATACACCAAGTGCTCCATCCTGGTACTCACAACAAAATCAAAGTATCCAGCATCTCAAACATGAATGATCTCACCTCCTATTATGCCACTCCCACTGGACATACATAGAATCCATCCAAAGAGAAAGTCATCCAAAGAGAAAGCCACCCAACTTGTTGCATTGGAAGATCATAAAATCCTATACCAACTAAAATTTCAAGCACAAATAACCTGATCCAAAGGTAATCACATGTATCCATAGTTGTCAAAATATCCATAGCTGAAATAGCACCCACAGTAAGTGCCAAACCCATCCAACTATCCATACCTCAAAGGTATAACAAGTGAATCTCATATCATCAACATATCCAATCTATAACCTGTAATCATAAGCCTCAAGAGCAATACCTGCCACATACATACCAAGAAGCTCCTTCTGCAAAAGATAATGTCAAATCTATAACCAATCCACTCACAACATCTCAAAGAAGTGAATCCATGTAGTATCAAGGACATCCACAATACATAAACTGATATCCTACAAGAAAAAATTCTCATAACAAGTCTTCAATGCTCTCCCAAATTCTCCACAACCAACAGAGGAAAGAGAAAGAAATAACCATGTCATCTCTCACATGACATGCATGAGCACAAACTAGTGATCACAATCTCTAACCAATCTCAAATCCAATGTAGGAAAAAATTGAACATCTAGGAAGATAACCAAGACTAGAGAAACCATGCAAATCATAACCTGTATCATGTCCTTCTACACACACCTCTAAATGTAAATTGTGCAAGTTAGATCTCCTCCATAAAACCCCAATAAAAAGCATCAACAACACCCAAACTATACCATATAACTAATCATGGATGTAAGCCTCTCACAAGAAGATCAAACTCATAAACCCATTCCTAAACCAAGGAATAACCATTCCTAATCCAAGAAAAATGCCCAATATAAAACCATCTCCCAAAATCAACCAACATAACAAAAAATGCACATGGAGATAACCAATGCTAAACCATCTCTCAAATGAACCCTCCAGAACTAACTCATGTACCATAGCTCAAGATCCATTTCCATGAAAGACAAGCATAAATATAATGCAACTGAGAGAAACAATGGACTATACCTCTCAAGTAGCAAACCGCTGAGTAGACCAAGAGTGGGGAATGAGAATGCTCATCAAGATACCCAAGTCTCCAACCAAGACTCATCTAAGAACAATCTCTTCTCAATTCCATATCAGGTGACTGCCCCTCGGACTTCCTGTTGAAACCATCAACCGTCCCAACAAATACTTCTCTAATCCAAGAGAAATCAGCGTCACCACCGTCTCTAAGTATCCATGAGCACCTGTAACCAATCAATCCATGCCAACTCCAAATGCAACATAGCAATATCATGAAGTATCCAGCTTATGATTAGTGTACTCAATACCAAGAAACTAAACCAAGATCAATGTCCAAGTTCCAACCATGGCCTCAGGAACATAAACATGACAACATGATCTTACCATCTCAACTAAAAGAGATAACATGCTCCATATGAACATACTATAACATGTCACAACTCTAAATGCGTATCAAGAGTATACCATGACATAATAATGAAACCATCCTCATACCAAGGATAACATGCCAAATAAAAAAAATATAAACCACACCTTTGCCAAGAACCCTGTGAGTCCTCAAGATGCAACCATCTCCACACACCATGAAGAAAACCATCTCCACATACCAGGAAGAACCATCTCCACATACCATGAAGATAACCAAGAACTCCATGAGTCCTCAAGATCTAACCATCTTCATATACCATGAAGATAACAAGTGCACCATGCAAATGTCAAAGACGCTTTTGCAGCAACAGAATCTAAGACAAACCTCCAACATCTGCAAACACTCAATAAATATATCAATGCCAACAACTCCCACTCAATTGTGGCACCAAGTCACCAATGGCATCAAAAAACCATCTTCTCCAAACCAAGAAGATATAAACCAAACCATGAACTAATCCTGCAGTGTCACCTCATCACTGTCACAAGCTCCCACTAAACCGTGTATCCAAGCTATCCATGACATCATGATGAAAATACCATCCTCTAACCATGAGAATCAACCGAGGCATCAAACCATCAAAGAACTCAAAGTGCACATCATGAGCTCCTCAAAAGAAATTAAATAACCATGATCCTCAACCAAGAAGATATACCACCATAACTGAATCAAAAATCTAAGCTAATGAACATCAAGGATGTACCTGTATATCCAATCATGTCATGCCAAAATCCATGACACCATGATCACATCCATGAACCGAGCATCTGGCTCTCAAAGTATGTCCAACCTGTCAGCATAGTCAACCAAAATCCTCTGCCATGACTGTACCTGATAACATCTCATCCCTTCTACATGAAGAAAATAGTAAATCATGTGACTTAGGGCATAGACAACCCAAATCCAAGCGACCAATTTGAATATGCATCAATAATGAAAGATCAATGGGCAAAGACAACCCATAACCAAGCTATAAATGCAACCTGTAAGTATAGACCTCTTACAACACTACACAAATTGTAGACCCAACAAGTCATCATGCATATCCAAACTAAACACTGATAACCATATCATCATGAGACCAAATTGAATATAAACTGAGTATACAATGACATCAAAACTTAAATCTTCAATGCCATAAATTCACAATGTTACCATAGTCAAAATATACTTATAAACTATTCAGATCAATATATCAACAAATAAATCATGCCAAACCTGCACCAAATCTAAACCAATGTGTAGAGCTCTCCAAGAGCTTTGCGTTGACTACTCGAAGTCCAAAATCTGACTCCGTATGCCCAAGTTATGCCCTAATCCGTGCTCAAAATAAAGAATATCTGACTTTAGGGCTCTTAAAACCTGACAAAATTTCAAAACCATAGAACCAAACCTACACCATCTTGTAGTACTTTGAATTAGCTTTCCAACGCCTATAAGAACTCTAAAATCCAATATTCTGAGAGAAAGTTATGGCCATTTTACTAAGATAGTCTTTTTACCATTTTCAGTACGATTTTTCATTTTTTATTTTTTCAGTGACGAAAATTTCGACGGGATTAAATTTGACGGCCATCATGGGCTGAAACCAAAAAACTCTTCCATTTCCTTTGAACATGGCCAAACTAGGGCATATTATATATCAAATTTTATGGAAATGTCGACCTGGATCTAATGGTGAGGTCTGTTTTTACCCAGAAGGTCATTTCTGCATGCTACCCCCCAAAACCCTCATTTTAAATAAAACATCCGAAAAATATTTTTGTCCAACAATTTCACATGCCCAAATCTTTTAACATCTCATCATAACAGCAAATCCAAAACCCTCAGATCTACAATAAATCATTCATATATCTTGCCCTTTCTTTTATCCTCTCATGCATTTCCATGGATTCAATTTAGGGTTACAATAATAAAACCATAGCTCTTTAAACTTGGCAACAAAGAATATAACTGTTTCCACATAATCCATAATAAATCTAAAATAAACACGGAATTAAAATCCACATGCAAGAGAATAGAAAACATACCCACAAAATTGTGACACAAGATATACCCTGGGAAACCCTCATTGAGGGAAAAACTCAGCCTCCAAAAGCATCCATCATCATGTATTATTCAGCAAAAATATCATTGCCATACAACCATGGAAGCTTTCATGGCCATAGCCACAACCGAGCAAACTATGTGAACAAGCATGAATCCACACATCCCATGCCATGTTTTCAACCTTCACAAATGCTCCCTTGGCTAACCTGTCAAGCCTTGTCCTGCTCGACTCTTGCCTTTTGTCTTCTCTTTGTCACTCTCTATACAACAACTACCCTTGTGGTTGCTTATATAGTAGCAAGTCTCACAAAAACACCAAGTGGTATTACATAAACCATGTGCTAAAACCATGTGCTACCTAACCCACTGACCCCACATTTAATATTGGTCATTTAATTCTTTTTCCCAATATTAAATAATTACATGAAATATTATTACAATGTTACAATACAACTCATCAAGAATATTCCATGGGAATCTTTACATGTTGCACGTCCATCTAGGTACAACATTACATAATAAAATAAAATAATAAAATATAACAATATTATACAATGTGTGCAACACCCATTATCTCAACAACCATACCTTGCAGATTCATTCCCCTTTGAGATGTCCCACTGATCAGCTCATCACTTCCTTTTCCTCGATGGTCTCTCCTAGTAGGGGCTCCATGCGGTCACTTGGACCCTCCTTATCTACTCACACCGGTTCCTTTCAGGCCCATAGAAGTTACATGCAACAACGGTCCCCCTATACCTCTCTAAGGCATCAAAGGACCTCCTCTTAGCACAAGCCTTACCCTTCAGTCGTTAGCTTCTTCTCTGCAGTGGGGGACAACTAGTTTGTATATTGCTATTGCCACTTCTTTTTGTTGATGCTCTTTGTTTTTTGTTTTGCTTTCCCTAGACACCGTTTGGTGCTCCTGTTAGTTGTTGTTCTCCTTTGTTGTATCATGGCCATCCCTTAGACCATCATGGTCTATTATTGGACATTAATAAATTTATCTTATCTTATTATCTTTGCAGCAGATATTATGGTTGGTTGTTTTACTCTAGCATTAAAAAAGGGTAACATATGAACAAATGGCTTCTAATAGCTTAACTAAGGACATTGAGTCTTGTCTTTTATTCTCTTACTCCTATATAAAGAAGGTTTACAGAAAAGTTAATGCTTTGGGCTAGTAAATATCTCACTCAAGGCTTAATCTTTTGCTCAATATAGTTGTTTCCTTAGATAACTCGAGCTTTTATATTGCATACTACTCCTTTTTAATAATTTAGTTCACATATAAAAGATGTGTCCATGAATAAATATAAATATACGCTGATATTGGAATATTAATATTTGGATATATTTGAGATATATTGGATACATTGGATATTAATATTTGGATATATTGGATATATTTATGTATGCTCATATATTTTATTTATAGATGTACATATATGCTTATGGATACATGTCCATGTATGAATTTTTAATATGCCCATTCATTATCGATGTTTACAAATTAATTTTTGGTATAGTACTTATCATCCCTATGATTCATGGATAACAATAGGATAAATAATATATGTTTCCTCTTATGTCTACCTAATTACACAAGGGATTAGTTATATCAAAAATAATAGGTCATATTTTATCTCTTCTGATAAGTGTGGATGGGCACTATGCGGTTGTGATTATTGATACAAATAGGGACCCAATTTGTGATATAATTTCTTTTAATGATTAGATTCATAGTGATCCTACACTGTGAGATGTATTTTCTTCATATGCACTTTCAAATTCAGTTTTTGATTCCAAGTAGTGACGGATGGAATGCTAAAGCTCTTTGGCTACTAACGACAGTCTTGGCTGAATGGTAGTGAAAGAATTTTTGCAAGAATTTGTAACGGGGCTTTTTCAAATACTTTGAATTGTGTGCAACAAGACAATCATCAAATACAAAAACAAGAATTATCAATAAAAAGGAATCTAGCATGAAAATTTTTATGGGGCCACGTCAACTAGCTTCGGTATTCATTTCTCTAGTATCTTTGGAGGTTTATTCAATTACAGGAAAGGACTAGCTAGCAAGCCAATGAAGAGGATGGTGTCTATTATTCACTCATGCAATTGTATATCTAAATAATATTTTTGTCACTCTGACAGCTGTAATCCCCGGCCAATAAGAACAAGGAATTGTATTACTAGCAACATGCTGGACTTGTATTAGGCCCTGATGACCTGCAGACTGCCAAGTCCAGGGCAGACTGAAACATTTTTGTAAATTTATCTGCAATTTTCATCTAGACTATAAAGTTCCAGACAAGACCGAAGGTTTCCTTTACTTCATTCTTTCCTACTTGTGCCCGCACAGAACAGAGACCTAGGTGTAAAAATTTTATAATTAATAAAAATTTCTTGGCTTCAACATTTTATTGATCTATATATATATATATATATATATATATATATATATATATATATATAAGACGTTGAATTATTTTCTAAATAATGTGATCCTAATTAGATCCATTGAAAACTTAATTTAGTCTATTGCATGTATACATTGTACTCTACTATTTTTCTGATAAGTATATATATGTTGAGTTTGTGGATATGATAGTCACCACATGAGCTTTGACACTACCTAAAATCATGCTACGAAACCAACTACTTCCATGATATTAAGTTGTGTAGTTGTGTAGTTTATCATCCTTCCTTGATTTATATCATGTAACCAAGGGAGTGCTAACTAGATTAGCAGTCTTCCATCCTAAATGTTTTCAACATGTCCTTATTATGCTTGATTTTTCTATTAAAATATTTCACAAATTGCATCATATGAGCTTTTTCAGCAGTGTTTAGCAAACATCAACAAAAAAAAATCAGATCACAACAAAAAGAATCCAACCTACAATATCAGTTTGTAAGTATTAGCATGAGCAATAAAAAATATCAATACAAGAAAGTATATATAAATAAATTGAGATCACGGGTAATCATTTATCCCATGACCCCATAATATTGTTGCTTCCTTTAGCCTTAATAGTAACAAATCTCCCCAAGGGGGAATCAATATCTAGATCAGCAATAGCTTCCCATCTTGGGGTATTAATTAGCATAGGAGCCTTGTTCTTGTTATCAATGTCCCTCTTAGAGATCCCATTATCCTCCAGGAATTGTTTAACACCCTTCAGTTCCACCTGGTCCAACATGCCTTTGTAGGCATTGAAGAAATGTGCAGACTCAATATCACATTTGTACATTAGAAGCACACCCTCTTGAAGCATAATCTATAATGTCCCCTATTTAGCAGGTTCCTATAGCCAGGATTGGTCAGTTCATCATCAAGACACTCGTGAATTGATAGTGAGGTAGACTTGCTATTTCTATTAAGTCTAATTTTGGATGATTACTATTTTTAGTAGTGCTATGGTGGCATTGGTTGTTGGTCATCAGATGCAGTTCATTGTGCATATTATTCATGGAGTTCACATTTTATTAATGGGGTTTTCATTATTATAGGACATTTTATAGTATTTCATGTTATAAAATAGAATTGTGAAGATGGAGCCTCTTAAGTGAGAAGTGTGAAGATGAAGCCTCTTAAGCGAGAAGTGTGAAGAGGAAGCTGATTTGCACAATATTGATTATAAATATAAATATGACATCAATTGTGTGAATTATTGGCGGTATTAATTTCTGCCATTAATAGCAGATAGCCAGCCCACCGTCCAGCCCACAACTCAGCCATCCATCCACGTTCAAGAGTAAATATCAGACAATGAAGCCGTCCACATTAAATAGCCGTCCCAGCTATAGTATAGAAGCTGCCCATTATTTTAATACATGAAATATTATAATATAATATAACATGTGTAAAATGCAAAGTTCCAAAAATCGCCATGAAATCGCCGAAATCGCGATAAGATTCATGGCTCTCAATTTTTTTGGAATCAGAAATCGCTGGTGGCAATTTTTTCCTGTGAATCGCCTGAATCGCCAAAATTGGCGATTCATGGCAAAAATTGCCAAAATCGCCATCGTGAATCTCCAGAAATCGGTCGCGGCAGCAAGGATAGAAAGTTCAATTTTTTTTAAAAAAACACATGTTTTATTTGCTTTCTAAGTTGACTTTCCTCTTTGTTATAACCCTAAAGAGCCTTCTATTTTCTTAGTATGAGTAGAAGAGAGGAAGAGTGAGAGAGAAGAAGAGAAAAGAGAATCCATAGGTTTCCAACCAGCAAGAAGGAAGAGCACCAAAGAGATCAGAAGTCCATCTGGGGAGGCCATAAATTGCATTGGGAGCATTAAGGAGTCAATATCAACACTCCTCAACTCATTTGCAAGAGATAAATGTTGGTTTTTTTTTTGCATGTTAGTGTAGTATGCATTTTTTGTTAAATTTTTTTAGTGTTCATTTGCAAATCTTGAATGTTTTTTATTTTTACTAAATTGCAAACTAGGGTTTGTTGTTTTGTAGTTTTTGTTTATTAGTTGCAAACTTTGATTTTTTACATGAATTTTTTTATTGCAGCAGCCCTTTTCTTTCATTTTCCAATTTCCACAATGGGTAAAAAAGATGAATGTTGGAAATATAATGAAGAGTTTCCTGCGAGAACCAAATATCAAAAAAAATTGTATATTTTGCAAAGAAAAAATAAATTCAAGAGGTATCTATAGATTGAAATACCACATTGCTAGCATACCTGGCCATGATGTCACAGTTTGCACTCGTCAAACCGCTGAGGCAAAACGTACTTGTTTAGTGGTATTAGAAAAAATTTAACAAGAAAAATTGACTAAGAAAATGCAACTTGAAGGGTTAAGAGGTATTGGCTCCTGTGCTCCCACATCCGCAACCGCATCTACATCTGCAAGTGCATCTGCATCAGCTTCCACATCCGTAGGTTGTGTTGGAGAGGGTTCTTCTAGGCCTCCTTTTCATCCTAGTGCTAGTGCTCATGTGAGTGTTAGTGGTAGTCGGTCTCATACTGAGACAAAGTCCAACACCAACCTATTGTAGCCTAGAGTGCGGAAAAATAAAATGGATAGTTACTTTGTGCCCCGCACTACTCCTGGCTCCCAACCCATACTTGAGGGCATGGGTTTGAACAAGGAGATTCATGATGCTGCCAGAAAAGAGATTTGCAAATTATGGTACTTTTGCAACATTCCATTTATTGCAGCTAGGTAATTGCTTCTTTTTTCTTTGTTATCTTCAAAGTTAAAGTTAAAAGTAAAATTAAAACTTTAATTATATCTACTTGTTTTATGATTTTAGTTTTTGACATCTAAATTTCTAATCAATATCATTATCTATTTGTGACAAGACTCCTTATTGGCAAAACATGATAGATGCAGTTACCATTTGTGGTCTAGGGTTTAAAGCCCCAACTGAGGTTGAGTTGAGTGGATACCTCCTGGAGGAAATGGTTGAGAATATGAGGCATGAGCTTGAGGACAACCGAAAGGAGTGGATCGAAAAGGGTTGCACCATCATGATTGATGGTTGGACAGATAGGAGGGGAAGAACACTCCTCAATTTTTTTGTATCCTGTGGAGGTGATTGATCATTCTACTTTCCTGCATTCATAATTTTGAATCGTGATTGTGATGTAGGAGCATCCAGAGGTATAAGGGCAATCCTGTGTCACCCAAAAAAATGTATTTAGACTTAGTTTCTGTTTCATGTCTTTACATTTTTGGATACCCATTTGGCTCAAATAAAGGTTCCAACTCTCATAGTTCAACTATCAGTGCATTTGAAAATCTTGAAAAAATAGGAGCATGTATTTGGGGCATCATTTCGGTAAACTAGAAGGTGTGAATTGGCCAGATGAACGTAATCATGATTTAGAGCATTCCAGAAAAAGAATCAGGTCAATAGGCCCCACGGTTTGAAAGTTATTGCAGTTTTTCGAGTTTTGGAGACCTCCTAAAAATGCTTCAAAGTCAGGTTTGGGGCATTAAATGACCTTGAAAAGGGTCAAAAAATGAGGGACGAGAAAATCTTGTCCATAGGGCTATAGAGCGCTTCAAGAGCTTTTCGAAAATGTAAACAGTTCGTCAATCGAAGCTACGGTTCAAAAGTTATGCCTCCCGGAAGTTCGGTTACTGTTTCTGGATTCTTCTAGATTTGCACCAACTTCTAACGCAGCTTCCGGAACCTTCTATTTTGTCAGTGGATGCCTACTAGCACTTTCTAGAATGTACTCCTAGCCCTTAACCCTCCGGGGTCTATTTAAGGAGATTTCTGGCATTGTAAAAAAGAGTTCGGAGTGGAGTTTGAGAGGAGGTGCTAAAAGGAGAAATATTTTCCAGATTTATGCTATTGTAAGCCCTTAGGGCATGTTTTGAAGTTTATTTTCTCTGTACTATTTGTACTAGCTTATTTTCTCAGTTAATATAATTTTCCCTTTCTGTTGGTTCCATTCTGTTCTTGGGTTGTATTCCCATCAGATTGACTATTTCAAATTTTGATTTGTTGATTGCTAATAGTAATTATAATTTGTTGTTTTGTTACTTGTAGAATATACCATGTTCCTCAAATCCATTGATGCTTCTGCTCGTGTAAAAAATGCCACATACTTATGTGAGGTTATTGAGGAAGTTATAGCAGAGGTGGGGGAACAACATGTGGTGCAAGTGGTGACGGATAATGCAGCAAGTTATGTTGTTGCAAGTAAACTTTTAACTTTTTAAGTTTTGAAAATAAATTTATTTGAATTTTGAACTTTTTCTAATTCTAACTTAGAATTTCTAAGTTTCCTAAGTTCTAACATGTTTGAAATTTGAATTTCTAATTATCTTAAAATTGTTGTAGGAAAACTTTTGATGGAGAGGCACCCCACCATATTTTGGTCCCCTTGTGCAGCACACTGCCTTGACCTCATGTTCGAGGAAATTGGAAAACTTGAGTGGGTCAAGTCATGTGTGGAAAGGGCAAAAAACATATGCAAGTTTATTTATAATCATTCATTTGTCCTTAGCACAATGAGGAAGTACACAAGAGACAAAGAGTTAGTTCGTCCAGGGATCACGAGGTTTGCCTTGAATTTCATCACCTTGCAGTCCTTGTTGACATCAAGGGATGATTTGAGGAGCATGTTTGTTGGGCGGGAGTGGATTTCATCTTCCTATGCTACGACCACTGCAGGGATAGATGTGGTGGATTGCATATTTGATAATGATGGTTTTTGGAAACCTGCTAGAGAAATCCTTAAGGTAATTTTATTGCAATTTAACATTTAATATTTTATAGTTTACTATGCTAATTATTTAATGATTTAGTTTTATCTTAAGTTATATTATTAAATTATTCTATGTTTAAGTTTTGACTCAAATTTTCATTTTACTTTATATGTAGGCCACTGAGCCCCTTGTATCTCTCCTACGAACTGCTAATGGGGAGAAGCCCTCTATGGGCTACATATATGAGGGCATGGATAGGGCCAAGGAGGCCATTAGAGCGCAGTATGCAGGAGTGCAGGAGAAGTATGCCCCTATTTGGGACATCATTGATAGGAGATGGCAGAATCAGCTCCACAGACCCATCCATGCAGCAGCTTACTTTTTGAATTCGGCATTTCGTTTTTGTCCTGAATGAGGAGGTTCTCACTGGATTATATACAATGATCCAGAGATTGAGTACTGATGAGGATAGTAGTGCTGCAATTATTGAGCTTGATAAGTTCAATAATAAAGAAGGGCCACTTTTCTCTAGCAGGATAGCCATAGATGCTTGGGAAACAATACAGCCAGGTAAAAATTAAATAATATATTCAATGTTCATGAATCTAGATTCTAAACTTAAAGTTGATTATGTAATTTTAGAGTTAACTTGTAATTTGTAATTTGTAAATGAGACTAATTATTTTTATTTTCCCTTATTTCAGATAGATGGTGGCAAATGTTTGGGGCCACAACCCCAAAACTTCAAAAAATTGCCATTCGTATTCTGAGTCAGCCAAGCAGTGCTTCTGGATGTGAGCGCAGTTGGTCCATGTTCGAGCACATCCACTCGGAGAGGAGAAACAGGTTGACAGTGTAGAGGTTGAATGATCTTGTCTTCGTTCATTACAACCTCTGTCTTAGGATCAGATAGATTTTGGGCACTGACTCCTCTCCGATCATTCTGGAGGAGATTGATCTAGAATCAGAGTGGCTCACAGAGGTTGTAGATCCAGTCTTCACTGAGGAAGACCGTGCGTGGATTGACCAGGTGGATATAGAGGCTGAGGTAGCTAGAGCACATTCTTCAGGCATTGGTAGATGCACACGTGCATGCACAGACACAGGCCCTAGCGACATTCGTGAGCCCATCTTACATGCGGGAGATATGGCTCGACGGTCCTCTAGGACCTACATTAGATGCCTTGCTACTAGGCAGACTGGATACTCAGAGGCTGAGGCTGAGGCTGTAGCTGAGCTTGAGGATGATGTTGAGGATGATGATGACTATGAGCCTGAGGCTTGAGTTGGAGCCTTGTTTTTATATTTTGTTTACAGATATTGATATTGAATCATTGATAGACATATGTTTCAAACTTTCATGGATCTTCATCTTAGATTCTTACATACATTTATGATTTGATGTCTTATGGATCATCTTACATACATTCTATGATTTAAATCATTATGATCATTTGATTTCTATTTACTTCAGCTAGCCTACAATTTACATTTTAGATAACATAGTTACGTATGTGATGGATTTTATGTTCCATGTTTATGTATGTTAAGTTTTAACTTCTATTTGATGATGTTATAGTGTGCTTAAGTTATATTCAATAAAGGGTGCATGAAATAAGTTTTAAATTGTTAAAATCTTTAAATTTAAAGGGTTTTTTCAAATTTGCTGATTCATCGCCGATTCATTGCCGATTCACGATTCAATTCGGCCTTGCCGATTCTGATCCGATTCCGATTCACGTTTCTTTGGTAAAATGTTCTATGTGTATTCTAGAGTATTCTCAGATCTCTAAATAGAGGTATTATGTAAAGATTTGAGTATCAGATGTTTATCTGATCATGGTGGATCAGTAGAGCCCATTTTGGGTTTCTCATTGTGGATCATGAGTGGATAGAATGCTATAGCATTCTAAGGTGCATTCTAAGGATTTGTAATAGATTTTATTTATGTATTAAGTGTTGTAGCACAGTTTGATGAATCTGTATTTTACATATTGATTTGAATGTTTATGATTGCATTCATGTTTGTCTTTCATCCACTCTATCCACCTCCTTCAAGTGGTATCAGAGCTAATGGAATATGATCCTAGAGATCGTGGAGAGCTCAAGAAGTTTAAAATCGATGAAGAGTGTTGTGGCATCGTAGCCCAATAGGCAATGGCATTTGAAGTTATCTTCTACAAGAATACAGAGAAGAACAAGTCAAGAGATTTCTATGAGAAACAAAGAAGCTGTGAAAAGAAGAAAGCCAAAGTTGAAGTGTGTTTGAGTTAGTGCTGTGCGACACTATCATTCATAGATTACAAGCATGTGGAGCATCTTTGTGCAAGCGGGAGTGCCAAAGAATGCATACACATGACATGGAAGATATTGATCATGGAAATTTTTATTATGTTTGTGTTTGAAATATGTCTGTTAGTTGTTATGCATTAGTTGTTAAAGTTAAGTTAGTTATCTTAGGTGTAACATGTTGAATAAAAGGTGAGATGGTGTGCTAAAGCTCATTGTCATAGTGCAAAGGTCTCTGTGTGTGCTAATTTGGAGTTTAAGTGTTGGAATCTGGATCAGAAAATGTTTAAGGCTTTGTCATATCAAATGTGATCATGTAATAGTAGATTGTTGAATTGATATCCCCCAATCAAGTGATGAAGATTGAATGAGAATTGCTTGTTAATAATCTATTGTAAGGGGTGCATTATCGGTTGTACTCGACACCCTAGAGTTTGACTGAATGTATTGATGAACCATGTATCTGAAAAGGATTCCTATAGAACTAGCAAGTACAGCAGTTGGGCACCCATGTATCGCAATAGATGGATTTCTTTTTATATGGACTCAATAATCAGTTTGATGCAGGTCAAGAAGGAGAAAAGCCAAAGTGATGATAATTTCCCCGTAGTGATGATTCATGGTCAGTAGAACCAATGAATGCTTGGTTTGTAAACCATTGGAGTGCAAAGTTTATGGTGATCTTGAAACCATTTGTGTAATGTTTCAGAAGTTCGTGGTGAGCTTGAGACCACTTTAGAATTGCATTGGTTAGGGGTAAGCCATAAAACCCGAAGTAATTATAATGAGGGAAAATAATATAAATGCAGTAGCATTAATGACAAAAATTAAGAGGGAGTGTTGGCGGTAGTTGGCGGTATTAATTTCTGCCATTAATAGCAGACAGTCAGCCCACCGTCCAGCCCACAACTCAGCCGTCCATCCACCGTCAAGAGTAAATATCAAACAATAAAGTCGTCCACATTAAACAGCCGTCCCAGCTACAGTATAGAAGCTACCCATGTTTTTAATGCATGAAATATTATAATATAATATAACATGTGTAAAATGTTCTATGTGTATTCTAGAGTATTCTCAGATCTCTATAAATAGAGGTATTATGTAAAGATTTGAGTATCAGATATTTATCTGATCATGGTGGATTAGTAGAGCCCATTTTGGGTTTCTCATTGTGGATCATAAGTGGATGGAATGCTGTAGCATTCTATGGATTTGTAATAGATTTCAGTTATGTTAATGAGTATGAAGTGCTGTAGCACAGCTTGATGTATTTGTGTTTTACTTATTCATTTGAATGTTTATCATTGCATTCATGTTTGCCTTTGATCCACTCTATCCACCTCCTTCACGAATTGATCATCCAATTATTGTTTATTTGCTTTGGTTTCTTTAAGGGTTTGAGACTGTATTTTGTCCATCAATCCATTGCTGAGGTATAGCGGAATTGATCTGGTTATTGCTCTCTGATATTGTGGTGTCTTCTCTTACTATTTTCACTGTGGCTGAGAAGCAGTTCTTAAAGGAGAATTTGGAGTTGTTGAACGCCCTTTACATCAATTGTTGGGCATTGCAAATTATCTGGATTTAAGCATCTGATATAACGTCTGCAATCTGGTGCGATTTTCTCTATGCATTTTGAATGATTTTATGACTACTCTAAAGCACCTGAATTCTCTGTTATAGGCGTTCTGATTTGGTGGCATTAGTGGTCTTTTTACAACCCAATTGGCTGTGAATAATAACGTCACACCTGGACATTCAGCCCTGCACATTGAGCGCTGCCTGTAACTGTTATTGGGGGCCGATATTATCCTTGCATGGCAGCATTTTTTAGCAGAAGACATCGTCCTTCTTGGGTGATTATTAACCCTTGGTGTCCCTGCATTTTCCACACCACTTGCCATCAATCTCTTGCTAGCAGCACACGCCATCATTGGACACTTATAGTCTGCATTCATGTGGACTTGCAGCCAGACACGTGAGTACTGCTGGAATGTGTTAGGAGTCTATTCCCAAGCCGAGACAAACGCCTGTAACAGGTTCTCAAAATTGTGATTTCTTGGGAATGGAAATACATTGTAAAATTTGTTATTTCCTGTGCAGTTACTTTCTTAAGTTCATTTCAGTATGCAGCATACTTTAGAAATTGTCCATTTACCTTTTCAGTATTTCAATTTATGCTTATACATATCTCAAAAAAAATACAAAAAAAACAAGAAAACCACAAAAATCTAAAAAAAATCTTTGCACTTCATCAGCATAGCTAGTAGAGCCAGCCTGGGTTCTCTATAGAATCCTAAACATGTTTTTAGGAATTCACAATAGAGCAAACATTTGCACAAGATGAGTTTGATATTACACTCGGTGAGATTTCTCTTTTTACCCTACAAGACTTACTATTACTCTTAGCCCACAAAAACCAAAACACTTCTGAAAAAAGAACCAACCAAACAGTATTCATTTTATCAGCAAGACAATCAATATAACTAGCACGCACCTCAATCTAAGACAGTCCAGGGCAGGAATTCCAAATGACAGGGTGACCAAGAAATAGAGACCAAATCAATTCGGTAAAACATCATTCAAAAAAACTGCTCAACAGACTTGATGATAGATCACATAGGACAAGAGAGGGGGGCAAGACCAATAGATAATAGAACATCTTCAACCACAACCTTTATTAGGAAAATAACTGGGCACAAACAGTTATTTTTAGGTTCGCAAGGTTGGTGCCAGAAACGGTTAAAGACAAAAGTCCACTTAGACTCCAGCCACTTAATGTCCTGGGTCTCATTAATCCAATTCAAGATCTTTGAATCTTCTCTTAACGTCTGACAAATCTATTTCACAAATATGTTTGCAAAAGGAGTTACATCCCACCACTTCAACTGTTCCAAAAATTGCCCAGAATAAAAAATATTCTGAGAGAAGAAAGCCCTAGTAGCTTTGCGGAACAAAGCATTAGTCTTCTTGTGAGAGGACGGAATATCGCATTTAACACACATCTCTTCCCATGAACCAAGACAATTATTCACCAGAAGATCACTAATGGAGATAATACTCAGAATGCCATAGCTTAGCTAACTAGATTGCAGTGTTCCATCCTAATTTTTTTCAACATGTCCTTCATATACTTGATTTGTACAATATCTCATTATATAATTTGGAAGCAACCTAAGGAAGGACATCTCTCCAAGCATTGATGTTTCAAATTTCTTGTACATATTTGTGGGATTCTCTTGGCACATCTTGTCACCACTTCCACAAATCATGTCATTCACATAGACCACAACCACCAACAAATCATCCCCTTCAGTCTTGATATCAAGATTTCTGATTGTGGTTCCACTTTTGAAACTTTCCTCTGGAAGGTAACAGTCTAGCTTTGAGCATCAAACCTCAAGGGCTTGTTAAAAGTCCAAAAACTGCCTTCTTTAGCCTAGAAACATGGGCCTTATTCTCTAATAGGAGAATTCTTTCAAGTTGTTCAATGAACACTTCCTCCATCTTTGAAGTTATTAAAAGTGGAAAGGGCTAAAGACATCCTTATAGCTTCTATACCAATAACAAGATCAATTAATTTTTTTTCTTCAAAATCAATTCCTTTAATTTGGCATATCCCTTGAAGTTGTGTTGTTCATCACAACTTGGTCAGGCTACCTCATTTAAGTTGATTCTAAATACCAAATTAGTGCCAATCACATTCTTACCCTCGGGTCTTAGGATATGTTCCTTAGTCTCATTCTTCTCAATTTAACCTTGTTCTTCTTCCGTACCTAATTAGATTCTTATTTATACAGGGAATTAAACTGATATAAGGATAGATAAATAAGCCTACCAAGTTCATTTGAATGGGAGAACCAAGTAAATTTGAATGGGAGAACCAAGCAAATAGAAAGAAAATGGATAAGTAGTCAATCTCTCTAGAGTAAGGCCTCGATAGGCTTATCCTTGACATCTATTTAGTCACCTTATAAATAATTTATACAAGCTTACATGGTTGTCCTCTAGTCACAATATTCAACTTTCTTCAAAACCTCAAAACACAACCCTACTCTATAATGACACCTATAAGTGATAATATCATGCATAAATGATCTAATCTAGTAGGTTATCAAAATCTTTTCAAACAGATTAATATAATTTAAAAATATTTAATTATGTTCTTCTTTGTTTGAAAATTAGAGTTAAAATATTAACCAAAATATACTAGATGACTGTGGCTTCGAATTTATGACCACAACAAATGTTTGAGCATGTAATATTTATTAAAAAATAATTTTATTTAGTAAGTCGTAGAAAAAGTAATACAAATAATTTTATTTAGCAAGTCATAGAAAAAGTAAGTGAAAGCATAGAAAAACAGCAGTTGTCAAAAACTACCCTTATTCGTGTACATTTCAATATTGTATTTTAAATTCACACTTGATTAACAACCTAGAATAGAAACCAGGGATAAAGTTAAAAGAGAAACCAGCTTTATCTGTGCTTTGATTTCTGCAATTTGTTCAGTATAATCTTTAACTTGCCTGTAACGATAAGAAACGGACAGGAGAAACAAATTATACAAGCTTTGAACTTTCTCACGTAATTCCTCAACTGGTATGAAAGTCGGCAGTTTCTGTGATGATTCCTTTATGATGAGTGATGATGCCAATTTAATGTTTGGAACACATTATACTTATTTGCGGATCGCTAAATAATTTGCAGTAGAAGTAATATTTTCAAACGAATAATATGCTATTAACCTCACATAGAGAAATAATACAAATCAGCTGCAATATTTCTGAATGGCACTCAGGTATTTTTAATTGTACATGTACTTTATAATCTGTAGTATACTAATGGCCAAACCAGATTACTAAAAATAATACGATCTTGAAAAGGCAGAACAATTCAAAACAGAAGCCCACAGATCATATATTCCAAGTTCCAACTTTTTTTCAGAAAAGTTGCTGGAAAATAATGTGGATAATACTTTGAAGATTTGGACTGCCGTAGATAGAAGGGGCGATTTCAATCATACAATTCCATGCGTTGTTCACATAATCCACATGCAAATCTTTTCTATCGGACGACATCCCATTCCCTTGCAGCGTCAGAAATTCTATAAATTTGCCTCGAAATTCATGAAAAAACACAAGACAGTGAAGGCTCCCTGGACAAGTTTCAATCAGAGCATTCGCTATATCCGTGAAATTTGTGTCATTTACCAGACAAAATTCTATGGGCACCTCATTTCTGTGTCTGTTTAAAAGAGATGCTAAATAAACATTGGCAAACGAGGCCCTGTACCATCTTTCAAACAACTCATCTTCCTCTTTCAAAGTCTTCTTCTTGTGCAAATTCTTTACACATTTCTCCACTCGAGTAAGAAGCTTCTGCAGTTGGGAAGCCCGTTTTCCCACCTCATCTGACATGCTGATTTTCGCGTATTCGGAGTAAAGATCCTTCACTGCACTGGTTTTCTCCATTTTCTTTGCTTCTAACTCGCACCGTTTGCAGACACAAGTGAAGCCAAACTTTGAGCAAGACGCGAGCCGAGAAGGAAAGGGCAGCAAAACATTGAAATACGGGATGGTGATTTCCTCGCCCGATTTAATGGTCCTGGTTGCATGAATCCTCATAAAATCACGTCCTACATTGATTCTTGCTGCGTTGGGCACGCATGAATGATTTACAAAGGAAGGAAGCAGCCACACACCATAATACATCCTGTCTGAAACATACTCGAAAATGGCCGGTTCTTTCGATTTTTCTCTCATTGCAAATGGACATAAATTGTCAAATGCAATGAGGTCTAAAATGGCAAGGATTTGAAACCCCTTCCCCGTTTCATTCAGCCCATCATAAAACTCCCACGGCATAGACCAATCGGTCTGGTTCCCTGCGCCAGATTTGGTGACGAAATCACACATTTTGGGAATGAATTTTGACCGATTTGTCATGAAGTGAGCAAGAAAAATCCGCCGCGCGTTTTCCCCACAATCATGTAAAGCGTCTCCCACGATGTGAAGCAGGGAATGGCGATTTATGTGAGTCTCTGGACAGACGGCCAAAGCCTTGCTGATGAGTAGTACCTCTCCTCGCTGGATATTTTCCGTGGCAAACAAACCCTTTCCGCAGCCATTGTTTGTCATCCTGATCTCCAATGCCCCAATGAAATCGCCATCTGGTCTCACCACACGGGGTCTGCCTGTCGCCGCTCCTACAATTTCTCCGCTTATGTCGAAATATTCAGCGCCGGATTTACGATAGGTATTTGTTAAGAGCTCTTTCATCTCTGGGTGGAGAGCACATGAATGCTCTAAGAAGAGAAATGCCTCCTTATAACGTCCGTCTAATAACAGAGACTGAATTTTAGTCACGTATCCAGTGCTGTCTGTGGGATAGTGCTCCAAGAACTGATCCAAAAACTCAAAATATTCCTCTTTCGAAAAATCTTCAACTCCAGATCCGCTACTCTGAGAAGCTTCTTCTTCATACATGACTACTTCCTCCGAAGTTTTTCTTTCTTCAGTAAAATCTGTCAAACGAATCGTTGAGCGGAGTAATCAGCTTTTGCGTTGTGGTTTGGCCAGCTGATAATCGCCGGAAATCTATTGTCCTGGGGATTTGTCTGGAATTATGGAATATAATCAGGAAAAAGCCTAAAGACGGGAAAAAATGTGGAAATTTACAAAGAGTTTTATATTAGAATCAAAATATTTAGTGTGTAAGAGAAAAGATTGAATAAAATGAAGATTAACGCCAAGATTGTTGCTGCTCGGAAATAGAAAATTCCAGTTCTAACACTGTTCACAACAATTAAAATTAGAACTTTCATGCATAGTTGTTAGATTGCATGGTTATCAAATTCCTAAATTTGATAATTAATAATGCATGCAATCATGCTGAAGATGCCATATAGAACTTGAGATTAGGTAGTAGTTTTAATTAGTTCTTTTCTAAATAAATATACCAGCAATGGTATTGAGTGTAATGGTTTTTTGGAATAGTATAATCTACAATAAAAAAGTTGTTTGATTCTGCTCTAAAAAAATAGAGCGTACTCTGTTTTTTTTATTGTTGGAGGTTTGTTTATTTTGCTTGTTTATCATCTTTGCTGTTATAGATTGGATTGTGCAGGTGTTGATATTCTACATAAAATTCTTAGAGAAAAGATTCTTGAATCAGAACGACGAGAATGGGGCAAACGACATGCTAAGCTTTTCAACAGCTCCACTAACATATTTACCAGGTATTAAAGAAATTGTGCTACATAATCAATGAAAAAAATATCGACACGATCTTTCTGTGTTATAATTACTGGTTAGCTTAATATCAAGACTCTTAATTCAATGACAAAAGTTCTTGTAGAATCTTTTTAAATCGTTAGTACTGCTTCACTTAAGATGAAGATTTTAGAATCCAGAAAGTCTTATTTCAATTAAGTGGCAGATTCAAAGGAGGCTGTATGTGATGATACTAAAATCTCACAAAATCGTCAAATTCATTAATCTCTAATCAGGTATGGTTAATTTCTTTGAGCAGACAGAGATCTTTCTAGTAAAAGAATTCTGAACATTTAAATATCGTCGTATGGTGAAACAAAAGATTTTCAATCTTAAACCAGAAAGAAATTCTTAATCTATGGTTGAAAGCAAATTAATAAAATTAGTAAAACCTCCGATTAGAAATCCTGCTATTAATTTCGCTCTAATGAATCAAATTCAAGAGAGACAGCTGGAGAACCACACGGATTCGCAAATATGTCGAAAAATAGATAAAATGGATGCGCCTTTTACGATCCACTCCAATATTTCAACAAGATATCTACTGCTGCAACATGAAATAGTAAAAATCAACATCAGATATTATAAGTTTAGACGACTGATAGATATTTATAATCACGTACTTAAACAAAAAGGTTCGTAGCCTCTCCATCAATGGAAAGTTCAAACTGAAAATTCAGAACCTAAATAAACTGAAAATTCAATCTAAATAGAGGTTTGGAAGCAGCTATAATACATTTCATCGAAATATTGTCAATAAATCTTTATATTCGAAGATATCGTTGAATTTATGTCAATTCCTCAACATAATTACATATATTCTTAAATAAAAACAACAGTGTGAACACCTGAATATCTTCCTATGATGAAAATGATTTGCAATCTTAAAGCAATAAGAAACACATGACAGAAGTGGAAAACTAAGTATGAGAGAAAAGTGAAAGTGGCGTACCTTACCATCGCTTAATTCGTTCTTGATGCGAGGAGAAACGGAACAAACTGCAAAGAATTTCGAAAAGACAGAACAAATATTGAGGGAATAAAGATTCTCCAAATTTCAGTAGGGCGTTGTCAACATCTCTTACACTCTTTTCATTTCGTTTGTAGCGGCAAAACAGAATTATGCAATGTTAACTAACAAACGAGCGCTTGAACTGCTTACTCCGGTGAATTAACTCCCAAGGTTCCGTTTGGTTGGGGAAGATGAATTTTTCTCATAATCAGGTTATCTGATAACCAGGTTTTCGAAAACTTGGTTATGTATTTTAGGAAAGTTGGACCGTTTGGTTGACACAGAAGATGAATTTTCAAATCCATATTCTGCATTTGGTTGCCAATTTAGAAATTGGAATTGGAACGGAATATGCTGGGAATATTTTTTTCTTGCGTTTGTTTGTTCATTTTCGAATTGGAATTGGAATTTGATGTAAATTTTTTTAATCTTATTTAATTAGTGAAACACAAGGATTATAATGAGTAAAGTATTAATATTTATGATTTAATTTATTTATAATTAGACTACATTATTATTATTTTTTATTCTTGAATATTCACAGTTTTATTTTGTTAGTCAAGAATAAATAAAATGATTATTATTTTTTATTTTAATTCTATTTATTAGCAAAGAAATGTAAAAAAAATCATACTTGCAATCATTTGTACAAAGTTATTTTTTGTCCCATTGTTGAAAATTGTGATCATATATATTATATTTTTTTAAAAATTATATAAGACAAATTTATCGTCGAATTGAATTTATCGTCAAGTTCATCCGAACTTCATAATTGTTGAACTCGAACTCAAACTCAAACCTTGTGACTTAGCTGCTAAATATGTGTGTGTTTGTGTCCTCCCTCTATCCCTCCCTATGTTTGTGTTCATCCACGTGATTTGGCAGAAGGATTGGACACAATAAATGTTGTTTATGCAGATGAATTATTGCTTACACTATATGAGAATTCTCACATCTCTTAGGACCAGTTGCCGACACAGAGAGGGATTGTGAGGCATGTTGTGGCTCTTGGTCGGTATCTTCAGAATCCATTGGCCGTGGTTGCAACATTATATAGTTTTGGCAAAGAAATATTATCATTGAAGCTTCATTCACTGGGACATTTCCTTACTCCAGATGAAAAGTATGAAGTTGTTGAGTAGGTAATGGTTAGAGCAACCAACTGTAGAGGCTATGAAGCGACTTGTCTTTATAAATGCTATTGGTTTTTTTAAGGGTTAGAGGGAATGGACAAGCAGCATCCGGAAACCATGTTGTGGATCCATTGGATGATACTAGAATTCATCCAAAGTCATATGGACTTGCCAAGAAAATGGCTAAGGACATATATTGTGAAGAAGTTGGACATGATATAGATGATATGGATGAGGAAACACAAGAAATGGTTGTTGAGCATGTCAAAAAATATCCTGATCTATTAAATGCCCTTGATATTGATGAATATGCTAGAAGTGTGGAGCAACGGACATCCAATAAAAAGCAGGAAACCCTTGCTGACATAAAGAGTGAATTGTTACATGGATTTCAGGATTTGAGATCATCATATAAAGAGCCATCCCAGGATGAGAAATTTTATCTGCTGACTGGAGAAAATGAAGAGACCCTGTCAGTGGGAAAAATTGTCCAAGCAACAGCCCACAAAGTCCAAAATCATCATATAATTTGTGATCTGGAATCAGGCTTGACAGGAATAATATTGAAAGAGGAGCTTTCTGATGATCTAGATATAGATCCTATAGAAAAAAAAGTAGAAGGCAGCATCCTTACCTGTTGGGTGAAAACTATGACAAAAGTGAAGTACCTAGTTGAGTTAACTTCCAAAGAGAGTTCACCGAAGAATGATAACTATCAGGGTGAACAGGATAAGGATAAGGAGGTTAAGGATCCATATTTTACAGAAGAGGATTCCATTTCACGAAGTGAACAAGAGAATGAAACCATTAAGTTCCTAGCAGATAAAGAGCCAGGGGAGAGTATTATTCGTCCAAGCTTGAAAGAGCCTACTCACTTGATTCTAACACTAAACATTTTCAATGGAGTTTATGCACACAAGGATATTGTGGAGGGAGGAAAAGACTAAAAGGATTTTGCTAGCTATCTTCGACTTGGAAAATACTTTCAATTGGGGAGGAAACATTTGAAGATCTTGATGAGGTCATAGACAGATATATATTCAAGAGAGGGTAAGATATTTCGGTATTTTTTTCTACTGTTTGGTGAGTCATAAAACACACATCAACAGACACCTTTCTACAGATGCATGAACAAACAAGCTCCTCTCTCTCTCTCTCTCGCTCTCTCCCTCCGTCCCTCCCTCCCCCTTCCTATCCCACACTCTCTACCCCTCTATGTATCTCTCCCTTTTAATAAATTTATTAAGTTAGTTAATTATTCAACAAAATATGCAACTAAAATTTTACGTGAAATATTATATAGGAAAAAATATACCATTTTACGTTCACGTACATTAAACATTTGATGATAACTTTAACAAGAAAAATGATGCTTTGTCAATAATTGCTCTTAAAAAATGTGGAATTTTGGCAACATAGATTTTACATGCAATTTTTTTAAAAAGATCATGAAAATCATTAATCATATAAATCATATTTTAACATCGTGAAATTCTGATAATGAATTTCACATAATTACTACAATATGAAAACTTGCTAACTTGATAGAACAATATCCATGATTTGAATGGTGGTGTAAAAACACACTGTTAAATACGAAAACACTGAGAAATCCATGATGTATGCCCTTATGCCCCACATTCGATGACACACCGTTAAATATGAAAACACTAAGAAATCCACGATGTATGCCCTTATGCCCCACATTCGACGGCAACCCTCTCATGCTGCTCAATCTTCCCATTATTGTATGTGTTGTTAGATGGCCAATCCTGCATATATGAACTAAACATGCTTGAAAAATTAAAACCTAATTATTTTTTTAATGGAATACACCAAGGAGTGGCATCAGAAATATTGATTGTTTACAAACACAGTAAACAATCATTAGATAGCTCATTTTTTATCAACATGTGTGGTCTTGCAATATCAGCAAATCAAGAGCAATAAAAAAATACAAGAGAAAGACACTTTATCAATACCGTTGACAATCTTGTCAAAAAGCACATACATAGGAAACCAAATTGTGGAAGAAAAAAAATAAAATATTTTAAAAATATCTAAGCAAATTAGGAATATACATATAACATGGGACAGAATCATGACTGTACAATCATCTACCATAAATCTTCAATACTTTTGATAATCTTGTCAACGAGAACATACATAGGAAATCAAATAGGGACAAAAAGACAAAAAATAAAAACATATGCAAGCAAATTAGGACTATAGATATAACATAGGACAGAATCATGAACTATACAATCATCTAGCAAATCACATTTCTATATGCTTTAAAGTTCTACAATTGAGCATTCATCATTTGCCACTCCTTGTGCATTCCATGTATGTATGGTTCAAATATAACTCTAATTAACAATGCAATGAACAACTATACCAAATTTTTACGAGATTATAAACTACATGTTGTGAGAGATCAATGCAATACCATTAAACAAAGCCAACTAACCATCTGGAATTATTTCACATGCCAGTTGTGTGAATGCCAATGAAATGAACAACTAAACTATGTATTGACCAATGTCAATCATGTCAATGAAATGAATGACTAAACTATGCATAGATCAAGTATGTATACATACGTACATACATATGCACAAACATACATACATATGCAGATACATACATACATGCACACGTACATACATGTGTACATACATATGCACGTACATACATACATATGCACATACATACATACATACACACATACATACATACATTCTTAGCAAAATAGTAAAAATGTGCTCAGTAATGATTTCCAATATAGTGTTGTGACAGATCAATGTAATACCATTACACAAAGCCAATTAACCATCTGGAATGACTTGACATGCCAATCGTGTGAATGCCAATGAAATGAACAACTATCCTGTGTATTGACCAATGCCAATCATGTCAATAAAATGGATGACTAAACTATGCATAGATCAAGTTTGTATACATACGTACATACATGTGTGTACATACATATGCACATACCTACATACATACGTACATACATGTGTGTACATACATATGCACATACATACGTACATACGCATATACATACATACATGCTTAGCAAAATAGTAAAAATGTGCTCAGTAATGAGTTCCAGTATAGTGTTGTGAGAGATCAATGCACTGCATAGATCACGTATGTATACATGCGTACATACATGTGTGTACATACATATGCACATACATACGTCTGTACGTACGTGCGTACATATGTGTGTGTACATACATACTGTTTGTTTCAAATTTTTTTAGCAAAATAGTCAATAGGTGCTCACTAATGAATTCTAGTATAGTGTTGTGACAGATCAATACCAGTGAAATGGACAACTAAACTTTGTAACAGTTTCTTGCCAGTAATGAGTTCTAGTATAGTTCTATGAGAGATGAATGCAATACCATATAAATAGAGCCAAGTCATAAACTATGTATAGATCAATGGAAATCATGGCATTTATTTAGACATAATCAATATGTGCTCAATAATGAAATTTACAAGTATATCACTAGCTTTTATCTATACATAGCTGACCTATACATAGTTTATCATGGTTCTATTTCTATCTGCTATCTGTTTAGCATAGTCAATAGATGTGGTAACTATTTGTTTCAAATCCATTTAGCAAAATAGTCAATATGTGCTCACTAATAAATTCCAGTATGGTGCTGTGAGAGATCAATACCAGTGAAATGAACAACTAAACTTTGTAACAGTGTCTGGCTATTTGTGTCAAATCTATTTAGCAAAATAGTCAATATGTGCTCAATAATGAATTCCAGTATGTGCACATGTGATTACCTGTATATATCATAATGCCAATCATAATAGCAAAACATGGAAATCATGCTTTTATCTATACATAGTTGACCTATAAATAGTTTATCATGGTTCAAATCTGTTTAGCAAAACAGTCCAACATATATTGTAACAGTTTGTTTAGAATTTATTTAACAAAATAGTAAATATATGCTCACTAATGACTTCCAGTATAGTGTTGTGAGAGATCAATGCAATACCATTAATCAAAGTGAATCATGCCAATGAAATGAACAACTAAACTATGGATATATCAAGTATGTATAGATCCATGCAAAATCATTCAACATACTTATGAGGTCATAAACTATGTACAAATCAATGCAATACCATTAAATGCAGCCAACTCATAAACTATGTATGCATACATGGAAGATCAATGACAATCATGGCTTTTATCTATACATAGTTGACATATACATAGTTTATCATGGTTCAAATCTGTTTAGCAAAACAGTCCAATACATGGTGTAACAGTTTGTTTAGAATTTGTTTAACAAAATAGTAAATATATGCTCACTAATGACTTTCAGTATAGTGTTGTGAGAGATAAATGCAATACCATTAATCAAAGTGAATCATGCCAATGAAATGAGCAACTAAACTATGGATATATCAAGTATGTATAGATCCATGCAAAATCATTCAACATACTTATGAGGTCATAAACTATGTACAAATCGATGCAATACCATTAAATGCAACCAACTCATAAACTATGTATGGATACATGGAAGATCAATGACAATCATGGCTTTTATCTATACATAGTTGATGTATACATAATTTATCATGGTTCAAATCTATTTAGCAAAATAGTCCAATACATGTTGTAACAGTTTGTTTAGAATCTGTTTAACAAAATAGTAAATATATGCTCACTAATGACTTCTAGTATAGTGTTATGAGAGATCACTAATTAAATAGTCAAAATGTGCTCAATAATGAGTTTCAATATAGTGATGTGAGATCAATATAGTTTCAGTTTAGTGCTATTAGAGATTAATGCAAAACCATTGAATAGAGTAATCATGCAGCATAAGTCATTGCAATCCAGTCAGTAGCTGAAATAGCTAAATGGTACCAAATGTCATTGCAATCCACTCTACTCTCTCCACCTCATCCATCATCAAGAACCCTTTGGCTCTTTCACATTGAAGCATGAACATTTCATGTGCTTTCACAAAAATTGCTCGACTCAGTTCAGGGACAGCTTTGAGAGTAGTATATGCAGCAGTCAAAATATTATCATCTTCAGATTTATCCACTTTTACAATCTGAGGCTTAATGAGGCCATCTTTTAGTTCCTTCATAGTTTCGCATATCACATCCAATGATGTAGCCAAATATGTCTTCTTCCTCTTTCCCCTCCTTGATGATGATGGTGGAGGAGTCCCTCTAGCATTTGCAGTCGACTGACTGGAATGATATAACTCTTCATCAATATCTGGTTGGCTATCAAGAAGTGTACCACAATTGGTATCATCCTCATCAAGCACATTAAAGACATCGTTCATAGGGTGTCCTTCTTCAGCATCAAGGGGCATTGTAGATGCGAACCCTTCAGCAATGTCATTACCGATAATTACAACCAACTCATTGAAATATTGGAAAGGTGACCTCTTATACATTTTTGCATTTTTGAATTCTCTCCTCTACATGTAAGCATTAATAGATGGATTAGGTTGTAAGTTTTTCATTATTAAAATAAGAAGGAAAATTTTCTTCAATAAAAAGAGTACAAAGATCATCCTACCTTCAAAAGGTCATGACTGTTAGTGAACATGGAACACCACATAATTAACCACCTGTGGGTAGGGGAGTGCATCGCATCACCCAACAATCTCCCCCTTGACGCGCATACCAGGTGCTTACACGGGTTGGGAAGGCACCGGGGAGATTTGAACCCATGACCAAGCCAAAACCAGGCTCTGATACCAATTGAAGGGCCCATTTTCTGTTGCACCAAAAGCCATGACTATTAGTGAACATGGAACACCACATAATTAACCACCTGTGGGCAGGGGAGCGCGTCGCATCACCCAACAGGTCATCCCACACTGAATCCTCTGTATCCACAGTTTGAGTTTCTTCATTCCAAGCTAACCCACTTGTATTTTTCAAGTCCTTCATTAATTTATATCCTACTTTCCATGTTTTCAGCTTATTCTTAAAATGATCTCGTGACAAATTCAAGTTCATCACTGCATTGAATGTCCTCTCTATCGCAGTCCACACCTCTTTTTTAAACCCACCTTCACCTTTCCGTCCGAGATGGACTTGTTCGAGGAGCAAGTCTAGAAACTTGTGTTCCATTGATTTTGTCCACATTTTCTTCTTTGAAGAAGAAGATTTGTTGCTCACAACGAGGGATCCATCTATATCACTCAAAGTAATGGGAGAACACATATGGTTCACATGATAAGATCTGTCCATGCTCATCATGAGCTCGGTATATGCCATTGTGTACTCCTTCCTGTATTTCATTTAAATTTGAATGTGAAAATCTTTAAATATCAATTTGTAATACGTCATAATGGAACAAGGCTAACATATTGAATAGGTAAACATATTACGATTTAAAGTAATCATACGACTGAAATTGAAAGTTATTGCTCTTTAAATTTAAATGGAATGCAGCAAGCAGTAACATTAGAAAAATAGAATTTTCAATGAATTTGTTGTTCTCTTATTACTAGTGGGCTTATGATCTTCATCATTTGGTACTCCTTGTTGTATTTCATTTAAAATTGAAAACAATAAACTTTAAATATCATTTTTTAATAAATCCTAATGCAATGAGGCTAACATTTAATAAACTTGAAAGCATTTAACTGAAGATGATACACATTTTAAGCAATAATTGATGATAACACATCAACATCAAAAAAACTACCAGTAAGACAAAATGGTGATATCAATGGCAAGTAAATAGCCATGAGCCCCATTATGAAGCATGTTATTGTACTTTCTCAATGCAAAGATGTATAATAATTGTGCTTTCTTGCATTTAAAACAATGTAATCTATATTTCAAGTTGGATTGTGTATTGCAGATATGATCAACAATTTTTGTACATAATGTAGGTGTGAAATTGAAAGTTAATGTTCTTTTTATTTAATTAGAATGTAGCAAAGACTGATATCAGAATAAAAAAATCACACACCATCATTGTATATGCATACATCAATTTAATCATATAAAGCACATTTCTTTCTAATAAATCATTTATTCTCGAGATCTATAATCTTCCCACATCCTATTTGCTATATCTTCTCAAAATTGGGACCACTCATTTCTATCCTCCTGAGACAACCCGTATGTCTCAAGCAATGGTACCTCTATCCCATCACAATCATCTTCCTCTTCAATAGCTTCTTCCAATGGAAGGCCATCCTCTATCGTAATGAAATTGTGAAGTATGCAACATGCTAAAACAATATAGGATTGTGTCATGATATCATAAGATGTTGCATGTCTTAAGATTGGAAAACACTGCTTCAAAATACCAAATGTATGTTCTATTGCATTTCTAGGAGAGGAGTGTCGATGGTTGAACAACTCATGTGCAGAGTTTATTGGGTTTTCTCTTGACCACTCTTTCAAGTGGTAGCCTGTACACGGATAAGGAGCAAGAAATCCAAGTGCATTTGGATATCCAACATCCACGAGATAATATTTTTCTACATAAAGAAAGTATATTGTCAATACTTGAACCATTTAGCATAACCTTGAGTATATTAAAATGTGATTTGGCTTACCAGGGGGAACTACAAGTGGATCTGATCTAGATAGAGCTGAGGCTAGAACACGACTATCTGTAGCAGAGCCTTCCCAACCAGCAAGGCAATACTAAAACTTACAATCAAAAGAGCAGACACCCATAACATTTTGTGATAGGTTCCATTTTCTATCACGATATTTACCCTGTATGTCGACATTGACTCACACTGGAATATGGGTTCCGCCAATGGCTCCAATGCAATCCTGTGGGATATGATACACTAATCAAATGTATGCTCAAGTAATAATAAGATAAGGACAACATTCTAAACAATAAACTTGTAACAATGTGTGATTTACCTTGAAGAATGGTTCAAAATGATCCTTTCCACTAATTTCAGGAGGAGTACCTGGACCAAGTGGTATGAAGTAATCTCTGTGAATGGCTAAGACAACCATCAAAACCTTGTGGAAGTACCGACTAACTGTCTCTCCTGAGTGCCCAAAGTTATGGGAAATCTTGTGGTTCCTTAGGTTGTGCCCAAGGGTGTGGAGGAACACCACTAGGTGTTCGTCTAACTTCAAGTGGATCGTATCTCTCAAGCTTCCTTTCAGCCTCAAAATATGAGCTAGAGAAAATAAGGCTGCCCTACTCATTCGAATCTGATCATGACAATCCACCTCATTCGAATGAATAATGTCTCTACAAAAGGAATTTCCTTTTCTTATTCGTTTACCCATTTGACTGCCTTCTCGGGCTACCAGTACTTTGGCTATGCCAACAAAAGCAAAAAGAATTGTGAGAATGTGGGTGTATGTGGTCTTCCTAACTATGCTTCTTTGGACCTCTATACTCTCCATAGGATCCATCAGTGACCTGAAAGGTGGACAATTTAAACACTATCAGTTATGAGATATCAACTATCACCTATTGAGATACAACATGATTATTTGCTAGCCTCATTGCATTAAGAAGTCAATTATTTATTCAAATACAGCAAGGAGTACCAACTACTAAGGATCATAAGCCCATAAAGAACAAATTACAATAATGTGTCATTATACTCCATGTAATCTATCTATACCAATGAAAGCATAATATTGATTCCATTTATCTATATGTATACACACATGTATGTATATATGTATGTGCACACACATGTATGTATGCATGTACGTACACACACACACACATGTATGCATGTATGTACGTACACACACACATGTATGTATGGATGTACATACGTACACACACATGTATGTATGTGTATGTACATACACACACATGAATGTATGTATGTATGTATGCATGTATGTAGGTACACACACATGTATGCATGTATGGACGTACACACACACATGTATGTACGTACACACACATGTATGTATGTGTGTACGTACGTACACACATGTATGTATGTATGTATGTATGTATGTATGTATGTATGTATGTATGCATGTACACACATGTATAAATGTACAGATACATGTATGTATGTACACATACACATGTACAAACTATAACCTAAATTTGGGCTTTTATGAATGTGTTTTAATAAACTGTCGGGTCTACTGAAACTGAAGCTCATCTTTTAGAAGATGAAAAGTAGCATTGTTGGCAATGGGAATAGAGTTTCTTTCTGTATTGATCTATACATAGTTTGAAATCATGGCTTTTATCTATACATAGTTTATGACCTCATAAGTATGTTGAATGATTTTGCATGGATCAATACATACTTGATATATCCATAGTTTAGTTGTTCATTTCATTGGCATGATTCACTTTGATTAATGGTATTGCATTGATCTCTCATAGCACTATACCGAAACTCATTGGACTGTTTTGCTAAACAGATTTGAACCATGATAAATTATGTATAGGTCAACTATGTATAGATAAAAGCATGATTTCCATGTTTTGCTATTATGATTGGCACTATAATATATACAGGTAATCACATGATCACATACTGGAATTCATTATTGAGCACATATTGAGCACATATTGATTATGTATAGATAAAAGCCATGATTGCCATTGATCTATACATAGTTTATGACTTGGCTCTATTTAATGGTATTGCATTCATCTCTCACAATAGTATACTAGAACTCATTACTAGAAAGAAACTGTTACAAAGTTTAGTTGTTCATTTCACTGGTATTGATCTCTCACAACAATATACTGGAAGTCATTAGTGAGCATATATTGACTATTTTGTCAAACAGATTCTAAACAAAATTATACAACATATATTGGACTGTTTTGCTAAACAAATTTGAACCATGATAAACTACGTATAGGTCAACTATGTATAGATAAAAGCCATGATTTCTATGTTTTGCTTGATTGGCACTATGATATATACAGGTAATCACATGAGCACATACTGGAATTCATTATTAAGCACATATTGAGCACATATTGATTATGTATAGATAAAAGCCATGATTGCCATTGATCTATACATAGTTGATACATACATAGTTTATGACTTGACTCTATTTAATGGTATTGCATTCATCTCTCACAGCAATATAGTAGAACTCATTACTGGCAAGAAACAGTTAGAAAGTTTAGTTATTCATTTCACTGGTATTGATCTCTCACAGCACTATACTAGAATTTATTAGTGAGCACAAGTTTATGACTTGGCTCTATTTAGTGGTACTGCATTCATCTCTCACAATAGCATACTAGAACTCATTACTAGCAAGAAACTATTACAAAGTTTGGTTGTTCATTTCACTAGTATTGATCTCTCACAGCACTATAGTGGAATTTATTAGTGAGCACATATTGACTATTTTGCTAAATAGATTTGAAACAAACAACTAGAAACTGTTACAAAGTTTAATTGTTCATTTCACTGGTATTGATCTCTCACAGCACTATACTCAAATTTATTAGTAAGCACATATTGACTATTTTAAAAATAGATTTGAAACAAACAGTTGCCACATATATTGACTAAATTGCTAAGTAGATAGTAGATAGAAATAGAACCATGATAAACTATGTATAGGTCAGCTATGTATAGATAAAAGCTATTGTTATACTTGTAAATTTCATTGTTGAGTACAAAAAATTAAAACTTTAACAATGATATATACAAGTAATCAGAGTTAAACATATTGGGACTCATTCCTGAGCATATATTTTAACTAGTTTTCTAAGCAGACCTGCAACACGCAGTTACGTTCAAATGAACAAAAAAAACCTTAAAAAATCCAGTATGCAAAGGTGGGTGTGAGAAGAGAACCGTTTAAAGCCATCGGCGTTGTTCAAAGCAAAGAAACCCTAGCCACGGCCATGGAGAAATTGCAAAAAATGCCACGGCAACATGCCATGGCCATAGAAAACCCAACAAACTTAGAAAATTCCACGGCCACAGAAAACCCACAAACCCAGCAAACAGCCACAGCCCAACAAATGCCACGGCCACAGCCCAACAAATGCAACAAACCAGAAACCCTCGCCTTTGCACAATAGAGCACAAAAACAACACAACTATTGTCTTCCAAAAAACCCAATTTGTTCTTCCAAAAACCTAAGGCGGATTTGGCAGACCCGACGATTTATTCAAACACATTCATAAAAACCCAAAACCTGGTTTTTGTTTCAACTTTCACCTATTTCCTGGAAGAAGTTTCTTCTAATTTTTGAGCGAAATTGGCAGATGAAACCCGAAACTGGGTTAAGCATTTGATGAACCAAATGCCACTGTTTTCCTCCATAACCTGGTTTTGGCACTGAAAACCCTATTTTGCGCTCAGTCTTCCCATAACCAAATAGGGCCCAATGTCTTATGTAACAGTAAGACAACTTATACAATTGTTATGAACTATGTCGTTCAATATTGAGTGCAGTTTGTGTAACGTAAGAATATAGTGATGCATGTCATTTATTTAGTTTTTTTCTCATTTTTATATTTCTTAATATAGAAGGCCATTAAAATAAGGGCATGGCTATCCTTACTACAAAGTGTACACTTGACCAATTTTCAAAAAATTGAAAACATCATGGATTTTTCCAAAATTTTCAGCATTTGATCTTCATGAACTGCATATTTTGTAGTCAAAAACAACAAAAAAATTGGAGAAAACTCACTACATTTTCATGAATCTAGAAAAAAAAAATGTTTGACTTTGTTTTGTCTTTAGTACATTTTGTCAGAGATTAGCATGTCCCTTAAAATAAGATCTCCATTGCAAAAGGGTTATGATAGGGCATGAGCTATAGGAAATGAATAATCCATTTTATTATGTCGATGATCTTTCTATTGTATGCATGGAGGGTATATTGTAAAGCATTTCTTAATTATGAAGAATTTGCAGTTCTAAAATATTAATATATTTTATTTTCATTCTTTTTTTATTAGAAGTGGATTTTATAAAAGCTTAAAGGGAAAGAGAGAGAGGTTTGCGTAGGTCATGAACTTAAGCTTCTCTTATACAAAAATAACTATTGTTTACATTCATCTTATCTATTTATTTATACATATGGCTATTTCATATATCCTATGCTCATCAAGTGGATTTTCTTGTGCATCTATTTATTTTAGGTGTAGCTATTGTAATTTTGGGTATATTGTTCTATTGAAAGAAATTGTGATGTTTAAAAATTTTTATTATGTTTTATCAGATCGACAAAGTTTTTGAAAGGGCCTTGATCCCTTGTACCATGAGAAATATTAAGTGTTAAGACCAACACAACAATAACTAGTTAGAATAGAAGAACAACAACATACCTCAGTTGAAAAATACTACACAAGACTATGATAAAAAGACAAGATTCAACCTCGAGTCAGGGTGTCTTAAAATAGTGGTCTGAAACTCTTTGATTGAGCATAATGGAAGGGTTGTTCTCCCTAATTTGCAATTTATTCAAACAAGTAGGCATTAGGTTGCTAGCACATTCACATTAGGCCTCCAAGAATTATTAATCCTCCAATAGTCCACAAGAGGACTTCCTTTGTTAGAGTCATTAGTTTGAGTTTTCTAGAAAAATGGGGAGTTTTCTCGTGATTTATCTGTTTCCTCTTCCAAACATAGCAACATTTTTTATTTTTTATGAAATAATTATAGCCATGATCCACTAAATTACATGTCTGGAAAATAAATGGGAATTCTTCAAACCCAACATGTTGCACCCAATTCCCAATTCTAGATGATAAGGTGATTTGGGTAGGAAGAGCTTGACTTTTTTCCATAATCCCACAAAATCTTGCAAAAAGTAAGTGTTTCTTGAATGTACTGGTCATATTCATGGCACCACTACTTGCCAAAAGAATTGACAATTATCTTTAAAAAATGTATTCCATAACTAGATAGTGCTAACCAAGGCAACCAAAACCAAATAAGAAACAACAAAATTTTCTTCTATGAATTAAAACCAAGAGACCTCAAGAGACCAATTTTGAGGGAAAACACCATTAGAACCCAAAAACTAAAGCCCCTCATATAGAATCTTAGAAAAGTCCTCATAGAAAGAAAAGGTGAAAGGGAATAAATACTTCAACATAGCAGAAACCTTTACCCCACTTGAAATTTCCTAAACTCGATTGATCCATCTCCTAATAGAATAAATATTGGGATAATTCTTGCAAAACCTTTCAATAAAAGAACTCTTGATCCAAGCAACTATATCATCAAGAAGAGAATCAAGAACAGTAAAGAATACCCGAACATCCTCTCTAACCATTTTCTCACTACCTCATTTAGATAAATCAACATGAAGTGGCATCGTTAGTGGCTTCTGAAGAAATTTCCCCATCTACAAAGGCTACAAGAGAAAGAACAACAATAAGAGACTCATAAATAGTAGGAAAAGTAACATCTTCTAGAACCATAGAGCTAGAAGCAAAATTTCAAATATGAGTTGTAACTATAGGCTCAGAATTGATACCCAAATCAATAGTAACTATCACTACGAGTCTTGAACCTAAAACTTTAAACTTTCCAAAAGAGTTAAAATCTGCAAAATACTTTCCCAATTTTTTAATAAGAGTAAGAATATTTTTATAATTAGAGCAAGGATATCCTTTGAATTAATAAAATAAACATAGTCACCTCAAAAACCTTCGCAACACCATTATCATCCAGCTAAATACAAGAAAAACCCTTAACCGTCTAAGCAAAATTTAGGGTTTTTGGTAGAGAAGAAGATTTTCCCTTCAACAAAGGAGTCAAAGAACTAGGAAAATAAGAATGAAACCCTCTTCTAAGACAAAAAATAGTCATCATCTTCAACCTCCAACACTTGCACTTTAAATAATTTCTTAGCTTCAACATGAGCCTCTAAAAATATATTCATGAGAAACATATCCTCCTCATTTAGTCATCTGATTTATCTTCATTTAAATGATAGAAATGGAGGTTTCATCATTCTTAGATACCACAACCTTCTTATAATAAGAAGACCACCAAAGGGCCTCTAAATCCTCATAAACTCATTCAAAAAATGAAGAGATAGAAACCAATGGTTTACCAATAAGAACATCAGAAGCCTTCTCAAAAGAATCATCTTCCTCTTAATCATCACCACTAACTATAACATCTAAACTTTTGGTGGAATCATCACCATTGCATGTGAAGGTGCTCTTCGAATCTCATTTCCAAAGCCCATCCTATAATGAAAAACTAGAAAAATAACTAGCACAAAGACAAAAATAAAAAGAAGAATGCCAACACAAAAAAAAAATGACCCCCAACATAAAAATAGTATATAATGCCCCAAATAGAAGTAAGGCATCAAATCCTTGAACAACAAAAAGCTCAAGAATAGAGTAAACATATAGAGAATGACTAGGGTTTTCCCTAGCCCACAATGGGCAAGAAGATCAGATGCAACATCTGACACATTATAACTTCACATATTGCATGTTAAAAAATTTATTGTTGTTGCAATATGTTTAAATGTACTATATATTTCTCTCAATATTGTGTAATCTTGTACTGTTCATCTTATATTAATTTTAATCCTATTATTTTAATATTAAAAATAGACACTAATGGTCTTAATGAAATTGAATATAGGTCACACTATTGTCTAGAATAGACTCTGAATATTGTCTTAACCATTACCACATCAAAAATGTTTTGGAGCCTTTTATATGGTTGGTGTGTGTGTGTGTGTGTGTTTATTTCTTTGTGTGCACGTGCACATGTATATGTGTGTTGGAAATATTTAAGACTAGCTAGGTTACTAAGAGGGGAGGGGTGAATCAATAACCTCAAAACTTTTAACAAATTAAGAACTTAATTGCATTAATAAATCTAATCTACTGCATGCATAATAAATAGAGAAACATAAGACACCATGAACACAATATTTGGTGACCCAGAAACCTTTCAAATAGAGAGTAAAACTGGGATGGGGATGATACCCACAAAACTTCAATATTGCAACATAGAGTTGACCTATTAAGGTTTATAATGATCACTTCTGATGATCTGCCCTGTTAGGAGCAATTAGGACTATTAGGTCCACCTTGTTAGAGGTTTTACAAACATAAAATGAAGTATGCACTCAGTGAAGAGATTTAAAGAAAAGACTTTTAATTCTACCATGTTAAAGGATTTGAAGTTGATTCACCTATTAGGATGAAACAATAGATCTTTGACTTACAACTAAATTTTTGAATGAGATCTTTGAAGTAATAATCACCTCTATGTGATAGATGTAGCTTTGTTGCTCCTGATATATCCTTGCAATACACTTTGCTCTATTGTTGATTCACATTTGTATGCTTACATTTCATTCACTTTTTCTCATATCATTACATTACACACTTGGATATGATACAATACATTAAATATATATTAATCCAATTCACACAATTACAAGGTTAGCCATTACACAAGTTAACACCAATAATACAAAGTTGGCCCAAATGTAGATACTCAGGTTCTGAAAGCTAACTTGGTGAATTTTTGATACATGGCATCCACTGTCATTACTTGGCATCATCATGCACTTGGTAGAAATAGAGGCTCGGTCCATACTAATCACTTCAACGTATTTTCAAACTCAGTATACACTGGTGACTCGGTAGATATAGTGTCACTTGGTATAAATTACATTCCTTGTTTACCACAACTGTGCTTGGTAGGCACTATTTTCATTCAACTCAGTTAACCCAGGCTTCACTTGACTTAAGCTATTAACTCGGTAGAAACTACAAAGCTCAGTGAACAATGAATTGCTCGATCTGAATTGGAGTACTTGGCAAACACTGAATTGCTTGGTCTAAACTGGAGTCTGAATAAGTGTTTTCACTAATAACAAACTTGACTTAATCTCAACAATGTGTGTGTGCACGCATGAATGTGTATTACATTTGGTGACAATTAACATTATAAAGATTTAGTCTTAAATCTAAAAACTAAGGAATTTTTTTAATGTTTGAAACATGTTTTGAAATTTACTATACAAGCATATGTCATTAGTGTTTGTAAGCATCATTTTCTTCTTTGCATGATTATTTATGTGCATTTTTAAGAATGTCATGAATTTAGCTTTAAAAGTGGGTGATTTTTGATGCAATGTGTTCAATTGTATAAAGGGAGATAAATTGGTGAATTAATATAAGATTTTATTAGCCATCATACACTTATTAGATATCTTCTTAAATATAATTGGGAGTATGTTAACATGTATTTATCTAAACTAATTTTTTCCTTTATTATCAATATATTCTATGATATCAATTCTTTAAATTGAACCTTATTTCTTAATTAACATACTCATGAAATTTCCAACTTATAGTGTCATAAAATACAACATCGTCAATAAGAACCTAAGTGATGGTACCAAATATCATTGAAGTTATGAGAAGGTAAATAAATCTAGCCTAAGCTCATTGTAAGGAAACTCAGGTGCGGAAACAACTTCCTACACTAATCTCATAAGGAAAGTATGATGCAAATCCTATTTAAATCTTCTACACTTACAGATTCAATATCATGTAAACAACAATATTGCAGCCAACCATGCATATAGAAAATAGACAAAGAAAGAAACACATTACACAAAGATTTTTCAGTGGGGAAAAACCTTTCAGTAAAACAACCCCACCCCTTCAGAACCTGCACAATGTATTATCTTCAACACAAGGTTACAATACACTTGCAATGCAAGTTCAACATCGACAACAGAAGACTCCAGTAGCAACTCGTAGTACCAACAATACACCTTTTTCGTATCATCTCTCTTTGCAACCCTAAAAATGCTTATAACATGCGCTTCACTTTAGGGCTACTCCCAAAGGTAAACCGTATTAGGGTTTTACCATTCTCCGAGAAAATAGGAACCCCAAAAAATACTATTGGGGTAGAGTTTACAGTACTCAAATATCTTAGTTGCCACATGTCTTCACCTGTCATTGAATCTTCCTAACATAACTCTTACGTGTCATAGGAATCTGTCATAGCCATTTTAGCCATGATCTCCTTACACACAATTCAAGATGTCGACACATCAACATTATTTGCAAGAAATACATTTTAGAAAACAAATAATAAGAATAGGAATTATACAAGGTTGAGACACCTTATTCCTAACACTCATAAATATTGCATCAAATAAATAAGAAACTATGTAAATCCAACCAAAGTACAAAAATGTTATCTTAGTGGAAAATAATAATTCACTACACAAACAAAATGATCAGTTGAGTTGCAATAAACTTTCATATATCAACCTTCATCTAGAAAAAGTGTACTAAGGATAAAGCAAAGGATAAGCATATAAAGAATAGGGTGACCATGACAATGGATATGCAGCTCAACACAAGTACACAAATATGAACAATTAACATATAAGAATGGGAAAAAGTAAAAGGTAACATGATGTGAAGATATGTAAGAACACAAGAGTGAAGCCTCAATTTGAAAGAATCATGAGTTAAAAAAGTGCATTGTTAGATTTAAGTAGTTTGGGTCAATGATTGAATTTGAATTTAGTAAATATGTAAATTTGTATTAAGATTCTAATATTTTTATTAAATATTACGAATAAAAAAATTTAAATAGAATCCAAAACATTAAAAATATTAAATTTTCTTCAAATTTTTTAGACATTAAATAACATTAATATATTAACTATATGACATATATTCTATCAAATTAGAAATATATCTCACTTTTTGAAATTAGTTCTTGTCAATTACAACATTAAATCACCAAAAGAGCTTATTTCAACAATAACTCAAGTGTGACAACTATCACAAAGAGAGTGATAGAGAAATTTGATGATTAAGCAAGGAAAATATTGAAAACCAATGCTAGTCCAAACAACATGTAGAAAGTTCCACTAGCTAAATAAAATAAGGCATATGGGAAACATATACATAGAGATCCCAATGTTTGAACATGGGGCTCTAATACCACAGATGTAATTCCATGCCTAAAGATCCTTAGAACACAAGAATAAAGCATGCACTGAATAATTTTTATCTTAAGATAAGTTACTTAACAACATAAAGTAACCAAGTGCATGAATGAAATATCTAATCAAGATAATAAAATAGGGAACATAACTTAAGTCACATGTCCACCTAAACTGGCAGAAGTCTTACAAACAATTCCAAAGATCCCTAAGCACTAAATGATAACTTAGAACCAAGGATCACACAAGTCAAGGGAATACCTCGGAGAGATCTAGATAACATCCATGGATCCCAAGAGGGGAATACTAGACTATCAATCCCAAATAAAGTGTTCTCTTAAAGCCCAAAGTAAAAGTTCCTAGCGTGGTTAAACATACAGTCCTTTTCCAACTAACCAAAGCATAATCAAGAATTGTAATCAAAGACCCTCAAATGATCATGCAAAAGATAAGGGCTCAAAATATCAACCTCTCATCTACTGGACACCATACTAAAAGAAAATAGGTTAAGTTTGAAATCCTATCAACTTCAGATAGCTAGAATCTTTACCTTAATTATTGGAGGGATAGAATCTATCTCAAATGAATTATGGTATATATAAAATATATCTTAAGTGAAAGAATTATACTTAAATAATATATTTTATAGACCCTACAACTGAATGGTCAAGGTATGGGGAGTAAGAACTCCTAAAAGGAAATCCAAATCACCTTCCACAATACATCAAACAAGTCTAGAAGCACCTATTATTTTGTTGAATAGGTCTTCCAATAGACCTAATACAATACTTCACACTACTGCAATATGATAGACTTCATAACACAAGTACGATACTCATCCAGTATCATATGATAATTTATAAAGTACCAATACAATACTTGTCCAGTATCATACAATAATATTCAACCTACTAGTACAATACTTGTCGAGTATTGTACAATAATCCAAAAGAAGTAGCACAATAATAGGAGAATGTTGAATAGTACTAGAAAATTCTTGCCCAAGATACTCACCAGGCCAATCGATTGACTCAGAAGGAAAAGTAGGGTTAGAACCTCCACATCGGGGTAGTGGAACCACCAAAGTCGAGGAGTAATCACTTGAATGCATATTAAAAAGATCAAATAACCCTAACATACTAGAAATTAGAACAATATAATCTATCTGTCTAAACCACAACATCATAAGAAAATCATGAACATAAGCAACATCACAATTAAGAGAATGCACAGGTAGAAGAATCAACCAAACTAAAATAACCGTGCTCATTTCCTCCCAACCTTAATGGAATCATGAGACCTTAAGGGTCCTAACCATACCCTGGAGCATGAATTGTCATTTCACCAACAAGATTGTTGGGGCTGCCTCATGAGATCTTTCTTACCATTAAACTATCCAAAACAAATGAAACAAAAAACACCTAATATGCTAATATACCAACAACATCACTAATCTAAAGTAGTTGTAAGAAAAATCAACTAAGCAATCAGATAAGACACTCCTTAATGGCTAACACATATGCCAATCAAGTATGATATTAACATCTATATGATCATGAAGACAATGTTGTACATTATGTCACTCGTCAAACCAACTATAGGATAACTATGTAGGAACTCTAGTAGAGTGACATTATTTACCATCGATTAGTGTAAGTACTTCGAACCTTTGATCAACTCCCTCTACAAACTAGACTTAGAATGTATCTTCGATCAACTCCTACAAGAGGTCAAATATTGTGACTTTGATCACCTCAGGATGCCAAACAAACACCTTCAATCAACTTCCCCAAGAGGCCAAGTGTTCCATAATCTTATATTTCATTAAGCTTATTTACCCATTAGTTAAATTGATTTTCACTTATTAGAACTTCTTACATTACCTTGTCAACCACTTTTGGGTTGGGGTACATGAGGGAAGCCACTCTACATATCTACCATACACACCCATGTTCATTACACGATATGAGTGCCCATAGGAAATGCAATTTTTCAACCTAGCTCCCAAATGAACAATCCCTCAACCGACCTAAATCTGAGAGCTTAGGTCTCACAAGATCCTACCATACACATGTATACATGCTCCTGTCTAGGCACAACAAACATTACGAATGTAACCACATAATACCAATGCAAGGGTTGGATTAGGAAAATGCAACAATGAACCATGTATAACAATCTCACTCAATTGGCCTAAATCTAGGTGTATGAATTTGACACAAATCCTAATAAGGCAATAAATCAACAAGCATCATGAACTAATTGAACAGACCTAAATCTAGGAGTATGGATTGTACATGAATTCCAATGATGGTAAATTAAGACTATGGTCACATTGGAAAATTGACACACATTCCAAATCCATGACCAAAATTGGTGCCAAGAAATACCTAAGAAAAGTTGATGGCACACAAAATGAGGTGATGTAAAAAATGCTTAAAAATTAACGCTGTCAAAAATCAAAAAAATTAAAACCATTATCCAACTAGTTGGCACTGCTAAAAATCAAATAAAATTTGAGTTCCAAGCTCGTATATAAAAAATGACAAGCATAACAACTCAAAACTTCTAAATTTTATATCTACAAACCCCAATTTATCCACACAAACATACAAAAAATGGTGGGGAACACTATTTCTCAACCTCTGACCCTAAAGAAATAAAGAACAGAAGTTAAAATAGGCCAAATGCATTAGAAAAAACCTAACTCACAAGCAAAAGTGAGGAAACGAGAACCGACACTAGAAAATAATAGAGGTGATGAAGTTGATGAAACGCTCAACAAAGGAAGATTTTTCTGCTCTGAATCAAACGATCCCATTCTCACGATGATCCCATGACTAGAGATCACCCAACAAACAAATTTCCAAATTCTCACAAGAGGGTTTTGAAATATTTGTTCCAAATCCTTAATTTCAAAAGTGAGAAGTGGGAATAAAATCACTTTTAGCAAATATATGCACTTTTATAAAGTGACATATATTTTAGATTATCCAAATTAAAATAATCCAATTAGCTCATTTAACCCAATTAAATATGGCAATTTCAATTTCTTGGAATTCAACTATGACAAATTGGCTAGTAAATTAAAACAAATCAAATCAAATATAACATTCTCATTAAATTGTTAAATCACAATATTTTAATAACTTTTGTGACCATTACAGATACATAAATGCAAAGCCACACTCTTACGTTCACAAATGCATAATAAATCTAGATTTGTCAATTAACTAGAGGGTTTACTATTTAATTGAACTAGATATGTCACCCATACTGAGACTACATTGGATAGGTATGAACAATTGAATCACTAAGTCCATGTGTTGTTGTCAAGGATATAAGTCCTGCACAATAAACAACTCAATCAAGTGTAAATTTACGATAATAATATAGCTGAGGAAATAGTGTGCAAAATTGTGTAAATAATCATTTGATTAATTTTATTAAAATAATATATTTAGATGATTCATTTGCACCATAATAAAATTTTACTGCAAGAATAATGTAAATATTTCTAGGATAAGAACATCATAATAAATTCAATAATATCTATAAAAAATCATGAACCGTAATCTCATCAATTAGGCATAAGCATAAATAGCCTACTAAAATCATAGCATAAATCTAATCACACCACGGGTGTAGACCACTAATGGGTCTCAACATGATCACCCAAAAACAAGATCATCAAGGTTGCATCCATCAAGATGACTTAGAAAAATCAAATGGGAGAGGTACTACATAATATCTTGACATGATGCACTAGTGTAGTGACTTAATATTGTTTTGTATATTTTTGTCTCCTCTATGGTACTTTTTCCATAAAGCATAGTGTCATCAACAAACAATTTGTGGGTTGTCGGATATAGGTCACTAATGATCTTTATTCCTTTAATAGTCTTCTCATACCTGACATTGTTTATTGATCTTCCTAACATTTATTTCATTAAGAAGAAAATAAAAGGGGATACCAAATCCCCTATCTAAGTTCCCTTCTTATTACAAAAAATCCTTTAGGCAATCCATCTACCTATATTGATAACTTAGGGCAAAATATGCATTCAAAGATCAAAATCGCCCATTGTTTTGCAAAACCAAAGGCTTCGAGCATTTCCTCAAAAATCCTCAATCCACTCTATCATATTCCTTTTTAATATCTAGCCTAATTAACATAGTAGGCTCTTTATAGTTTTGAATGGTATGTATGGCCTCTTAGGAAATAATTACTCCATCAAAGATAGATCTTCCCTACATGAACCTTATTTTTTCTTTGTTAATTTAATTTGGGAGAAGTTTTCAGATTGTCATTGCCATAGTTTTAGTACATAAAGTATACAGTATTTCAAAGAGCTATTGGACGATAATCATTAAAGATCTCTAATTTGTCCTTCTTGGGGGTTTAGGGTAATAAAGGTATTATTCACCTCCACAAGGAGATTTCTCAAATTTCGCACTCCTTCTGAAGACTCACTTACCTCCATCACTATGAAGTCCTAGCAAATTTTAAATAAACATGTCGGAAACCAATCTAGCCTTGGAGATTTATCTTGATTCATTTACTTAAGGATCACACTTACTTCCTCAAAGGTAAAATTTCCTAATAGTGTTTTATTTTTCTCTTTCGATATAAGCATTGGGATGTTTTTAATGGTACTTTCTTGTGCTCCTAGGTTCTAGTTACCATTATTATTGAATATTTCTTCAAAGTACTTTATTGCCTCTTTTTCAATCTCATCTAAGTCCTCCAATTTTTCCCCATCCTTATTTTGAATGGAAGTGATTCGATTAGCTATTCTGTGTTGTTTCGTACTCTTCTAAAAGAAATTTTTGTTTCTATCCCCTACATCTAGCCATGTTTCTCTTGATTTTTGTCTCCAAAATAGCTCCTCGTTGGTTAAGATGTCTTCCAAATCCTTCATTAGGCATTTATCTGTTTCATATAAGGCTAAATTAATCCCTTTCTCTATAACCTCCTTGTTTAGATTCTCCAATTTTCTTCATACTCTTATTTATTTTCAAATATATTTCTGAAGTGTTCAAAATTCCATACCTTAAGTCTTTTAATAATAATTTTTAGTTTGTTAACCACTTGGTAAAGTTTAGACCCAACCCAGTTAACACAATTGTATTCCGCCATTTTCCTATCATCCTTAGAAAGCCCTCATCCTTAAACCACATTTGTTCAACTTTGAAAGGATAATATTTCTAGATTTTTGTCCTTTATGATGTGTAATTCAACTAGGTAGTTATCTAAACCTAGGATGGGTTTCACTTTTGATTCTAGAGTAAAGGGTAGTTTTGTCATTTCCCCATTTAAAAGAAATTTCTCTAGTTTCTCCCCAATAAAGTAAAATCTTTTTCTCCTATTATTCCAAGTGTAGCTATCTCTAGAAGTGGCAATATCTATTAGTCCATTTCTATTAATCCATTCATTCAAATCTATTGTTGCTTTAGGGAGTTTTTTAGTTCTACCCCATTTTTCTTATGTCTTTGTTATAATGTTGAAATCCCCTCCTATGATTGAAATCTCTCCTATATTAACAATTAATTTTTCTTCAATCTCTTTTCAAACTCTAATTTTCCCCATATTGTGAATAGGCCCATACACAATAAAAATCCTAATCAACTTCATTTGAAAGCTTCTTGCTAAGCCACAACTCCAATTTCTATGATCTTCTAAACATGTTATTGTAAGAAACCTTGAGTCTCATATGAAATCTAAACTTCTTGAGGCTCCCCAAGCTGGAGATCCCAATATCTCCCTAAATCCTAGCTTCCTTTTTAAACCCTTTAGATCATTCCTATCTAACTTCATTTCTTGTAGTGAAATGAGTTATTTTTTTATTTTTCATATGCAATATTTTAAGACCCACTACTTGTTAGGGGCATTAAAACCCCTAACATTCCAAATTAGGACATTAATGGCGAGTTGGGAAGGATCTTCTCCTTGCATTAAAGATATTGGTTAATTTGGATTGACCATGAGCACATCCATCCATAGTCATTCTTAGTCCCTATAGGCATTTTATTCCCCTCTTTTACACAATAAAGATTATTCTTACTTGGTTGAGACATTGCTATCCCTATCTTTTCCTAATCATTTAGTTCCTAATCTTCTAGTTTTGTTATCAAATGTTCCACTTCCACTTTCTCAATAGGATCATCACCTTACATAATTTCCTTGATCAAAAAATCCTTGTCTTAGTAGTTCTTCCTCATCACAAATCTCATCCACATATTCATTCATTGGTTCATTAAGTACAAACTCACATAAATGTTCAAAAATGATCCTAACATCTTTATCTACTCTAGCTTGGCCATCATGTTCATCATTTGAAGGGCTTGATGGACATAATTTCCTCTTCGATATCTATGTCATTATCTAGGTGATCCCCTCTAATGTAACCATTTTCCACACTCCTTTCATGTATCTCACTTCTAAAGCATCATTCTTCTTTATTAAGTATAATTGCTATGTCTTTTTTAAGATTATCCCTTTTGGATTCCCTACCCCCTGTGGTTTCTACCTCTACATTTTTACTAATATCTTACTTCAAAATTTCCTCACCACTTTTTTTATCTACAACTATCTCTAACTCGTGCTAGGCTAAGTGGGGAGCATTCATGATACATTGTGAAACCTCCTCTCCTTAATCTACATAGATAATAGTTCCCACCATAATCAAGGGAAGTGAGGCTATGGATTCTCTTGTTCTCCCCTTTTCCAAATCATCCCCTATAGGGGATTCTAAAATGCCAAAGCCTCCATTTTCCTTATTAAGGATAATTTGTGTGTTTGAAGGAGGATAAGGGAAAGAAGGGCATTGCTTCAAGATCAGAGAAGCTGAAGCGGGGTCCTCTATCAAAGATCCTTTCGCAAATCACAATTTTATTATGACTGACCTTCCCTTAGTGCAGATCTTCAAATGCTTAGGTTTACAAGTTTTTTTTCCATACTGACTATGATAATTTGATTGGAGAACTTAAATTCAATTTCTACAAAACCTACATATTTCCCTAACTTGTTACCTATCAATTTAACAGTCTCTTTTGTTAGTAATTCAATAGGGAGATTAGACAAACTAAAAACACAATCTATTATGAAGGAGCCTAGGTTGTTTGGGTTAAAGAAAGGTTGTCAATCAAGGACTCTAAAATATTTTCCTTTGAAAACTAGGGCATTTTTAAATAATTAAAAAAAATCAAGTTGAAGCAACAACAATCAATATAAAGATAATCATTTTCCAAGATAGTTACTTGCAATTTCTTTCCATAAGATTCTTTCAACCATATCACAATAGATTCTACCTTTGTACTTATTCCTGTCCATCTGTCATAGAGTCCATAATTCTGGCATTCGAATTGGATCTATTCCACTTCATGTTGTTGAAGATCTAGAGCAAGGATTTCCTTGTCAATTTCCACTAGACTAGGGATGATCGCTTCCTATTGGATTTTTGGGGCTTCTTTCCCAATTGGTTTGACTATGGAAGCTAATTTGAATTTAGGAAGGTTGATCCCAATACCAAATGTCTCAAAGGAGTGAAAGGATTAGAATCCAAACAATGTCTAGACAGAGTCAATCTCGGTCTTCATGTAGAGGGAAGGTTTGATCTATGTGAATTTTGATGATAAGGGTGGGAAGGAATTCGAGTTCTTGGGGGATTAAACACTGCTTATTTGTCTAGATCATTTAGATTTTATGGTAATCCAACCCTCATTCTCAAATTAGTTCTTCGCTCATTTAGAAATATTCTAGGGAACCAAGTGTGGAATTGATTTGCAATAAAAGGGGAGGGCATATTTTGTGCACCAATAGATAAAACATTGTCTGTCAAATTTTACCCTAGTTGCCTAGTTTGCATAGATCGAACAAAATACAAAGTTCATAAGATTTATTTTCCCATGTTAAAGGATAAACTAACATATTTTTAACTAACTAAAACATTTAAAATTAACCACCCAACAATGTCAATCTACATATAATTTCACACATTTTTGCTCAAAGAACTACAAAATTTATTTTCAACAATAAAATTTGTAGATAAAATCTCTTAGAACACAAGATGACCAACAACAGTGAAAATAAAAATTAAGAAACCCAGAAGTAAACCTCTATTTTTTACTTAATACTTCCTTGAACTAGAACTCGATGAATAATTGGAGAAAGTTGATTCTGAATAGTTTGATGCAGCTTTAAACAACGCTTATCATTACAATGTGATTCCCTATTTTAGATTGAAGGTTTCTTTAAACTATTGTATCACACATTTTTGATGCTCGACTTCGAGAAGAGTTGTAGATTTTTATAGGAGTAGCAATACAATGTTTGATGAATGTTCATTGAAATTCAAATTTTAGATGTCATTCAATTGTAGTTGGTCCTTATTTTTATTTCTCCCACCACCCAAATTGAGTTTGATTTACTAAAAGAGATCAACTTAACCCCTAGATATGATTTGTAGTCCCAAATTCACTACCTTCTCAATTAGAATATATTTTGACGTTTGCATTATGGTGGAATTTGTTTCCTAATAATGTTTCAAATTGCTCAATCCTCTTCCATCTCTAAGAAAGTTCAGATTTTACTTGCACATGCTCATTTTGTATCCTAGCAAGTTTTTTCTTTGAGTTGAAATTTGCCTTCTTTTGATTTTGATCTGTAGATTTAAATTTTTGGAAATTCACCCTTGGATTTCTAATTTTTGATGTAAATAAGTATTTACTATTTACACTTTACTTAAGTTTACTTATGTTAATTCATTAGCATATTATTTGTCATGTAGACACCTAGGAGTTTGTAGATTTATATTAGTTGTCGTGTGGACAACATAGTAGTTTGAACTCCAATTGAGCACATGTTGTCTATTACATCTCTTTATGAGATACACCTTTATATTCTTATCCTCTCATTGTCACACGTACATTCATGCACAATGGAGGATAATCCACTCTTGGTTGGCATGTGCATAGTTGTTATGCTTATCTCTTTGCTAACTCCTAGTCATATCAGTTGCCTCTATATACAAGGAACTTCTATAATGTATTCATCCAATTATCTGATATCTAATCATCTGATACCCATTCTCATTTGATCATCATTTGTCTCTCTTGTGCTATCTACTGAGCTTCTTGATCTTGGCATTGAATTATTGCCTTAGGAAAATTCTTACATGGTATCAAAGCTATACCAAATTCCTACATGGTATCAGAGTCATACGAGTTTCATTGCATAGCCATTCGAGAGATTTTTTTTTTTGCAGGTCAAGATTGGAGCTTGCTGGTGCAAATTAGATATTGGTATCACATTCAAAAGATCAAAAAATCCCCAAATCAACTTTTCTTTCATCAAAATCAAACATCCGAGGTGAAATCTAGAGTCATTTGATTTTTGGATGTGTGACAATGATGATTCAGGAAAAATAATTACAGAGGTGATTTTCAAACAGTGATAGCTCCCTCATACGAGCTCCTTTCTTCAAGAAACTTATTTTTGTTTTAGGGTAGAATTTCATGATCTACACATTAGTTTACCTAAAACTCCACTTTCAACTTCACAAAATTATACTACATGGAAAGATATTGTATACAGTAGACTAATGGAAACAGATTTAAATCTATATGTCAATGGTACAATTGTAAAACCCACTGATGTTGATGCACAAGTTGATTGGAAAATTAAAGACAACCAGACTTTACGAATTATTAGGAATTGTATTCATAGAGATCTTTTCTTCCATATTTTCGGCTTTAAGGATGCCAAGGGTGCTTGGGACAAACTTGAAGGGTTGTATGGTAAGGTGGATGAAGAAAAGGGATTCCAAATTGAGGATTATCTACTTCTATTGGATCCTAAGAATTTTGACATAATTCAGGACTATGTCACCAAAGCCAATGAGTTGAGAGCGCTACTTAAGGATTGTGGTAATCCCATGAAAGATGATAGATTGATTTCTCACATCATGAAGAGGCCACCTTTAGAGTATGCATCTTTTGTTTCAAGTTACAACACTCATAAGTTGACCATGGGAAGTGTCTTCATTAAGCCTTCATTTGATTCATTTGCAGAAATGATGACGTTGGAACAATCCAAATTGATAGATATGGGAATTCTCTAGTCATCAAAATCTAAGGCATTTGTGCCTAGTAATGAGAACCAAACAAATCAAGGTGGCAAAAGTTTCACCAACAACAAGAAAAAGTAGTAGAAGCCAAAATCACAATCAGAGACACAATAATCATCCTCCTCACAAGAAGGCAATTCTTATTCCAATAAGAAGGGAAACAAAAACAACAAGGATAAACTATTTTGTACATATTGCAAGAAACCAAATCATGATGAGCATCATTGCAAGACTAAGAGAATAAATGAGTTGGAAAACTTACTTAGGAAGAACAAAATCAATGTGCAAAATGCTTCCAAGGATTCAAATCCATCCACTTCGAAGGGAAAAGGGCAAGCACTTATGGAAAGTTCAAGTTCTTTAGGGCAATGGATTCTTGACTCAGGTGCCTCACATCATATGGGTTCTTTAAAAGAACACTTTTGTTCATTGGAGCAATCTAAGGTACCTCACATCTTTATAGGGAATGATACAAAAGTGGAAGTTGAAGGGAAAGAACAAGTTGAGATGGAAAATGGAGAGTTCAAAGATGTTCTCTAGGTTCCTAATCTTGGCACTAATCTCCTTTCAATTTACCAAATGACTCACTATGGAGGTGGAAATAAAGTTGAGTTCCTTCCTAATTCAGTAATGATGTGAAATCTTAAGGATGATTCATTGGCTGCAGTGGGTAAAGTTAATCATGACACAAGGCTTTATTATTTCTCCACTTTGTGCCTAAGTCTCCTTCACATGCCTTGTTGACACATTCACAATCACAAAGTAAATTATGGCATGAGCGGTATGGACATCTTGCCTTCTGCTATCTTCATCAACTTAGCTCAAAAAATATGGTCAAAGGTCTACCTACAATCAACTTTTATAAGGGTGAATGTTTAACTTGTTCAATGGATATGCACCTAGAAGAGAAGTTTGACAAAGGGAAGTCTTGGAGAGAATCAGTTTTTCTTGTGTTGGTTCACACGGTTCTAGCAAGCCATTTTTCAGTGATATCAGTTAGCAAGGGTTGCTATGTCCTCACTTTCATTGATGACTTTTCACACTACACATGGGTCTACTTTCTTGATCACAAGAATGAAGTGTTTGATAAGTTTCTAGCCTTCAAGACTCATGTTGAGAAGCAATCACATAAAGCCATCAAGGTTCTTTGTGTGGACAATGAAAATAGATATGTGAACTCAAGACTTAGAGACTTTTGTGAACTTGAGGGTATTGATCTTCAAAATCCTGTAGTGTTTAGTCCACAAAAGGAAAGTGTTGTAGCAATGAGGATTAGAACTCTTAAGTCAATGGCAAGTTGTATGATTCAAGCTAAGTCTCTTTATCTATCACTCTAGATAGAAGCTATAAGTAGTGCCAATCACATCCTTAATAGATCTTCTCATAATGTCTTAGATGGAATGACTCCTTTTGAGGCATGGTGCAGAAGAAAACCAGTTGTGAAACATTTCAGATTTTTTGGTTGTCTAGTATGGGCATAGATATCTTCAAGGGAATGTAATGCACCACCACCAAGGCCTTGAAGGGTAAGTACACCAAGTTGTGGTGCCAAAACGGGGGTATAAGTGGATACCATTTTCCTGAAATCAACAATTTCTGAACTTCAACAAGAATTTGAAGATAGTTATGCTCAAAATTTTAAGATATGATGAAAACAAAAGTCGTAGTCCTTTGAATCTAGTTTCTACACTACTAATTTTTTTTCAAAATGGTTTAGTTTTAGTTCCTCAAAAAAGGGGGCCACAGAAAGTGGTACTTTTTATTCCAGAAAAAACATAACACAGTACAAAGTGTGGCCCCCCTAAAATTTTAACTTTTTTTTGTGCAATTCTTTAATCGCTCTGGTCAAAAGTTACTTAACACTATGTAATTTATCCTAGATTTTTCAGGTAATTTTATAATGTCTATTTTTTTAATAAATTTTTTAACTAAACACATCCCAAAAATGTGAAATATCTATGTGCTCCCCCTAGAAATAATTGAAAACTAATCTAAAATCAAAACATTTTTTTTCAAAGTGTGTAGAATGGAGTCTAGTTTCTAAAAAGCTAAGTTGTTGCAAAATTCGATGAACAAGCTAAAATCTATAGCCAAATTAGTACATGGTAATTTTTGACAAAAAATGGACATACATTCAAAAGAAATCATAGATGAAAGACTTGAAATAGTTCAAACTAAAAATAAATTATATGGTTATATAGCTAACACGGAGACCTACAATGTCATGTGACCTGATCTTATTGATGCCCAACCAAGAGGAATCTTGAAAGAGAGCACACAAGAAAAATCAATCATTTTGGTTATGTTTGTAGCAAAACATGTCTCAAACCTATTTATAAACTCCAAATCTTTGGGTTGGATCTCCAAGGCAAAACCAAGACTTAGGCTTGGTTTTAATGCAAAAATTTGAATAGCACATACACCCTATAGAACATGCATGCTATAGCGCGCACGCGCTATTAAAAGCTTTTGAATTTGGGTCTCCATAGCACATGTGCACTATAGTGCACACGCACTATTGAGACCTAAATAGTGCATAGAGAAGGAAGAAGAGATGCAAAGCAAGAGAAAGAGAAAGGGGGGTATGGTTGTGTGTGTGTGTGTGTGAGAGAGAGAGAGAGAGAGCTAGAGAGAGAAATTTGGGTATGGGAGAGGGTAGAGAGAGAGTAGGGGATGGGAGAGAGAGGAAGTGAGAGATAGTAGCTTGGGTGGCAAAGAGAGAGTACAGGATGGGGGAGAGAGATTGAGAGTAGGGGATGGGAGAGAGAGGAAGTGTGAGAGAGTGAGTAGGGGTGGCAAAGAGAGTACGAGATGGTAGAGAGAGTTAGGTAGTGGGAGAGGGAGCGAGAGAGGAGGATGCGAGTGTGTGTGTGTGAGAGAGAGTAGGGCATGGGAGAGAGTGTGAGTGTGAGAGTGTGAGAGAGAGTAGAGGTGGTAGAGAGACAAAGTAGGGGATGGGAGAGGGGGGAGAGAGAGAGAGAGAGAGAGAGCAAGGGATAAGGGAGAGAGAGTGGAGAGGGAGAGAGTGAGAGAGAGAGAGAGATATAGTAGGTGGTGGAAGAGGGAGTGGGAAAAGGGAGAGAGAGGGGGATGGGAGTGTGTGGTGCGTGTGAAAGAGAGAGAGAGAGAGTAGGAGATGGGAGAGGGGAGAGAGTAGCAGATAGGAGAGAGAGAGAGAGAGAGAGAGAGAGTAGGTGGTGGGAGAGGGAGAGAGAGGGGGGAATGGGAATGTGTGTAAGAGAGAGAGAGAGTAGGGGATGAGAGAGAGAGAGGAAGTATGAGAGAGAGTAGGGGTGGCAAAGAGAGCATAGAATGGGAGAGAGAGATTGAGAGTAGGGGATGGGGAGAGAGAGAGAGTAGAGGATGGGAGAGAGATTGAGAGTAGGGAATGGGGGAGAGAGAGAGAGAGAGAGAGAGAGTAGGTAGTGGGAGACAGAGTGGGAAAGGGAGAGGGAGAGAGAGGAGGATGGGAGTGCATGTGTGTGAAAGAGAGAGAGTAGGGAATGGGAGATGGGGAGAGAGAGAGTAGCTCGAGAGAGAGTGGGGGATGGGAGAGAGAGAGTAGGCGGTGGGAGAGGGAGTGGGAGAGGGAGAGAGAGGGGAAATGGAAATGTGTGTAAGAGAGAGAAAGTAGGGGATGGGAGAGAGTGTGAAAATGTGAGAGAGTAGGGGGTGGCAAAGAGAGGGTAGAGAGGGAGAGAGTGAGAGAGAGAGAGAGAGAGAGAGGGAGAGAGTGAGAGAGAGAGAGTGAGAGAGAGTGAAGGTGAGAGTGAGAGCGAGAGTGAGAGAGAGTAGGCAGTGGGAGAGGGAGTGGGAGAGGGAGAGTGAGTGAGAGATAGATTAGGGGATGGGAGAGGAGAGAGAGGGGGGATGGGTGTGTGTGTGTGTAAAAGAGAGAGAGTATAGGGAATGGGAGAGGGGAGAGAGAGATAGAGAGAGTAGGGGATGGGAGAGAAAGAGAGTAGGTAGTGGGAGAGGAGGAGAGAGGGGGGATGGGAGTGTGTGTAAGAGAGAGAGTAGGGGATGGGAGAGAGTGTGAGAGTGTGAGAGAGAGGAGGGGTGGCAGAGAGAGAGTGAGAGTATGGGATGGGAGAGAGAGAGTAGAGAGGGAGAGAGAGAGAGAGAGAGTAGGGGGTAGGAGAGGGAGTGGGAGGGAGAGAGAGGGGGAACGGGAGTGTGTGTAAGAGAGACAGAGTAGGGGATGGGAGAGAGAGAGTAGGCAATGGGAGAGGGAGTGGGAGAGGGAGAGAGGGGGGAATGGGAATGTGTGTAAGAGAGAGAGTGCAGGGGATGGGAGAGAGAGAAGTGTGAGAGAGAGTTGGAAGAGAGAGATTACATGGTGGGAGAGAGAGAGAGATTGAGAGTAGGGGATGGGGAGAGAGAGAGAGAGAGATAGAGTACAGGATGGGAGAGAGATTGAGAGTAGGGGATCGTGGAGAGAGAGAGTAGGCCATGGGAGATAGAGTAGGAGAGGGAGAGTGATAGAGAGGAGGGTGGGAGTGCATGTGTGTGAAAGAGAGAGAGTAGGGAATGGGAGAGAGAGAGTAGGCAATGGGAGAGGGAGTGGATGGAAATGTGTTTAAGAGAGAGAGAGAGAGAGTAGGGGATGGGAGAGAGTGTAAAAATGTGAGAGAGAGTAGGGGGTGTAGAGAGACAGTAGAGAGGGAGAGAGAGAGAGAGAGAGAGAGTAGGTAGTGGGAGAGGAGAGAGAGAGTAGCCCGAGAGAGAGAGAGAGAGAGTAGCAAATGGGAGAGAGAGACTAGGTGGTGGGAGAGGGAGTAGGAGAGAGAGAGAGAGAGAGAGAGAGGAGATGGGAGAGTGTGTGTGTGTGTGTGTGAGAGAGAGAGAGAGAGTAGGGGATGGGAAAGAGTGTGTGAGAGAGGAGGTGGTAGAAAGAGAGAATGGGATGGGAGAGAGAGAGTGAGAGTAGGGGATGGGAGAGAGTGTGAGAGAGAGAGTAGGGGATGGGAGAGAGAGTGAGAGTAGGGGATGGGAGAGAGAGAGAGAGTAAAGAGGGAGAGAGGGAGAGAGAGAGATATAGTAGGTAGTGGAAGAGGGAGTGGGAGAGAGGGAGAGGAGGGGGATGGGAGTGTGTGTGAGAGATCTAGAGAGTACGGGATGGGAGAGGAGAGAGGGTGAGAGAGAGTAGGCGGTGGGAGAGAGAGAGAGAGAGAGAGAGAGAGAGAGAGAGAGAGAGAGAGAAGGGGATGGGAGAGGGGAGAGAGAGTAGGGGATGGGAGAGAGAGTAGCTTGAGAGAGAGAGAGAGGGATGGGAGTGTGAGAGATAGAGAGAGTAGGGTATGGGAGAGGAGAGAAAGAGTAGGGGATGGGAGAGGATAGAGAGTGAGAGAGTAGGAGATGGGAGAGAGAGAGAGAGAGAGAGAGAGAGAGAGAGAGAGAGAGAGAGTAGGCGATGGGAGAGGGAGTAGGAGAGGGAGAGTGAGAGAGAGTAGGCGATGGGAGAGGGAGTAGGAGAGGGAGAGTGGGAGAGAGTAGGGGATGGGAGAGGAGAGAGAGACTAAGAGAGAGTAGGGGATGGGAGAGGTACGCAATACACTCAACCTTATGTTGATGTTCAAAATGTTGAAGGAATGGAAGAGATTATAACACCTTCTAGAATTTATTTTAGAAGATCAAAATATTATATTGATATTGATACTAATATTTTGAAATCAATGCCTAACAAGATTAGCAAGCATACTTGTCAAAGAAAAGTTAATCGTATGTGGAGATTATTTTTGAAGAATTAAATATTACAGGTCAATGCCATTTATTTGTTGAAATGATGAGAAATTTGAAATTTAGGCCTATCATGAAGATTTTTGGGCTAAGAATGATGAACGATTCAAATGAAAAAACCATTGTAATGAGTCTAATGAGTGCTTATGAAAAAGTGGGTTCCAAATCATGCACCAAAGGTAGTAATATCACAAGACAAGTACTTACATCAACAATAGTAAGTAGCCAAATGAAAAAAGATCAACTCATGAGAAAGACAAGAAAAACATTAAAAATTGGTAGAGGTACTCTAAGGAGAGTCATGCTAAGGCGTGAGAGATTGGAAGATCCAACAAAAAATGAGTTTTGGACATTTAGTGGTAGACTACTGCGAAAGGATAAAGAAATTAGTGAAGCTTTGAAATCATTGATCGAAGATTTTTGCAAAAATAAAACACGTGTTTCCCCTAATCAAAGAGATGTTGTAAGAAGGAGGATTGGTAGCCAAAATCACGACCCACATGTGAAACATTTTCTGGACTCAACTTAGACACAATTTTTTGCAAAATTTATTGGTATGTATCCTCAAATTTGAATAAGTTAAAGATTTTTTGAGATGGGTAAACCTTTTTATGTCAAGATAAATCACACGCACAATTTGTTGTTGTAGGATACATATTGAATTTTCTAACCATTTTGATGTTTTTAGGCATATATGTGTGTTTTTGCAATTTGAGTTTGTTTTGCAGGATTGTGACATGAATGAGACACCAAGATCTTCAAGGGAATTCATATCCAACATTTTATGTGAAATAGGAGACAGCCAACAATTTTACAAGACATCATACTTGGATGGTATATGCTTATTTTGTGGTTCTTTGCAATTTTTATCAACTTGTCAACATATGAATAGTACACATGCAATTGGAAATGAAATAGTAGATAATAAAAATTTTAAGACAGTGACATATGCTCTAAAAGACGAGAAACAGGGAAAAAGATGTGATTTAGTCATTGAAAAGATTCCAGTGTATGAGTTCATGAATATTTTTTGTGAAAAGATTATTTATGAGTATGCAAGGCACACACATAGAGCTCAATGGCTGGATTTTCAATTCAAGTTGTGCAAGGATACATTTCTACTAGATACCATTTTTTTGGTTGTATACTTCGCAAAGAACTACACACTACAACCACAAAATGAGGTGCAAGCAAAGTATTATACTTCTCAATAGATTTTCATAGTTGTTCACATAACATTCATGAATTCACCTACAAATACAGAGGATGATAGGAAGATTTTGAGGGAGTACCATTTTTACATCAACGATGATCAATCACATTCTATGGAGTTTGTACAGGGTTGTTTTCAACTATTTTATGGAGATTTGGCTAACAGGGTCATCACATATCATCAACACATTATTTGGTTAGACAATTGCACATCTCAATTCAAGAATGCATGGATGTTCTATTGGTTGAGCAAGATGCATAGGTTGTGTAGAATTCAGTATATGTGGAATTTCATAGAGGCTAGTCATGGAAAGGGAGAGCATGATGGTGTAGGCACATGCATCAAAAAAAGCCTTAGCTCATGAAGAACTAAAGTAAAAAGATGGAGCAATATTGACAGATGCAAAATTCATCATCCAGTGGTGTAATGCTACAATGGGTCTAGGTAAGGAAGGTGAGTCTACGATTCGTAGTTTTTTTGGCTGATAGATAATACTAACATTGCACCATATCAAGATTGTTGCACACTAATAGGATCTAGTGAGTTGCACTCTTTTAGAAGCTCTAATGCAGGTTCATGGAGTATCCACACACGAAAAAATGGCATGCTATTATCCATCATGTGCAAAGGAAAATTGGGATGACTGTGAGTCGATTGAATGGGTGGACAAATGGGATATACGAGTTTTGGACCCAATTGACACTTATCATCCCCCGCAAGCATTGGAAATGGTACAGATGGATTCGTCTATTGACTTTGACTACTGTTTGATCTAGTGAAACCTAGTAATATATATTTATATATCTTTGTAATTTCAATATATAACTTTATAACTTTTACCTAAGTATTTTTTAAATTAATGACCACATTTTGTACATTTTTCACTACAAGCCATGTTTTTGTTGTTATTGCACCTGAAGACAATGAAGAAGGGACAGATTATTATTTGTGTTGTTGTGTCCAAGTGAAACAAAAATTGGACCACTCAATTATAGATGGTGAAGGTTTAGAGTACCATGTCGGTGCGGTGGTTATAACCGGCACATGCCTTAGATGATATTCTATGAAGAACACTAACTTGTGGTTATTTGAAGATTGGTGAACAGAGAGGAAGATTCTTCATTATTCAAACCTTGTTGTCACATCAAATGTCCACTTGATAAAATATGGTGGAAAACCGCATAATAAGATTCTTTGGAAAGTTTGTGAGTCGGACCATGAGGCAATACTTGGGACATTAAAATATAGAGCAAATCCAGCTAGCTCATTAGATTGAATTAGATCCAAATACAATGTTGCAACCTCTCCCCCAAGACTGTCCACATGACAAGCTGGGTATTGTTATTATGTGTAAGTGATGAGATAAGTTTAAATCACATATCTTATGTTTTGATTTGTTTAGAATCTAGATACATTATTTGAATTTATATTAGATTCTTTAATATGACCCATTTTCAGATTAGTCATTTGAATAACTGAAAGTTTAGAATTTGTTGTTTAGATCAAAATGTAATGAAAGAACATGAAAATTGTTAGAATGTGAATGCTTTGTTATGTAAAGTCATGATTGTGTGCATGTAACCATAAACTTCAAACTAGTGAAAGGAAGGATACAATGAGAGAAGTTTCCAATACTCATAAAGCAAGGATTATCATACAACTTAGAAAGAAAGGATTTGTACAAATGGATAATTCGTAATGACAAGCTAGATTCAATTTTTTTCATTCTCTAATTTTAGTGGATTAATCTTATCTTAGATTTTTTACTGTGCTAATTCTTCATTTTCAAGTCACCAAAGAAGAGGGCTAATAAAGTCGAAGCATCGGTGATAAAGGGTGAGATGCCAAAGTCATCTATGAAATCGTATTATCAATTCACATCCTCAATGTTTATTAGTGTTTTTTGTTCAAGTACCATTGTGTGTTAATCATCTTATGCCTGGGATTGCAGAGGATCACAATCATCAAAAAATAAGAAGGAAAACAGGTCTTGATCTGATGATAATGGGGTGGGGCAGTTACAGATATAGTTCTCTCTAAGGATAATGTTGTTTAGTCGATGTATAAGTTGAGAGAACCAAAAGACTATTTAGGTCTACTAAAAACAAATGGAACTTTTGATATTTTAGGATATAAAATGTTTATTGATGGATTTGACAAGAATTAAAAGTATACAGACAATCAATTTACTCTTCCATAAAATGGTTCCTATGTTAACAACTTTTATTGTATTTCTTGATTTTGTTACAACATTTAATGTGATTGTAATATTGGTTTGTAATTGAAGGAGGACAAAGAAAAAAGAGTAAACAAGTTGCATCTGCGAACACACCTACAAATGGAAGTGGAAGAAAATCTAAGGGAGCTAAGGAAGTGAAAACTGTAACAGATCAGGACCAAATAGGGATATCATTAGATACAAGTGCAAGGAGTTCAAATGATGAACCTTTGCTATGTAAACTCCAAAATACCATTTTTGGTTTTAAACTAAACTTGAGTATGCATTTGACTTATTTATCCTAAAAATGCAGAATGCATGGAGATCATGTGCACACACTAATTAGTAGATTTTGGGAGTCAGGCTTCACTTCAAAAATATATGAAGAACATGCATAGGTATTGGAAACTTCTTAGATTGCTTAACATACCTGTCACCTTTAAAAATAGTTTCTACAAAGACAATACAAGGTATTTCACAAGACATTGCAGTGATCCTTCATAGCACTACCTTCCTAAGTGGCTCATGATGGAGTTTATAATGTTTTAGAATGTTAGGACTAATTTCAAGTTGATATCAGCCCATTTGTAAAGGATTGAGACTCGTTGGTGTTTCTGTAAACCTTGAATCCTTAAGACCTATAAGGCATTTAGTATCTAGGGAAATAGGTAGAAAAACCTTAAATAAGGATAATTTAGGTCCTAGGGTCCTTAGGATAAACTAGTCTTTTTAATAGGTTAATAAGTCCATTTAAATGATTTGGTAAAGTTTCATCACTTAGCAATTTCAAAAATTCAAAAGTTACAAACTTATAAATTTGAATTTTCAAATTATAACGGTCATGGACATTTAGGATGGAATTAGTTTCTTTATTTTTTTAAGCCAAATTAAACCATCCAACCAATTTGGATCAGTTGGGGTAGTTGATAGGAGTTTATTAAATGTTTCACAAATCCATTGTACTGGCAGAGAATCCATGGTAGGGGCTGCTACATCAAATTGAATAAAAAAATTCTAATTTCTTGCAAAGTTAAGGGTTTTTTGGTATGATTCAAAGTTCTTATTGATTGGATTGCCTTGGAAAATGTTTTGATCATTCATATTTCATCTCTTTGAATTATTTCATGTTCTAAAAACCCTACTACAGTCACTATTAATCATTTTGGTACTGTTCAGTCTTTGTAAAATCTAATTTTAAGACAATTTTGTGTAGATTTCATATACCTTCCAAAGAAAACTACCCTATCCTTTTGGTATGTTAAGGTAATACATAAAGGGTACTCAAATATATAATTTATTTGCCTGGTTTTTTGGAAAAAGTTGAAGAAAAATCCTTGTGAGTGCTACTGCAGGGCTACAAGGCATGCTATTAGGCCTAGTCTGAGGAATATTGAAGTTTTGGTATCTAAACCATTGAAGAAAGTCTTAACCCTATTCAAGTACCTTGGATTGCATATTTTAGGGCTATCAGATCACATCATAAGACTTCTTGGTGGATAATTTACCATTTCACTTATTGAAGGCACTTTTGGTCACTAGATTCAATTGTGCATTTGATTGAGTTTGTATTTGGACCTTCGATCCACCATATTCCCTTGCCACCTCTACATCATAGACCCCATCTTCTCCCACAAACCTGAACCATGAAAGGGAACCATGAAATTTTCAAATTTGTAATACATTTCCAAGAATGGGCAAAATTAGGCCAAAATGGCACACATGAGGTTTAAGGAGATAAAAGTCATTGAATGTTAATGTCATAGTCAAATGTAATGTGTTTGGTCCATCAAAGTCACAGTTAGAGATATTTAGGAAATAGTTATTGTCATTTTCTTGATGTGTAGAGTCTATTTGAAGAAGAGAAACATGGGAATGAAGAGGGAATCCTGAGGGATAAGCACTAATACGAATTTGTAATGGTTTGCAGCAATAAAAATTTAATTCTCTGCATTTCATAGTGTTCACTGTCTCGTGACAATCATTGCAACAAAAAGTTGTATTTTGGATTGAATGTAATTTGTATTATTTAATGTTGTAAGTGCATTTCTTGAGTTCATTAAGACATTTCCTTTGGTGTTATGTTATCTTGATTTCCTTTAATTGATTTAAAGCAAGGGACTGTTGTGTTAGTGACTAGCATTCTAGGCACAGTCAACATTTAGATTTGTAACCAACAACATGGAGTGACCCTCCCACCCCTATGGTGACTATAACATGGTGGGAGGGGGTTCATTAATGTAACAATACATTGAAATGGCATGTTCTATTGCAAGAAAATGAAGTAAGGGCCTTGGAGGATCATTGTTTGTTGATGTTTGTTGTAGAAACTAGTGCTTGTTTTGATACCAGTCATGGCTAGGAATGATTGAATGATTAGAGGGGCTAGATAATGGTTAAAATATTCTATTGGGATGCACTTTAATCCATTCCTTTAATAAAAATTGATGAGAATGTGATCACAATCTAAAATATTGAAGAAATTAGCATGGAAATGGTGGTTAGGTACAACAGTGGGAGTTCTAGCCACGTGAAAGGAGTATTTTGTGATTTGGATCATCTTATATGACCAATGTAAAGGTGTATGATCAACCAATTTGATCTAGAAATTTGGGGAAGGGCGATATTGGCGATACCCTAGATTTGAGGGTTTGAAGGAAGATAATTTGGGATTTTGGGGTTCCAATAGGTCTGGGACAGATTGCTTATAGAATTAGGGGTTTTATGCCATGAATGATGACTGTTGAAAGTTACAAGGTCTAGAGCCTATTATAGTAGGATTTTCTTTGTTAAATTAGCCATTTTCATGCTCAAAAATAGGGCATTAGGATTAGAATGTACATTTACAACTACTTTAAGTGGTTGAAGGGCTCCAACAAATAAGCCAAATCTCACACAACCTTCAAATTTTCTCCAAGGGTTGAACTGGTGTTATGTTCAACTCTCACAAGTGTATATCCCTCCTAGGAATCACTAAGGAAAGTTTCAAGTCTCACCACTCCAAGCAAGACACAAAGCTAATATGAACCCAACTTGATCTAATAGAGCCAACTCCCTCAAAATGGGCAAAATAGGGATTTTTTTGTTCTAGGCTTTACAACTTCCATCAAAGGCTTGGAACAACTTAGACTCAACCTAAATAAGGTAAATCCACTATTGGTTGCACTCCCAACAACCCTCAACCAGATTTGCAAGATTAGGTCTAGAAGACTATTAGGTCTCCTAATGTTGATTTTGACCAATAACTCTAAAACTCACCAAAGGACCCAAGGAATAAATTATAGATTTAAGCACCCTTTAACTAGTTCTTACTAACTCCAAAGTTTCAAGGACCAACTCCACTCCAGCATATCCTAACCACAACCAAGTACACATATCTAATTAGCTACTTTAGGCTTGGTTTTCAAGGCAAGTGGTCAAAAATGGGTGCATGGAATCTAGTCTCCACTTCTAGGTTATTCTTCAAGCTAAAACAAGGGCACTTTGTTCAAACATCAGGTCCTCAAACCCTTTCCATCACTTTGACCACTCAAATTTCTCCAAAACAAAGGTCAAATACATGGGAATATTTGACCTAAGGCTCGTCCCCAAAAATCACCAACACAACTTCCTACTCCCAAATTTCAAAAATTTGATAGAGTAAATCCCTAACTTGCTCCATACCAGGGAAGAAGGAAATCCACCAGTAGGAACTCAAGTTAGGGCCTTTCACAAACCAGTACCCTAAAAAATTTGATAACTTTTGCAAGGTAAATGATGAAAGCTCCAAACCAACACCAAAATCTTCTAAAAAGACAGCTTCAACTTCTCAAAGTCCAAAGATCATCTTGCAAACCTTATATTCTATACTGTACGAAAAAAAACTAGTAAATTGCACAGGAAATCAGCAAATTTTATTGATTTTGGGAGCAAAATACAATTGAATCTTCAAACCCTCACCATCCTCAAATGCTATGAGCCTAAATAGGCCATTTCTAATAGGTTTAACCACCCCTTGATAGTTTTGAACCGTTGGAAGTTACATTTCAAAAATTTGTCACCAAAACTACAAAAGTTGCTAAGCAACTTTTTAGCAATTTTGCACTTATGACAAGTTTTATTGTAAGAATGTTTGCAAATGGACTTTACTCACTCGTAGGAACCTTATTAATGTTCTAAACACCTAGACATACCTAGAAAAGATAAAAATGACTGAAATCCACTTATTGGACCAATTGATGCCCAAGGCTTATAGTTGTACCATGGGGTCTTGTGTCCATTACAAGGTGGATGGGTCATAGGGAGATCTTTATTACATCATGAAAAGAAAGAGGGTTAGTGATGCAGAGCTTGCAACCAAAAGCACCAAATGCACTTTGAATTTCCAAACAACACCTTAGCTTTCCTTAAAGGTTGTAGACTGATCCAAAGGGCTTCTAACAAAGGTATACTCTACCCTGCAAGTGGACTCCACTCTCCATGCCCAACCCTCAAACCTAGGGTTCTCAACTGACTTAGATCAATCACAACTTCTTAGGGACTTCCCTTCTCCAATAGGCCTAAAAAATAAAACTCTATCTAGATGGGTTTAGAATTCAGCTTTCCTGATAGAAAAGGTTTCTATGGACCTAATCTCTCAAAAACACCCAACTTTAAAGTTCTCAAACCCCCAACAACTGATTTGCATAATTGTTACCAGCATTTCTAATAGGGCTAATCCTAGCTTTCTCGGTCAAACTCCCAAACTTTTCATAGGGCCACACTATCTTTTCACCTCTTTAGACACCCTTTAACCACCTCTTAGAGATTCCAAAAGATCAAACTCTGACTCTGTTCCAACACCAACTAACACCCACTTTGAGTCATAGACATAATAGGCCAGATTAGGTTGGGTTACAAAGGAAGTATGAGTAAATGGGTTCACAAACCTGACTCCACCCATTGGAACTCTTCTTCACATCCAATTAATCCTCCTACACCCTTCAGCTAGGTCAAATCAATCAGTTTGGAAGCCTGAACCTTCTTTCTTCTTTAAAACTAGACTAGACATATAGCAATGTTCAATCTAGGGCTTGCTAGTACGGTTTTGAATCTCTACCATCTTGAAGTACCCTCTCCTAAATTGCATTCCGCAAAGTGACATTGAAATCCCATGGTCGAATTGCAAGTTAAGAGGCCATTTTGAAGAAACCCTCAGATTTAGGGTAAATCTGACCAACCTCTACAAAAACTAATGTAACTTTTGTTGTAGATAAGATAAAGACTTCAAACCAAATGCAATGGAACAATAACTCAATCCTCTATCCAACTATACCAAACTTTCACTCCTACCAATCTGTATAGGCTATACAAAATTGAAACAACAAAGAAATAGGCAGAAATTTTGAGTTTGATTCAATGTTTGTTGTTCACTCATCCATACAATGGGTTTCTCCTCTTGTGGAAACCTTAAATAGATGTCTTCCAATGGTCACAACCACTTTTTGAATGGTTGAGAGGACTGTACAACTCCCTTACAGTTTGACAACTTATTTTGCAAAAATTGTTGTTTAGCAACTTTTTGCAATTAGCAACTTTTCTTGCATTTTTGCACTTTTTTGCTCTTTTGACAATTTTTGTCCCAATTGCCCACCTATGCTTCTAAATCATGCCAAATGACTGCTAAGGTGCCTAAAACCTCCTAGGGAACTACAAATTCCTTATTCCCACCTAAAACAACCTAGATTGACCAAAAAAATGACCTTTGGTTCAAATGACATCCTGGCTTATAATGGCACCAAGGATTCATTTGACCTTACATGTGGTCTTGAATCTTCAAGATTACATCATTTAACCTATTTCTATGCAACTTTGTCTTGGTGCCTTGCACCAGTTAGGTGCTCTGCACCATGGTGAAGAGTGGGATCATGGTAGATAGGCACACATGCATGGACATCACATACACGCACTAATTAGTCAAAATGGGCAAAATGAGGATTTTGTAGTTCTAGGATTTTGCACCACTAGAAAGGGCTTGGGAAAACTTAGTCTCAACACAAATAAGGAAAATCAACCACTGGTTGTACTCCCAACAACCCACAACTCAACTTGCAATTTTAGACCTAGTAGCCTATTAGGTCTCCTAGAACTGATTTTTACCAATAATTCTAAAACTCAACAAAGGACCTGGTGAATAAAATGCTGATTCAAGTACCCTTTCCCAAGCTCTAAAAAATTCCAAAGTTTTAGAGACCAACTCTACTCCAACATATCCCAACCAGCACCAATTACTTAGGCCTAATTAGCCACTTTAGGCTTGGTTTTCAAGGCAAATGGTCAAGAATGGGTGCTTGAAATCAAATATCCACTTCCAGGCTATTCTTCAAGCTCAAAAAAGGGCACATTTTTTTGACACCAAGTCCTCAAACTCTTTCCATCATTCTATCCACTCTAATCTCTCCAAAACAAGGTCAAATACATGTAGATATTTGACCTAGGGCTTCCTTCCAAAATTCACCAATTTGTCCACCTTCTCCAAAACTACAAAAATCAAATGATATACAACCCTAACTTTCTCCATACTAGAGAAGAGAGAAATCCACTAGTGGAATCTCAAGTTAGGGGCATTTTATTGTCCAAACCCTCAAAACAAGGATTTCACAGACCAACAAGGAACAAAATTTGATAACTTTTGACAAAAAAATGATAAATTCTTCAAATCAAAGCCAAAACCTTCTAAATAGGTAACTCCAACTTTTCAGTGTAGGAGATTTATCCCCCAATTAGTGGATTCCGTACAACACGTGAAAAAATAAATAAAAGTGCTAGAACAATAGGAATTTTATTGATTCTTGAAAGAAAATACAATTGAAACCTCTATATATCTCCCTCTTTGAATGCTCAGAGCCTATATAGGCTATTTAAAACTGATTTAACCAACCCTTGGTCAATTTTAGCCGTTGGAAGTTGTATTTTGAAAAGTTGTCAAGAAAATTGCAAAAGTTGCTAAGCAACTTTTTTGCAATTTTGCAATTTTTGTGCTAAGACAACTTTTATTGCAAATATCTTTGCAAATGGACTCAAATAAACACTAATAAGAAAAACACTAACACTAATCAACAAGAAGACTAAAATATTGAACTCAATCATAACAAAAGATAGATTATTATACTTGAACTCATGAAAAATACTAGCTCATTGGTCAAGTTGATCTCATATAAGTATAGATATCTAGTATGGTTGGATAGCTTTGTGAATCTTCTTTCTGTTGCACTTGGAATGAGGTTCTAATTCGCTCTACAACTCAAGATATTCTCATTTTAGTAAATGTTGTCCCCATTTTGTGTCATTATCTAGGGTTTAATCTATTTTTCCTCGTATCTTGAGATTCCACCATGGGAAATTAACAACCCTTGGTGGAATCTAAGTTAGGAAAAAGAAATTAATGTTCCTTTCAGTTTTAGGTCAAAAGAATGAGGCTGGAGAGAAAAACTTGATGCCCTAGTCATGCAAGATCCATGTGCATGCTAAAAATTCGTAGCAACATCTTCCATAACTCACTACAAAGAAGGTTTCAAGGCTTTAAAATTGTTATGTGATCATCTTACATGATCTCCCTCATGTTCCAATTTATATATTGAATTTTTACTCAAGGGGTAAGGTACTTCCTTTGTTAATGGATGCCTAATTGCCTACATTCCTAAGTGAGCCTTAAAAAACTCAGTTGGCGCATACTTCTCTTGAGATCCCAAGGCTTTAATATGTTGTATAAAACAAAAAAGGGTATCTAAATCAGTGATTCTTTTCTTTGGGTTGTGAGGAGATGTTTGTGATTTTCCATGTTCAAGGCTACAAGCCTAGTCTTGAGTTTGTGAAGCAACTAGCCAATGAAAGTTGCATAGTTTGAATCTAATGTTGGATTCATGTTATTTGGACTTAAATAGACCCTTTCCATACTTAGAAGTCACCCCTGGTTCTTATTTTTATTTATGGGGTTTTGTGTCGAATAAGCATTGTGATGCCCTTAAGAGCAACTAGTGATTAGTTGTCTTTGTGATAGGTTTTCCTTGTGATTGGGCATTCCTAGGAGTGGTTGAGTTGTGATAACCATACCATCTTATCAAGCACTTGTGATAGGTATTTTGGGCTGATTGGATTAACAACGACACTCATTGTTCCTTAACCTTCAGTGAAGAGGATTCTAGGAAGCTTGTCCATTCCCACTACCTGTTCCATTGCATCAAAGTGGTATCAGAGCCATGTCTCTTACTAAAGAGGAAGAAAAACCTTTAAGGAGAAACAATCTGAGGCTATAGACCTTGATCCATTTGTGATGATGTAAAAAGAGAAAAAATGCATAAAATGTTGTCCTCTTACATAAAATGTTATCCTCTTTCATTTTTTTCCGCATTTTTCCATAACATCAAGAAAATAAATTAAAGATTAGGATACCTATTTCTCTCCTCTATAACATATCAAAAGATGAGGTATGGTTGTTTTGGACCAAGTTTCTATTGTTACACTATGGGCCACTTTTTAGGCATAAAAATGAGCAATATAGGTGATTTTTCAAGAAAAAAAATATTTTTATGTTTCTTAGAAGGTTATAAAGGTCCTTATGGTCATTAGGTTAAGTTTTAGGTGTCTAGGACTTAAGATGTCAAAAATTGTAAAAAATTACAAAAGTTGTCAAAGCAAAATTGTAAAAATGCTAACAACTTTTTAGGAGTTTGAGAATTGGTGAAGGGCTAAACATTTGGAAATAAATTATTTTACTATTTTCGAACCTTTTCCAAGTTTTAGAATTGGAATCGAGTGAAAAATGTAAAAATTGTACTTTTTGTGCAAAGTTGCATTGTTGAAAGTTGTAAAAGTTGCTCAAATTTGTAACTTAGTGGAAAAGGAGTTGTGGGATCAAAATATCTATTCTATTAACTCCAGGTGGCCGGGAAAACCCTATCCCCAACCTTGTCCCATCCCATTTAGTGCTCAAACGTTCTCGAGCACACTGAACCAGAATGTCCCTAAGGGTCACTAAATGTCATAGGGTTGTGATCTTTGATGGGGCATATCTCAAATTTTGTGTGAGGTATGGATGTGATTCTAGTTCCTATAGGACCATGTTGAGGATACCTAAAATAACCTCTCTCACTTTTTGGAGATCATAATCTGTTTTGATTTTGCGACGCCATCTCAGGTGATGCTGAAACTTATAGTATTGGCTAGTACAAAGTTGCCAACTGCCAAATCTCTCTCACCTTTCATTGTGGGATCAAACTATCTACTCCATTAGCTCCAAGTGATTGGGTAAACCCTATCCCCAACCTCATCCCGTCTCATTTAGCGCTCAAACGTTCTCAGGCACACCAAACCGAAATGTCCCTAAGGGTCACTAAATGTCATAGGGATGTGATCTTTGATGGGGCATATCTCGGAGCTCATGTGAGGTATGGATGTGATTCTAATTCCTATAGAACCGTGTTGTGCAGACCTACAATAACCTCTCTTTCTTTTTAGAGATCATACTCTATTTTGATTTTGCGATGCCATCTCGAGTGATACCGAAACTTATAGTGTTGGCCAGTACAAAGTTGCCAACTACCAAATCTCTCTCACCTTTCGTACGAATTGTCTACTCTATTAGCTTTGAGTGGCCAGGTAAATCCTATCCCCAACCTCGTACCATCTCATTCAATGCTTGAACGTTCTCAGGTATGTTGAATTGGAATGTCCCTAAGGGTCACTAAATGCTATAATGTTGCGATCTTTGACAGGGCATATCTCAAAGCTCGTACGAGGTATGGATGTGATTCCAATTCCTATAGGACCATGTTGCAAAGACCTACAATGATCTCTCTCTCTTTTTAGAGATCATACTTCATTTTGATTTTGTGATGCCATCTCGAGTGATGCTGAAACTTGTACTGTTGGCCAGTACAATGTTGCCAACTGCCAAATCTCTCTCACCTTTCATCATGGGATCGAACTATCTACTCCATTAGCTTCAGGTGGCCAAGTAAACCCTATCCCCAACCTCCTCCCATCTCGTTCAGTGCTCAAACATTCTCAGGCACGCCGAATCGAAATGTCCCTAAGGGTCACTAAATGCCATAGAGTTGTGATATTTGACAGGCCATATCTTGGAGCTCGTGTGAGGTATGGATGTGATTCTAGTTTCTATAGGATCGTGTTGTAGAGACCTACAATAACCTCTCTCACTTTTTAGAGATCATACTCCATTTTGATTTTGCAACGCCATCTCGGGTGATACTAAAACTTGTAGTGTTGGCCAGTACAAAGTTGCCAACTGCCAAATCTCTTTCACCTTTCGTTGTGGGATCAAACTATCTACTCTGTTAGCTCTAGGTGGTTGGGTAAACCCTATCCCCAACCTCCTCCCATCCCGTTCAACGCTCGACCATTTTTGGGCATGTTGAACTGGAACGTCCCTAAGGGTCACTAAATGCCATAGAGCTACAGTCTTTGACGAGGCATATCTCAGAGCTCGTACGAGGTATTGATGCAATTCTAGTTCCTATAGGACTGTGTTGCAGAGACTTACACTAACTTCTCCCACTTTTTGGAAATCATACTCTGTTTTGATTTTGTGATGCCATCTCGGGTGATGTCGAAACTTGTAGTGTTGGCTAGTACAAAGTTGTCAACTGCCAAATCTCTCTCACCTTTCGTCACGGGATCGAACTATCTATTCTATTAGCCCTAAGTGGCCGGGTAAACCCTATCACCAACCTTGTTTCATCCTGTTCAGTGCTTGAACGTTCTTAGGGCATGCCAAACCAAAACATCCCTAAGGGTCACTAAATGTCATAGGGTAGTGATCTTTGACGGGGCATATCTCGGAGCTCGTGCGAGGTATGGATGCAATTTTAGTTCCTATAGGACCGTGTTGCAGAGACCCACAGTAACCTCTCTCACTTTTTGAAAATCTTACTCCATTTTGATTTTACGATGCCATCTCGGGTGATGTTGAAACTTGTAGTGTTGGCTAGTACAAAGTTACCAACTGCCAAATCTCTCTCACCTTTCCTCCTAGGATCGAACTGTCTATTCTATTAGCTCTGAATGGCTAGGTAAACACTAGCCCCAACCTCTTCCTGTCTTGTTGAGCGCTCAAACGTTCTTGGGCATGCCAAACTAAAACATCCCTAACAAAGATAATGACACATTAAGGGGCTTACAAGAGTTCATAAGTTTCTATTTATCTCCCCCACATTGAAAATATCATGGAGAAAACATGATGTGATTTGTAGAAGGATAAGATTATAAAGGGCTCATAACTTTTCCTCCTCGTCACAACTCATAATCTTAAGGGTTTATTAGAGGTAGGCTTAATATGGCACATATTCTAATGTGCCATAGGTTTATAAGATTGTGTCAAAACTATCAAAGGAATGATAGAGATCATTATTTTGCACCATTATGAGGGTTTATGAAGGAATAATCAATGCATCACTATAGAGACAACGTTAATGATAATCAATGCATAAGGTAAGGGCATTATGAAGGAATGAAATCAAAGGAAAATATTCAAGGCAACAATAGTGAGTGTGATGAACAACTTTCTAAACCTTTTTAGTAGTTAGATCTTTGCTTCATTAATGTTTCATTAAATCTTGAGAATTCTATTACGTACACCCTATATTTCAAAGTGCTAGGATCAACATAAGTGTAGCATTAAAAATATTCATCCAATTTTGGGGTGGAAGTTGGGGAATTTTGAGGGAGCATGTTTGTCCAATTCTCATAAAAAAATGTGATGTCGTCTTTTCCACTCACATTAGGGCTAAAGGTGGGTTGTATTTAGCATAGATGAAACACCAAGATAGTCTAGATTCAAAGAACTAGGAACTAGTTGCATCATAATTGTCTCAACATGATGCCATAAAAGTATTCCTCTTCAAATTTCTTCTCCTCCTTAATTGCAACAAGTCCGAGTCCACAAGTTGCTATGGGATGGATCATATTTTTGTTTTTGGGATAATATTTTGATATGCCCAAACATAATGAATGAATGATAATAGCTCTTTGCATTTAGATAGGGAATTATAAGTTAAATTTCTTTGTCTTGCCTTTAAGTAGTTCAAAATTGATTTCATTTGTTTCTATTGATTTTGTAGCACATTTGAATTGTGGTTAACTTTTTCAAAGGTAATTCTTACCATTTGGAAACACATATAAATACTTTACAATTCTTAAAAAATGATGAAAAACTATTGATGACTAGACCTACCATATAAATTTTATATATTAGTTTGTTAACAACAAGGAATTATTTTCTTCAATGTTTCATCCTAAGAAGTTGTTTTAGAAATCACATATTCAAGAATTTTTTTTGGATTCGATTGTGTTGTAATTTTTTGCATCAAAAGTAATAGAAACGTTTCGGATCACACTCTATGATCCATCATCAGGATGAAGAAAGAGAAAAAGGATTATAATGCATTCTTGTTCTCTTTCTTCATCCTGATGATGGATCACAGAGTGTGATCCAAAACGTTTCTATCACTTTTGATGCAAAAACTTACAACACAATCGAATCTAGAAAAAATTCTTGCATACTATGGATTGTGGAAATCTGCTCTCTACTAAATCACATATTGTTGAATTGATTGCTTTATTATTTGTTTCATTGGCAATAATGTACAAAAAGTTAGTATCAATACTAAATAGAATAAAACTAAAACAAATACTTGTGTGTAATTTTAATCATTTTATAATCATAAGAAAGTGTTACTTATATATATTTAGTTGGTCAAATTCATTTGGGTTGGTTAATGGATTCATGTCAAGCTTCCAATAGTTGACTAATAGCCATTAAATGAGACCAAGCTAGTTAAAAGTTTGTTGGGGATACTTTTGGAGGACTTTATGACATTATTGACACTCCCATCCCCAACTCATAAATAAGGGAAAATATGGAAAAGATAACATGATCTTGGGTTGAAGTAAAAGCTCAAGAAGTGATGCACTTAATGAGCCATAAGAAACCTATGTGTACATTCCCCAACTTATAACGAATGGTTGGATATAAAGGCTCCATATGCTAGCCCAAAAAATGGAAGCCATAAGAAACCTATGTGTACATTCCCCAACTTATAACGAATGTGTACATAATGATGCTCGCCCAAGAAGTGATGCACTTAATGAGTCATAAGAAACCTATGTGTACATTCCCCAACTTATAACGAATGGTTGGATATAAAGGCTCCATATGCTAGCCCAAAAATGGAAGCCAAGGATGTAACCATGCATGTATTGGCACAGTCTCCCTACGAGGATCCCAAGTATCTACTATTGTTATTAATTTGGGCATCACTATATGATTAACTTCAATGAAGAATTGAGTGTAAGGAGTTGAAGAAGCAAGTTTTTCTTTTGGCTAAATGCCAAAATCACAAGGCTTGTTCCTTTGCATAAGCCTTTGCCACAATGACATTACCTCTAAACCATGCAAAGGATGTCGAAGTGGTTCCCAACCTTGAAACACTCTTATAAACAATGCCAGAGCTAAACATTAGCATAATAGAGAACATCTTATCTAGTGTAGTACAAGATTGAGTAATTCTACCTATAAATTTCTCTCTTCTATAAGGTACAGCATTGACCAATTGTGCATATAAGGAAATATATGCATTGGAATACATGTGAGTGCCCATTACAATTGGTATTCTATGATGGCAGATCTAACATATGGAATTAATGAAACCTTGAGAATCCTATTAGGCTCTTCATCATAACTAAACCTTGAGAATCCTATTAGGCTCTACATCATAACTATACCTTGGAAGTAATGTAATGTATTATTTTTAGTTTCAGATTTGTTATATGTTTGTAATAATAATATATGATAAATTTTTATATGCAGAACATAGAAGGCAGGCTTTAAACATGAACAAGAAGATCATAAATCAATATGACAATGACATAAATTGCAAATGATAAATTTTTGGCTTTAACACTGATAAATTTTATTGCTAATCAATATTGTATCAAAAATTCAAACTAGATAAGGTATAGAATTAAGCTTGATAAACAAATGACAGAGAAGGAAAACTTTAAACATGAACAAGATCATAAATCATATGAAGATGACATATTGGAAATGATAAACTTATGCTTAAACAGTGATAAAGTTTATTGTTAATCAATATTCTATCAAAGTTTCGAACTGATTAGGTATTGAATTTAATGTCATACATAAACAAACATATAATATAAAATGATAACCAATAATGTCATGTACATTAACAAACACATAATATATTATGATAACCAATAATGTCATGTACATTAACAAACACATAATATATTATGATAACCAATAATGTCGTGCATGAACAAACATATCATATATTAACCAATAATGTCATAAGTCTAATAATGTCATGCATCAAATAAATGTCATACATCAAATATAAAATGTTATATATACATCAAATGTATATCGAATATGTCCACTGACATAAAATCCAACATATATGTCTGTTGATGCCTATACATGTACATGTCTATCAACTATATCTTTTCCTTCCCACGAGGGGAAGGAAAAAAATCTCTAGAGGCCTTTGGTCGTCATGTGGAGGGAGACAGTAGCGATGATGGGGTCCTCCTCAGACGCTCGCTTGTCCTCTTGTTGAGGCTCTTCTCTAACTCGAGTTGATACAAACAAAGTAGATATGAATCAATAATTATTATACATTGAAATCAAATATATGTACACACAAAATTAATTATTTTCTTACTGCCATCATATAGTCGCTTTGCAAGTCCACCTCGAAGGCTTGTGGACGATCAGGTGTGACAAGACCCTACAACAATTGAATCAATATAATCACTTATAAATATCATTAGAAATTTTGATACTAACTATTATAAACAACAACTAAAACCAAGAGAATTATTTCATACCTCAGTCAATGATTGTGAACTAGCCATAGCTACAACCACTCCACAATCAATGGACTGTCGGAGATGAGGAGTCTCTGATGTCAAGAGCTACATGTCATACAATGCACATTAAATGTAACATGAAACATGTAACAAATGTAATCAAATGAATTAAATTAACATGAAACAAATGTAACTCTACGAATCTCGTGTCGCATCTAGGCTCGGAGTCTGTAGTGAATGTCGACGGTCCTATAGAGAATTGATGCACATGCATAAATTTTTTTGTCAATCCTTCATATGATTACTTAATAAATATATGTATTCATTTAAATGATTAAATCGATAAATACCTCTGGACTTGTCGAAGGGACGAAAAATGGGGTCAAGGGATTGCTACTAGGCCTGCCAACACTCTGACACTAAATTTTGAACAATATCAATACATGCTAGTTAATTAGTCATTCACTATACATATGAAATGTGATCAAATTAGTTTATTATAACTGTAATTTACCTGTGTGTCAATGCCAAATGTCTCATTCAAGAACTAATTAGTCACTAGCCCATCATCTGCACCATCTTCAGCATGACAACCAAATGTGCATAATGATGGAGGTACGCTCTGATACCACTAACGAAGGTACGCTTTGATACCACTGACAAAGGGCCACACCACCCTTACCAACTCACAACCAAGAATGCAACAATATGAAGACAAAGAGATAACAAAATACTTCCCAAGCAATTTTATTAAACTTGAAAATCCAATAGCAATTACAATAATATTTTTGCAAGATCTCTCGAGATCCAATCCAAAACCCAAGCTAGTTCAGATCCACACTCTTGTAGAAACCTCTGAGATCTCAACTTGTGCTCGCAAGCCACCAAGAAACCTCCTTGTTTCTAAACCACAGTCACTAGCTCTTCTTCAACCTTATCCAAGATCCAAGTGTAAACTGCCTCACATTCGGTGCTCTGTCTACACACTCACAACTCCATCACAATCCTGCTATAAACTGCCTCACATTCGGCACTCTGTCCACAAACTCAGGAAAAATCTCTCTTCACTTCCTCCTTCTCTTTCACACCTTGAAGCCTTCCAAGCTTTCCAAGCTTCACCTTCCACAACTTTCACCTTTCCAAGCTTTCCTTCCAAAGCTTCTACTTCCCAAGCTTCTCCTTCTCAAGCTTCCACTTCTCAAGCTTCTCCTTGAGCTTGTACTCCTCAAGCTTCCACTTCTCAAGCTTCTCCTTGAGCTTGATTAGAAATGCTCATATGCCTTGCTTAAATAGGCATTTACCACCCAATGCATGACTTATCCACAAGCTTCTAGAATTCCTCCACAACCTTCTACAACTTCCACAACCTTCTACATTATCCACAACTTTCTTCAATATTCATAACTTTCTAGAATTCTACCCACACACCTCGATAAATGGAATGACAACCATTTATTTTTTTATTTTGTTTTATTATGCTACCTATGCACCTCGAAAATAGAAATTTCTCCTTTTCCTTTCTCCTTTTTATTTTTTTATTATTTCTCCTCTAATTTTCGTCACTTTTTTCTCTCCTCTAGAATTTTTTTTTTTTTCAATAATTTTTCCATGCAAGATGCTCCTGCATCAGATTCCCTCGGTAGATAGAAAAGTGTGTCCCACACTTTGACACCAAAAAGAAAGATCTACCACCATCTTCATCTTCACCAAAGGTTTCCACCTCAACGGGGATAAGAAAACCACCATGCAAATTGTCCACACCAACATCTCAACCATCCAATCAACATGCTCATTCCCAGGAACAAACTGAACATAATTCTTCATCAACAAACCCTCAGTCACATCAACAACTAGTGAATCCACACCAGTAGCAACAAACCCCACATCAACAACCACATGTAGATCTCCATCAACACATGCCAAACTCTCAACACCAGCAACCTCATTACTGACAACAAGATGCTCTGTAATACATAACTCACCTCCAACAACAACTGGATCATCACGACCAAGTGCTCTACAACATACAAGTCATCACCAACATCAATTGGATCATCCATGACCAAATGCTCTGTAGTCTCCATGTCAAACTCAACCAACTGATCATGAAAACCAACCTTTGTCCCAACATCAACAAGGTCAGGAATATCCTTAGCAACAACCTCTATTTGCTCTACAAGTTCTGCATCAGGCTCCACAAACTGATCAGCAAAACCATCCTCTTCCACCTTGACCTTCTTAGCTTGATTAGCCAATCTAACATCCAACCGAGAAATCATCTTAGAAAAATTCCTCTCCACTATATCATGGATTTTCGCAATCATCTTAGGGTCCAATCCTCTTGGAGCCATCTCCCAAGATCTTCGTAAACCCTCTACAACAAATCCTTCCTACGCTCCTTGTGACAACCTTGAATTGTTTGCAAGTCAAATCGCAACCTGCCACCTTGCACGAACAATCAGGAACCACATCACAAGTCTAGGACAACGGATTTGCAATCCACCAGCTCTCCACAATCATGCCTCAACAAGTCCAGTCTTCCATCTCTGCATCCATTAATCAAGTTGCATGTCCTCCCAAGGTCCTAGTGCAAACTGCCTCAACTTCGGCGATCTGTTTACACGCTCAGGAACTCCCACTCTAATAAACTTCACCCAACCAAGGTCCTAGACTGCCTCACACTTCGGCGATCTGCTTGTACACTTAGGAACTCCTGCTTTGATACCACTGATGACGGTCTGGCTCTGATACCACTTGATGTAGGTACACTCTGATACCACTAACGAAGGTACGCTTTGATACCACTGACAAAGGGCCACACCACCCTTACCAACTCACAACCAAGAATGCAACAATATGAAGACAAAGAGATAACAAAATACTTCCCAAGCAATTTTATTAAACTTGAAAATCCAATAGCAATTACAATAATATTTTTTCAAGATCTCTCGAGATCCAATCCAAAACCCAAGCTAGTCCAAATCCACACTCTTGTAGAAACCTCTGAGATCTCAACTTGTGCTCGCAAGCCACCAAGCAACCTCCTTGTTTCTAAACCGCAGTCACTAGCTCTTCTCCAACCTTATCCAAGATCCAAGTGTAAACTGCCTCACATTTGGCACTCTGTCTACACACTCACAACTCCATCACAATCCTACTGTAAACTGCCTCACATTCGGCGCTCTGTCCACAGACTCAGGAAAAATCTCTCTTCACTTCCTCCTTCTCTTTCACACCTTGAAGCCTTCCAAGCTTTCCAAGCTTCACCTTCCACAACTTTCACCTTTCCAAGCTTTCCTTCCAAAGCTTCTACTTCCCAAGCTTCTCCTTCTCAAGCTTCTCCTTGAGCTTCTACTCCTCAAGCTTCCACTTCTCAAGCTTCTCCTTGAGCTTGATTAGAAATGCTCATATGCCTTGCTTAAATAGGCATTTACCACCCAATGCATGACTTATCCACAAGCTTCTAGAATTCCTCCACAACCTTCTACAACTTCCACAACCTTCTACATTATCCACAACTTTCTACAATATTCATAACTTTCTAGAATTCTACCCACACACCTTGATAAATGGAATGACAACCATTTTTTTTTTTATTATTATTATTATGCTACCTATGCACCTCGAAAATAGAAATTTCTCCTTTTCCTTTCTCCTTTTTATTTTTTTATTATTTCTCCTCTAATTTTTGTCACTTTTCTCTCTCCTCTAGAATTTTTATTTTTTTTTCAATAATTTTTCCATGCAAGATGCTCCTGCATCACATAAGGATTTGCATGATGTGCACATGTGATCGTGACGTGCAAAAGGCTCCTCTTCAACTAATCGACTCGTGCAATGAATGAGGGTCTGCGTCAAAACTCTAATAGTCGCTAGAGCACTAGCCTCTACATGTTCCTTCACAACTAAAGGAATAGTCACATGCTCACCCTATGGCTTGACCACAAGTGCCCTGACTACATTAGGGTCATGATGTGCCCCCGACCTCTCAAATGATGACCCCCCACCTCTACCCTAAGAGTCTAATATATCAAAATAATTGGGGATCTCCCCAAGGACAAACTCACAATACAATTTCCTTAAGAAGTATATGGGGACCTCATGATTATTGCAATGAGAGGCATCAAAAACCATCCACCATCTATCCCAAAAATTATTTCTAATAGCATCGTATATGCACCAATGGATGGGGAACCATTTAGTACCCTCTCTAACAGTATTTTGTTCACCAAGTTTTCTAAATAATGCACGTATTCTACCTTTTGGTATATCTTTTTTCTTAACATCTTGATATGATAATTTATTTGCATAATATATTTTTTGTTCTTCCCTCTTAACCCGCCAAACATCTAACTGACCACTAATAGAAGCTATGTGGGTCTTAATGGATTCGAGGGACAATGCCAATTGAGCTCTCATTGGATTGGTTTGTCCACATTGTTTCAACCGACCAATGAGTCCTAATTCAGTTTTGCCTCTTTCTATTTCATTTGTTATATTTTCTTGTGTGCTAGGAGGAGGTCTTACAATTGGTTCAAGTTGTTGAATTTGTTGTTCTTCTTGTGGAGGGTTTTGGTTTTGATTTTCTTGAGGGTTTTCATTTTGATCTTGTTGAGGGTTTTGACCTTCTTAGGGATTTGCCAGTTCATTATTGACATTTCCTGATAAGAAATCAATTGAAATCTAAATAAATAAACAAATTTAAAGAAAAATTGTAAAAAACCTACAAAACAATATTTTAAAAATATCAAACAATGCAAAAAGAAATTTAGATAACATATGGCATGCTCATGATCTCGAACTTCAACAGTGAGGAGGCATATTGGCAAGGTGGGTGGTGAAAAACTTGTTTTGTTGCAATCCACATATGTGCTGCAGCAAGAAGTAGGAAAAATGAGTGAAAATGAATGGGCTACGGGTATGCAACCCATTTATAATACTTTTTCTTTTTACAAAGCACATACACGCTATAGCATGTACACATTATGGCTTGGATTACCCAAGTCATAGTGCGTGCGCACTATTGAACATTTAAACAAAACAAAAAACAATGTGTCACATTTTTGGCACCACAACTTGGTGCACTTACCTTGTACTTTCACTGGATATGAAGAAAGTGTTTAAGGCTTATAGACTTATGGATCCTAAGACTCATGAGATATTCACAAAGAGGAATGTTCACTTTAAGGAAAGTTCACCTAGTTTATCCTCTAATCCTCTCCATACTTCATACCTTGTGGAAACTGATAGTGACAACAATGATAGTGATTCAACAAGCTCACTTGTGGAGGATCCTTTTGACAGAAAAAGAACAAGGTCACAACATCAGCAAATTCCACATGCATACATTGATACAGTGATAGGTCCATGTAATTCTGTACAATTGCGTACACCTTGTCTTCTAGTTCTAGCATCAAGGGATGACTACTTGACAGATATTTCAGATTTTCTTGTGGAGTCCTAGATAGCAGAACTAGGAGACATTATTAATGATATACATCTTCTCATTGATGAATATGATCCTTCTTTAGTTGTTGTGAGGGAACACTCTGACCCTCTTGTTCATTCTCTACATGATCAGCCTGACAAGGCTGATATGATTTTGGATCCTTATATACAGTAGTTGCAAGAGGTCTCTTCATCATTTGAGGAGACAGTTGGTTCTTTGGGATATGTTCTACATCCATCCTTGCTAGATCTGAAATTGTTCTTTTCAACAGTGTTGGAAGGGGTGGCAGTCAGTATCAACACAAGGACAATTGAGCAATTTTGATTGTATTTTCGCCACAATTCACTATTTGAGTGATGGTTATCATCCTTCTACATTTGTGCACTGATTTGTTATATAAATCATGCACATTGTAATTAACTATTATGGAATGAGAGATTGAATTTTATTCTTTTTCAATGTCTCTATTTTTTTCTTTTCTATAAAAGATGCTATGCTATCTCTTTTTCTCGCCTAGATCCTCAATTTATATTGTAGATTTGGCTACAAAATTTTACGGACTTCACCTCTAGCTCATTCTATTTTTAATAATATTTTTTAATATTTGTTCTTATCCTCTATCTAATTATGGTGCTTGCCCATCATATTTTCTCATTATTGATATTATCCATATTAAAGATTTGAGTCATTTTTTTCTTTATCCTTGTAAGATTTCTACAATCATGCCCCCATTACACTTATCAATACATCTTTTGTATGGTTTCCTATAATCTATTGTCCCTAACTTCTACTCACGTGTCATATATTTTGAGATCCTATCACACCATATTTCTCCTTACAACCTCACCCTTGCACTCTTACATTTTGTCTCATTGATCATGATGGTTCTTCTAAGAAGTTGTTGCTTTGTCAATTTTGCAATCCTTTCTCTATCAAAAATTTAATTTTCATTATGTTTCTATTTTAGTCATTCACACTTATCAATAAGTCTTAAAGAGGATTTACCATGTGATATATGTAGTGTTACGTACACTAAGGAGGTTTAGTCCTCCCTTCATGCTCATCACTTATTTCTTTATTTTTTAATAACACTTCACTTTTATGTAGTGACAACCCTATATTTATAGATGCATGCAGTTTGAACGAATTTCCTTCCTTTATATAGGTTGCATTTTTATGATGATCAAATTTATAGATCACATGTCTTACCATATGTCTTTATGATACTCTCACATGTCAATGTCTTGCACATTGATAATATATGATTTAATATTAGTTCAAGTGCCTTGTATTTGGACCAAATGAATATTCTATTGCCCTTCCATACATTAATGGAGACATTATGATTCTTACTAAGGAATTATTACTAGATGATTATGATAGTGCTAAAGGTTTCTTTACCTGTTTCTTTTTTATTTTATTTTGTTAATTATGACTACTTAGAGGATGATGTTATCATAATTAGATACTTGAAACTCCATTTGAATAGTAGAGCATTGTAATAGTTTGGTTCATCTTAGTTTTACATTTCTTGTATGAAATTAGCACATATTTTCATGGCTTGTTTCTGCAAAGCTAGCACTTATAAAGTTAAGATGGTCATCGTAGTACCTTCAATGTTACAGAGGGACTCGCACCCCCTTCCCAAACCTCAAAGTACATGTCCCTGAGAAGTCCCCGCATCAGATACTCACGTACCCAAGTACCCCCACCTTCGTCATTCAGCAACCACATTGTCATTGGAATGGGGACTTGGATTTCTATTTGACTTTTGATTTTTTAATTTTATTATTGGTTAGGTAATCTATTACTAATTTGAATGTTCAATGGTTCTAATTCATCTTGCAATTTTGCTATGTTCAAGTGTTCTAATTTGGTATGTTCGATTGAAACATCATTTCATAAAAAACATTTCAAGTTCTATATGTATACTATAAAAAACTCCTTCCTGCCCCGCCCTCCCCTTGTCATTCTCCCCCTAACATCCCAAAAATGAGGCCCATTTTCTTCTCGTCCAAGAAACTTGTCTCGACATCTTGTAGTCTCAACGCTCCCCAGTATCGGTGTTACATTGAGTACCTTCACACATAATTTATCTTTTGATCTTGTTTTGCATTTTACATACATGTACAAAAGCTACATTCAATGTTAGCTTTAGATGAAGATGTTATAATTCAAAAAATCTATCTATCTCCTACTATACCAACTCTTTTATAAAACTCCATCAATTTGAATCAATGATCCAATTTAAATTTGGAAAGAAAAAAATTAAAATTAGAATAATAATTTTTAGCCTACATAAAAATAAAAATAAAATTTAAAATTTAAAAATTACTAAATTTATATCGCTAAAAAATAGAAGCCTATACTCACTTCAAATCATAATTAATAAAAGCTTACAATGCAACGGTAAATTGTGAGTCTCTCATCAAGGAAGTCTTGGGTTTGAATTTTCTCCAAATTAACATAACATTGACAATTAATCTTAACAATACTAATAAATAATCTAGACTTCCATGGATTACCTATCAAAATATAATAAAGGGTTTAAAATAAAAAAACATTAAAAGCTAAATTGTCGAACCATCTCTCCACATAAGGCCCTCATTCAATCGATTTAAAACAAAGCATGAATTCAGCCACGATTCAGAACCAGTGGTTCCAGGGCTGAGAAAAGAACAAGAAAAAGTGCATAAAATCGTATCCATGGGATTACTTAACATTTAACTTGGAAGATGACAACATTATGCATCTTAAAATCGTGTGAGTGTTTTACTTCCAATTGAAAAACTGCTTTTCAAAGAATTCATCCAATGATAAAAGATCCAATACCTTGTCATAAATAAATAAATAAATTATGCTTGACCAACTTAGCCCGTCTACTTTAACATATTTATCCACACTTTTCCACCAAAGAACAAGTTGATCATGTTTTTCAAGTTGACGGCATTCTTTAAGAGAAATGGAGAATTTGTAGACGTTTTTACTTGTAGTCATAACCCACGAATTCCAACAACTATAAATAGCCAGAGATATGACACTGCTTAACAGTGTAGCAATTAAACTACAAGATATGGCGATGATCTCAGATGTCCACGTATGTGAAGAGATTCATAGAAAGGAGAAAATACAAACACCTCAATGATTTTAATGGTGGAAGAAAGCGACCGAGAGTAGTTATTTTGGGAGGACGCAGAGGCAGGCAAATTTGGAAGCTCAAATTCCTGCGATAAATCATTGCCTCCGATAATAAAAGATGGGTATGTAAACTTCATGAACAATCTTTCTCATTGTAGATTTAGGCAACCTCCCTCACAGATGCGAATTGAAGACTTCAATGATAAGATTATTGTTGAGATTTATAAGTCTTTTGGAAGAGAGGTCAAAGTGTTGCCATGTCCCGCTTACGCCAGAGATGCAAACATACTTAATCTGAACACAATTGTTGTTTGAGTTGGTGTTTTCAATATGGACCAGTTTGCGGAGATTGTAACTTTTCTATTCCAAATATGAAAAAGTAAATCTATTCCAGAGCAACTTTATTCTGAGATTATGCAACTGCCTTCAATGTGCTCTGGTTGACGCATATTTATTTATTTTTTTGTTTGACGCATATATTTTGAAGACATAATCACGAGCAATATATAACTCAAACTAAAGCGCAGATATTTTAAATTTAAATTGAATGGATTCTTCACAAGGATGAAGATTTCTTTTACTCTTGCAATAACAAGAGGGAATTTAAAAGTCCCTCACATATGTTGTATAACCCCCAGAAGCAATAACCTGAAAGAAAAAACCTGATTATATTTTATTACTCCTGAATCTTACGGCCAGAGTTTTATTTCCCTGACTCGATCCCAATTCATGAAAATTTTGTTAATCAATCGTTGACCCAATTTTCAATTTCCTTTTTGCATTTGCAGTGTATTAAAATTACATTAAAATCTCTTAAATATGACAAAAAAACGTGTAAAATCATTGTAAAAACCTACGAAACCCTTAAAGATCACAAAATTGACAAATTTCTTAGAAAAAGGGCTGATTACTTCCAATGTGATTAAAAAGGTTTCCACTTTCTATAAATTTCTAACAGTACTTAGATTGGTGTCTGATAAATTTTGATCTCAGTTACTCCATAGACTTAGCTACCATTTGATCTCAGACAGAGACAACTATTTAAAGACTGCTTGATAAGTTTTGATCTCAATTACCTCGTAGACTTAGCAAATAATTTATCTCAGACTTAAGATAGATATTTGGTGACTCCTCTTTAAAAAAGTCAACTGAATATTTGTCTATGTAATCAGCAATATCAACATCTACAATTCCTTTTGATCTCAGGTGCTTCTTAGACTTGACTAATATTTGATCTCACACTTAGGCAATTATTTGGCAATTGCCCTATTTGCCTATGCAATTAATAATATAAATATAAATGATGAAATATGTTTTCTACACTTCTATTTTATTTGCTCTTTATATCTCTATGCTATGGATATGCCCTTAAATTTTTGCTTGTTTTTATAATTTATATTGTTTTCAAAATCCAATTATCTCTTCTTCTTTTTTAAATAAATCTAATACTTTTAGTTTGCCTATTAATTCCCCAAACGACTTTTGCTCCTATGGCATGACTGTTTAGTAGGATGCTTTTCTATGGCAATGGGAGCTCTCTAATATCCACAATTCATTTTTAAAATGTATTACATATAATTTTCACACTCAATTATCTTCATAATGCTTCTCTGCATGGTGTTTCCGACATTGTCCAAAACTTCAACATTCACCCTACAAGAGTATGTCATCTGAGGAAAGCAGCATTGAGATTTCTGCTATCACAATTTAAATATAGAGAATGTTTGCAAAAATAATTATTGTGAAACTCAGTGATGAAGAAACAATCATTGATCTCCAGAGCTTCTATTTTGTTCAATCTTCTACAAGCAAATATTGATCAGCCTAATTGCTAAAAGATTACGACATTCTAGATTATTTTCCAACACTTAATTGATTATTTGGGTCATTGCATTTAATTGCTACTGGACCAAAGCTTAAACTTCACAACCATTTGACACACTTTGCCTACAGTGCCTGCTCTCCTGAGAATGTTTAGTTTGCAAATGCAAATAATATACACAAGATGTGCAGCTTAGAATCTGATATTCTTTGCCCCAAACTATAAACTAGAAAAAATTGACAATCAAAATCTACACAGGTTTTGTTTCCATGTAAAATGGGAACATATCACTGCAACTTTAACAACTAGTAGGCTGTGTAGAAAATTACGCTAGATTGTGATTTCAAATATGCCATAGCTACAATCTTATAAATCTGTTCCTAGTATTTTCTGGTTGCTCGAAGAGAATCCACTGGGAGATTGAGTAGCTCCCTAATACCTTCACAAACCTGAAAAGAAAAATTGAGAAATGATTAAAATTCCTCAGGTTACCTCCATAGTAATTATACCCTATTAAGATTGAAGATACCAGAGATATAACTGATCAATATACAAAACAAGTTACAAGTCTTCAAAGAGCACAACCAAATTTTTAATAGAAATGACAAAATGAAACACCGATAATATGCAATAACTGCCCCTGATTTTTTTTAATATATAGAATATCATAAGCTAAAGTAGAATGACTGCTGATTCTTAGCTTTAAATCATAGTTCCAAGAATCACGGCGATTCGGCGATTCGATTCAAGCCAACCGATTTTTTGTGAATCGGTGAATCGAATCAGCGATAAAGGGTTTATGAAATAAGTTACTAAATTTCAAGAGTTTTTTAAATTTTCCGATTCATGGCCGATTCGATTCCGATTCATGGCCGATTCACGATTTGATTCGGCCTTGCTGATTTCGATCCGATTCCGATTCTTGTTACTTTGCTTTAAATACATGAAAATACATTAACTAACAAAAGCAATGCTTTCAACAATAAACCATATGGAGTGAGAAATTTGAAACCGTCACCTCTCAGTCAATACAAGAGTATTTGCTGATAACAAATAAGAGGAGGCTGAGCCTTCACCTCTATCAATACAAAATATAACTTGCAGCTATTAAGTGAGGGTTTAAAAACATTGCTACTGAATAAAAAACTAGTATAAGGTACATTGAAACCATTCAAATATGGAGTTAGCTTCAATTACAAAATCAAAGCTCAAAAACTCAAATAACAATTTCTGATCATCAAAATCAGATCATAAAGCATGCAGCAGACTCAATGAAACTTGACACCCTTATCTTGATTGGTCCAGGTGTCCCCTCCCATTAATTTTAGTCTCTCCAAGCCCTAATCCTAATTAGTGCTGAGGTGGCAAGATCTAGGCTGTTGGTTTCATTTCATTCTTCAGCACTCATTGTAATTTGAGATGTGGAGGAATTTGGAATTTAGAAAAAATTTCCTTACACTAGGAATTTCCCTTCCAAGGTTGAAATGGAGCATGGAGAAGGGTTTTTCTATTTTAAAGGAATTTCTCGGACTAAGAGAATTTACTCTCTTGGGCACACTTCCAAGGGTGGAGGAGGATTTTCTACATGATGAAATTTCATCTCCTTCCTTTCTAGATATTTTCAAAGATGTTTTTCTGACTTAATCCAGTTTTTTGTATTTTTCTTGCCTTTCTACTTTTGGATATTTCAAGGATGTTTGCATACATAACCATTTTCTGATCAACTATCTCACTTGCTCATCTTCCAAATATAGAACTAGATACCAATTTCTCTTTATCAGTTGGCGCTTGCAAGTTGCCAAAATAGACATGCTAAAAATAGAGAATCTAAAAATAATAAGTTGTTTCAAAGTCAAAATAAGGTCAATTTAAGATACAATGAAATTTACAAAAACATAGGGAGTTCATCAGAACACTAAAATATCATTGGCATATGCCCTTTTTGAGAGATTTTTTTTTTTTCTGTAGCTAGTCAAAATTATTCACTATATGTAATGATTCTCATAACATTCCACAAGGTAAAAAAATGTTCAATTTTGATTTGTAATATTCCATGGTGATTAATGAACTTCCTATTATTATTGAGATTTGTCAATATTTTATACAAAAAAAATTATGATTAAAAAAAATCGCCAATATTAATCATATTTAGAATAAAAAATTGAGAGTTTCGCCAATATAAATAATTTTGTTTCTTCAAAATAATGAAAGATTCGCCATATTTTATATCTTTTTTTGGAGGCAACTTTCTTAAAGTTTACCCTGGTCAAAAATTAACTATCTTTTATTTCATTTGAATGCTTGGGCACACTTCCTTGGTAATGGAGGATTTTGTCACTTGGGTGCAATTCCATAGCAATGGTGAATTTTGTCCTCTAGGTGAAAATCCTTAGCAGTGGTGGATTTTGTCTTCTAGGCAGAAATCCTTGGTGATTGTGGACTTTGCTCATGACTTCAGATGTTTGAGAGAGGTTTAAGATCTCCAAGAGCAGTTATGGAGATTCTAGATTTTAGATCCTAGAAATTTTCTCTACAAAATGTAGTAAACAACACGTTTCCATCAGTGTTCTTTACCACAACTATTTTTTTCAAGATTTCTAATAAAATTGATACTAGAACAAAGATTTTCCAAGAATTTTCACATCTTTTCCTGGATTAGAATCAGGAATCTCCACAACTTTCCATGCTTTTTCATGAAATCCCAAACAAAATTGGTGTTGAAAATAAGAATTTAATACTTGTCTGATTTCTCATTTTCCAGTTGCAGACATAACCTTCAGCCTTCCCTCAGGTGCATTTTTGTGCTTTTCTCACTTTCAGGAGGTGCTTATCAGGATACCATTTTTTCTAAAGGTATTTTTTGGGTGCCTTTTCAAAAGATGTTTTTTCAAACTTTCGTTTTCAGGAGATGTTTTTCAAATGATGTTTCCAAACTTTGTAAATTTTTGACCAACTACCAAACTTGTTCAACTTTTCAGATATAGAACTAGATACCCTTTTTCCTGTTCCACAGTCAGCGGTCATCTAACTTGCCAAAAATAGAATTACTATAAATAGCAGGTTTGTTTAAATGCAAAATTAGGCCAAAGCAAAACATAATGAAACTAAATAGAAATAGGAATTGCTAAAAATATTAAGTACTTACAAACTTAAAAATAAAGCTATTTTGGGATCCAAAGAAACTTGCTAAACATAGGAATTCCCAAAAATAGCAAGTATGTCAAAATGTTCAAAATTTCACAGACATTCTTTCTAAAAGAGAAATTCCCATTCACACTTGACCTAGGGGCCGAAGGCAGACAACATTCAATTCCAGACATAGCCAATTTTCATACAGGACAAACCACCAATGTAGTTCAAGGGTTGAGAGACGATAATGTGTTTAGGTGCTTGTTTACCACAGGCAATGACTCAATCATGTTGCCCTCCAAACCATAGACGATAAATGTTTATCATCTCCTTTGAGCACTGTTGCTTCTCCATAAAGCTCATTGTATCCTTTATCTCTTACGAGAGGAAAAGCAAACTTCCTTTATACCAAGCAAATAGGATCCAAGTAGGGACACATCCCTTCCAAAGCTCAAGACCTCAAATAATATAATATAATAACACTGGCCCATTAAAGACATAATAATTATATTATAAAGTGATTGTCATAGAATATAATTACATCAACTCAATATAATTTTATTTATTAATCAATAATATAATCATATTATGACATTATATAATTATACTTTATTATATATTATGACAACAACTCATGATTATGACAACGAAGTGGAACTGAACAAATTGAAATTGATGGGTCAATGCCAAAAAAGAGCAGGGGATAAGAATGAAGGATATAGAGAAGAGAGATTGGCTTTGAAGCAAAGTAACGAGACTCAGACCCGGCTCAGACTCAGCAAGGGTAACTCGACTCGTAACCTAACTCAAACTCGCCTGTGACTCCGCAGTGACTCGATAAAACCCTTGAAATTTAGAGATTTTTTTAGATTTAAATTAATTCCATGCACCCATTATTGAATAAAGATTAAAGACACAATAACATAATAAAATAGAAGGTAATTTGATCATATACATAACATACATCGATTACGTAAGTACAGAGGCAAAAAAATTAAAAATCAGCCAAGTCACCTAGGCAAGTCAGTTGAGTCACTTAGCCAAATCAGCTCAGTTGACCCGCCGAGCCAGGGTCACGGATCATTTTGACCCAGCTAAGGTAACTTGACTCGCTGACTCGGACAACTCGTCCAACTCTTTTTACTATGCTTTGTCTCCGTCATTGCTCTGATTTTCTAGGTCATCGTATATCTTGATGGGGATGCCACTTACCCTTGGAGAGGTATGTAAGTGGATCGATCTATGCTTGACAAGATGAGGGTTGTTGTGAGAGTGATGGACATCTATTAGCATGTTCCCCCCCTCCCACCCTTCGTTGATGGCTCCCCCCACCCACACTTCTTTCTGCTTCATTAAGAGTGATTGCGACCTCTTTGTCCACTACCTTAGGCGGCTTCTCCCCTAGGATTTTTCACCGCTACTGAGGATGCTCCCTCCATTTTTCACTCACTTGCGGCCACTTTGTTGGAGTCCACCCTCCTTTCCATCCCCCACCGTACCTCTACTCTTTCTTCCAGCCCCAAGCATAGGAGTTCTTGCCCCATTAACTAGTGGTTTAATAAGGACTACAAGTCCTTTCACCGCTCGGTTCACTCTGCCTTCGCCACCCTCTCTCCCTCTTTCACCCAGTTGAGGCTCACCTACCACAATTTCCTTTGCTGCAAGAAGCTGGTGTTCTAGTGTAGATCCCTCTGTGCCTCTCTCCTGCAATTTTTGAAGCTCTTCTGCCACATCGTGTTCCCCCGTCATCCTTCCCCTCCTTCCACTCTAGATCAATGATCCCTCATCTCCCACACCTCCACTCTCTGTGAGATCCTTCACCTCACCCCCCACCTCATTGCCAACATCAAAGAGGAAGTTAGATGCATGAGCAGTAGCAAGGTTGCCAATGAGAAAGGGTTTCAAGTGGAGCTCTTCAAGCTTGGTATTTCTATTTTGGGTTCTGCCTCTCACAATGCTCTTCAATAGAGTAGTGTGCATTGGCTTTCTCGACTCTTGGTCACATCATATTATTTTTCTGATCCATAAAACTAGGTTGGTTTCAGACCTTAATAACTACAGGACTATCATGATCGAGCATACTTTTGCCAAACTTTATACCTTCGTGCTAAACACTATTCTAGCTAGGGAGCATCATCACTGACATTGTCAAGCTAGAGGACAAGTCAACTTTCGGACAAATTTTCAAACCATGCACCATATCTTGACCCTATGGACTGTCCTTGAGGAGGCTTGACACCACTCCTCTCCGCTCCAACATTTCCACTTTTTGCGATATTTGTGAGCTTATCATGTCCATGAACAGTAGCAAGGCGATTGATGAGGAAGGGTTCCAAGCATAACTTTCAAGCTTTATTCCTTTGTGCTAAACACTATTCTAGCTAGGGAGCATGATCGCTGACATTGTCGAGCTAGAGGACAAGTCCGCTTTCAGACAAACTTTCAAACCATGGACCATATCTTGACCCTGTGGACTATCATTGAGGAGGCTTGACACCACTCCTCTCCGCTGTGACATCTCCACTTTTTGTGACATTTGTGAGGCTATCATGATCATGAACAGTAGCAAGGCGATTGATGAGGAAGGGTTCCAAGCGTAACTTTCAAGCTTGGTTGCACGACCCTTGGCCCCTTTCTTACAGTTCTCTTCAACAATTGTTTGCACTAGGTTCCCCTCTTCTTGGTCATGGCATATTATCCATTTGATCCACAAATCGGGGCTTGCTTCTGATCCCAATAATTACAGGGCAATAATGGTGGGGCACACTTTCTCGAAGCTATACGCCACAATTTTGCACACTATTCTCACCATCAAGCTTGATAGGTATCATCTTCATCCATAGGGCTAGGCTAGTTTCAAAGTTGATTATTAGACAATGGATCACATTTTTTGACCCTTCACCCTACCATTGAGGAGGCTAAGCATCACTCTACAAATGTCTTCAATTGATTCCGTCCCCTAGGCGGCTCTTTTTGCTTGGTTTCGTGACATTGGGATTTTCAGATTTTATTGATGGTCATTATGAGGCCTTATGAAAGTGTTGTGGGAGGATTGAGGACTTTGTAGGATTTTCTAACCCCATTCAAAGCACTATCGTGGTGAAGAAGGTTTCCCTCTTTACCCCACTTTATTTGGCATTTACATTGATTAGTTGGAGGCATTCCTCGGCACGCTTTCACTCCCCTGCGACGGATACCCCCTACATCAAGTCTTGATTTCCTTATCTTCACAAATGATTTTGTTCTCCTCACTTCTTCCATTGAGGGATTGCAACGGCTTCTTGATGGTCTCACCTCTTTCTATGAGTTGTGACATCTTGTGGTCAATCCGGGCAAGACGCATTTGATGATCTTCAATTACTTGAAGACCTCACACCTTCACTTCTTCCTCTAGGGGACTAAGATTGAGATATCTTCTTCATACACTTACTTGTGTGTTAGATTTTCAGACCCCTGCCTCAGTATGAGACCGGCCATGCAACCTCAATTCAATAAGGGGTATGGATCCCTCACCCTTTTGGAGAGGCAATGCTTTTGCCACCACTTTCAGGACACTTCATCCAAGATGGCACTCCTGGACACTTTGATCAGACAAATCGTTTTGTACAGTTCCATGGTTTGGGGTCCCTCTTTATTATAGTCCGATTGAGCCTCTCCATAGAGAGTCCAAACCCTTCTCGGATGCATCATCAGGTACTACAAACACATCCCTATCTGTATCATCCTGGCCAAGTTTAGGGCTCATCCTTTTAGACTCACGGCCATTTTTTATCTTGTTTAGGTCATCCATCATCTTCGGTGCTTTGCTGACTCTGTCAAGGGTCATCACAAATAATCCTACCAAGCTTATTGCTCTGAGACAATTGCAACGAATAGCTCAACTTTTCAGTTCCACTGCTAGTACACCCAAGCAAATACTCTTCTAAAGAGTGCGGGAATCGACATTGACCATCTCCCTCTCCTTCAGTACTCGTTAGACGACCATGCTAACCTCCTTCCCTCCCAGTAGGAATTGACCAAACTTGCCACTAGGGTGAACCCCCTAGGGGATCTTCGGCCAAGGATGGCTTTCTACTTTGAGTAGTTCATGAACAATCAAGATGGGATCATTGCCATCCCTTCTTACCTTTCTCAGCATTGAACTCACCCGCTTGGCATATCTTTGGGCTCTTTTAAAGTTGGATAACATAAGCTCCATATGCAAACTAAGACACATTTCATATTTCGCTGCCCCATTTATTATGAGATCCGTCGAAGGTTCTAGTGCCTTTTTAAGGAATGTCAATCTCTTTCTACTTTCTTTGCCTACACCAACCAGTAGTGCCTGGCTCTCTATCTCCAAGAGGCTACGGGTCTTTGAAACCATACCTTGCAGATTTATTGCCCTCTAAGATGTCCCACTAATCAGCTCATCACTTCCTTTTCCTCGGTGGTCTCTCTTAGTAGGGGCTCCATGCAGTCACTTGGACCCTCCTTATCTAGTCACACCGGTTCCGTTAGGGCCCATAGAAGTTACATGCAGCAGCGGTCCCCTGTACCTCTCTAAGGCATCAGAGGGCCTCCTCTCAGCACAAGCCTTACCCTTCAGTCGTCAGCTTCTTCTCTGCAGTAGGGGACAACTAGTTTGTATATTGCTATTGCCCCTTCTTTTTGTTGATGCTCTTTGTTTTTTGTTTTGCTTTCCCTAGACACCGTTTGGTGCTCCTGTTAGTTGCTGTTCTCCTTTGTTGTATCACGGCCATCCCTTAGACCATCATGGTCTCTTGTTGGACATTAATAAAATTATCTTATCTTATTATCTTTGCAGCAGATATTATGGTTGGTTGTCTTACTCTCTAGCACTAAAAAAGGGTAACATATGAACAAATGGCTTCTGATAGCATAACTCAGGGCATTGAGTCTTGTCTTTTATTCTCTTACTCCTACATAAAGAAGGTTTGCAGAAAAGTTGATGTTTTGGGACAGTAAATATCTCACTCAAGGCTTAATCTTTTGCTCAATATAGTTGTTTCCTTAGATGACTCGAGCCTTTATATTGCATACTATTCCTTTTTAATGATTTAGTTCACATATAAAAGATGTGTCCATGACTAAATATAAATATATGCTCATATAGGAATATTAATATTTGGATATATTTGAGATATATTGGATATTAATATTTGGATATATTGGATATATTTATCTATGCTCTTATATTTTATTCATAGATGTACATAAATGCTTATGGGTACATGTCCATATATGAATTTTTAATATGCCCATTCATTATCGACTTTTATAAATTAATTTTTGGTATAGTACTTATCATCACTATGATTCGTGGATCACAATAGGATAAATAATATATGTTTTCTCTTATGCCTACCTAATTACACAAGGGATTAGTTATATCAAAAACAACAGGTCATATTTTATCTCTTCTGATAAGTGTGGATGGGCACTATGCCGTTGTGATTATTGATACAAATAGGGACAATTTGTGATATAATTTCTTTTAATGATTATATTCAAGTGATCCTACAATGTGAGATGTATTTTCTTCATATGCACTTTCAAATTCAGTTTTTGATTCCAAGTAGTGATGGATGGAATGCTAAAGCTCTTTGGCTACTAACGACGGTCTTGCTGTAGTGAAAGAATTTTTGCAAGAATTTGAAAAGGGACTTTTTCAAATACTTTGAATTGTGTGCAACAAGAGAATCGTCAAATACAGAAACAAGAATTATCAATAAAAAGGAATCAGTTTTATGGGACCATGTCAACTGGCTTTGGTATTCATTTCTCCAGTATCTTTGGAGATTTGTTCAATTACAGGAAAGGACTAGCTAGCAAGCCAATGAAGACGATGGTGTCTATTATTTCACTCATGCAATTGTATATGTAAATAATATTTTTGTCACTCCGACAGTTGTAATCCCCAGCCAATAAGAACAAGGAATTGTATTACTAGCAACATGCTGGACTTGTATTAGGCACTGATGACCTGCAGACTGCTAAGTCCAGGGTGGACTAAAACATTTTTGTAAATATATCTGCAATTTTCATCCAGACTATAAAGTCCCAGACAAGACCGACGGTTTCCTTTACTACATTCTTTCCTACTTGTGCCCGCACAGAACAGAGACCTAGGTGTAAAATTATTATAATTAATAAAAATTTCTTGGCTTCGACATTTTATTGATCAGTATATATATATATATATATATATATATATATATAAGACGTTAAATTGTTTTCTAAATAATGTGATCCTAATTAGATCCATTGAAAACTTAATTTAATCTATTGCATGTATACATTGTACTCTGCTATTTTTCTGATAAGTATATATATGTTGAGTTTGTGGATATGATCGTCACCACATGAGCTTTGACACTACCTGAAACCATGCTATGGAACCAGCTACTTCCATGATATCAAGTTGTGTAGTTGTCAAATATGATAAATTTCTAATCACAGACCCATATAGAGTTTCATAGCCTCTAAAGTTTATCATCCTTCCTTGATTTATATCATGTAACCAAGGGAGTGCTAACTAGATTAGCAGTCTTCCATCCTAAATGTTTTCAACATGTCCTTATTATGCTTGGTTTTTCTATTAAAATGTTTCACAAATTACATCATATGAGCTTTTTCAACAGTGTTTAACAAACATCAACAAAAAATAATCAGATCACAACAAAAAGAATCCAACCTACAACATCAGTTTGTAAGTATTAGCATAAGCAATAAAAAATATCAATAGAAGAGAGTATATATAAACAGATTGAGATCCCGGGTAATCATGTATCCCATGACCCCATAATATTGTTGCTTCCTTCAGCCTTAATAGTAACAAATCTCCCCAAGGGGGAATCAATATCTAGGTCAGCAATAGCTTCCCATCTTGGTGTATTAATTAGCACAGGAGCCTTGTTCTTGTTATCAATGTCCCTCTTAGAGATCCCATTATCCTCCAGGAATTGTTTAAGGCCCTTCAGTTCCACCTGGTCCAACATGCCTTTGTAGGCATTGAAGAAATGTGCAGACTCGATATCACATTTGTACATCAGAAGCACACCCTCTTGAAGCAGAATCTATAATGTCCCCTATTTAGCAGGTTCCTATAGCCAGGATTGGTCAGTTCATCATCATGACCCTCGTGAGTTGATAGTGAGGCAGACTTGCTATTTCTATTAAGTCTAATTTTGGATGATTACTATTTTTAGCAGTGCTGTGGTGGCATTGGTTGTTGGTCATCAGATGCAGTTCATTGTGCATATTGTTCATGGAGTTCATATTTTATTAATGGGGTTTTCATTATTATAGGACATTTTATATTATTTCATGTTATAAAATGGAATTGTGAAGATGAAGCCTCTTAAGCGAGAAGTTTGAAGAGGAAGCCGATTTGCACAATTGTGATTATAAATATAAATATGACATCAATTGTGTGAATTGATCATCCAATTATTGTTTGTTTGCTTTGGTTTCTTTGAGGGTTTGAGACTGTATTTTGTCCATCAATCCATTGCTGAGGTATGGTGGAATTGATCTGGTTATTGCTCTCTGATATTGTGGTGTCTTCTCTTACTATTTTCACTGTGGCTGAGAAGCAGTTCTTAAAGGAGAATTTGGAGTTGTTGAATGCCCTTTACATCAATTGTTGGGCATTGCAAATTATCTGGATTAAGCATCTGATATAACTGCAATCTGGTGCGATTTTCTCTATGCATTCTGAATGATTTTATGGTTACTCTCAAGCACCTGAATTCTCTGTTATAGGCGTTGTGATTTGGTGGCATTGGTAGTCTTTTTACAACCCAATTGGCTGTGAATAATAATGTCACACCTGGACATTTAGCCCTGCACATTGAGCGCTGCCTGTAACTGCTATTGGGGGCCGATATTATCCTTGCATGGCAGCATTTTTTAGCAGAAAACATCGTCCTTCTTGGGTGATTATTAACCCTTGGTGTCCCTGCATTTTCCACACCACTTGGCATCTATCTCTTGCTAGCGGCACACGCCATCATTGGGCACTTATACTCTGCATTCATGTGGACTTGAAGCCAGTCACGTGAACACTGCTGGAATGTGTTAGGAGTCTATTCCCAAGCCAAGACAAATGCCTATAACAGGTTCTCAAAATTGTAATTTCTTGGGAATGGAAATACATTGTAAAATTTGTTATTTCCTGTGCAGTTACTTTCTAGGTTCATTTCAGTATGCAGCATACTTTAGAAATTGCCCATTTACCTTTTCAGTATTTCAATTAATGCTTATACATATCTCAAAAAAATACGAAAAAAAAACAAGAAAACCACAAAAATCTAAAAAACATCTTTGCACTTCATCAGCATAGCTAGTAGAGCCAGCCTGGGTTCTCTATAGAATCCTAAACATGTTTTTAGGAATTCACAATAGAGCAAACACCTGCACAAGGTAAGTGAGTTTGATATTACACGGTGAGATTTCTCTTTTTACCCTAGAAGACTTACTATTCCTCTTAGCCCACAAAAACCAAAACACTTCTGAAAAAAGAACCAACCAAACAGTATTCATTTTATCATCAAGACAATCAATATAACTAGCACGCACCTCAATCCAAGACAGTCCAGGGCAGGAATTTCAAATGAAAGGGTGACCAAGAAACAGAGACCAAATCAATTTGGTAAAACACCATTCAAAAAAAATTGCTCAACAGACTTGATGATAGATCACATAGGACAAGAGAGGGGGGCAAGACCAATAGATAATAGAACATCTTCAACCACAACCTTTATTAGGAAAATAACCTAGCACAAACAGTTATTTTTAGGTTCGCAAGGTTGGTGCCAAAAACAGTTAAAGACAAAACTCCACTTAGACTCCAGCACTTAATGTCCTGGGTCTCATTAATCCAATTCAGGATCTTTGAATCTTCTCTTAACGTCTGATTAATCTATTTCACAAATATGTTTGCAAAAGGAGTTACATCCCACCACTTCAACTGTTCCAAAAATTGCCCAGAATAAAAAATATTCTGAGGGAAGAAAGCCCTAGTAGCTTTGCGGAACAAAGCATTAGTCTTCTTGTGAGAGGAAGGAATATCGCGTTTAACACACATCTCTTCCCATGAACCAAGACAATTATTCACCAGAAGATCACTAATGGAGATAATACTCAGAATGCCATAGCTTAGATAACTAGATTGCAGTGGTCCATCCTAAATTTTTTCAACATGTCCTTCATATACTTGATTTGTACAATATCTCATTATATAATTTGGAAGCAACCTAAGGAAGGACATCTCTCCAAGCATTGACGTTTCAAATTTCTTGTACATATTTGTGGGATTCTCTTGGCACATCTTGTCACTACTTCCACAAATCATGTCATTCACATAGACCACAACCACCAACAAATCATCCCCTTCAGTTGTAATGTCCCCGTTTTGGTTGGCATCGTTTTGCGTGCCGAATCAGTCTATCGCGAACTCTCATAGACTGGTGATTGTGATGAGAGGGTCATTCTGGCGTTTATTTGAAGATTGAATGGCTTATTATGCTCTTGGAGATATTATTTTATCCTTACTTTTTTATACGCGGCCTACATATTATAATTTTAAGTTGAGTTGCACTTTTTATTTTATAAAGTTATTTAATTATAAAAGTGCATTATAATGAGTTTTTATAATGGATGCTTCTAGAAGTTCTTAGTAACTTCTTAGAAAAGTGAATAAATAGAGGGCTTGGCCTCTCATTTGCATGGACAGGATTTGATAATTCAACTACATTCTCTTTGAGCATTTGTGGCACCATCCAGGTCTGCAAATATTCAGCATAATCCTTGAGAACGATACCTCTCAAGAGATTGCATAACTGAGGAAGTGAATGACCTTCTAAAGGGTTGCACTTTGGAAGTGGTATTCAGCCATTTCAAGTTGAGCTTAATTTGTATACTTAGACTACCTAAGGGTTTGATTTCTTCGAAAAAAGCAGAACCGAAAAAAAAAAGGCCGAAAAAGCAAATCCGAAAAAAAAAAGCAAGTAGAAAAGTGCAAAATCAAAAAAGCAGTCTGAAAAGGAAAGTCCGAAAAAGCAGCTCGAAAAAGCAGATACGAAAAAAGAAAATCCGAAAAAACAATTCGAAAAAGCATTTCAAGTTGAGTTTCATTGAGTTTTCAAACTAGGATTGAAAGTGAACATCTCTGGAGTCATTTTGGTGCAAAGATTGCATCATATTTGTTAGAAGGGTTTTGTAAAGTCTGGGAGAATATTTATGCACAAATCTGATGCAGAACTGGTCATTTTCAAAGATCAGATTGGGAGCATATTTGGAGTCATAAATTCGTCATACCTGGTTTGAAATTCAAGTTGCCAATTTCTTTGCAATCCTAAGACTTGGGCGATTCAGATTATGCTTGATTTAGCACCATTTGGAGAAGGAAACAATTTATACTAAAATCAAACAGGGCCGTACAAGTACAGCTGTACTTGCAGACCGTACAGTTGCTAGATTTGGGATAGATTAAGGTTGCAGCCTGATCACTGTATCTTCAGCATATAGACAACATTGTTGCATCATTCCCAAGTTCTTTTTAATTACAATTATCTGAATATATGTTGTATATGAGAGTTTAATGAATAAAGTCACTGCTGTATATGCGAGATGCATTTCTAAATGTCAATTGTTGTTCATGTGACAAGAAAGACTATGAATTTTGTCTCTGTTTGTACCCAGTTGCATAGGATATTGGTATATCTTGGATAGTGACACAAAAAGCATGTTTAATCCTTTGTAATCAGTCATGACAGTGCACTGTTAATTTAGTAGAAAACCATAAATTACTGGTAATCTGAAGTTGTAATTGATTGTAAAGAGCAGCAACATCTTAATTGAATGCGTATATATATATATTGGCACTGTTTGGGTATCATGGAGTAGGGTGGAATTATAATTTAACAAATATTTCTTTCAGCATTTTATATCTCAGCAGTGTAGTTGATTGCTTGCCAAGTGTTTGATGGAATTGCTTAGCACATATTCAATATGTTACATTGCACAGTTCAGACTACATGCCAAGTGTTTGACGTAATTGCATAGTTCAGTGTTAGTAGTTTTTAGTGACCTTTGAGTAAGGGTCATTACATCAGTCTTGATATCAAGATTTCTATTTGTGGTTCCACTTTTGAAACTTTCCTCTTGAAGGTAACAGTCTAGCTTTGAGCATCAAACCTCCTGGGCTTGTTTTAGTCCAAAAACTGCCTTCTTTAGCCTAGAAACATGGCCCTTATTCTCTAATAGGAGAATTCTCTCAAGTTGTTCAATGAACACTTCCTCCGTCTTTCCACTTAGGAAGGGTGATTTCACATCCATTTGGTAGCCTTTGAAGTTATTAAAAGTGGAAAGGGCTAAAGACATCCTTATAGCTTCTATACCAATAACAAGATCAATTGATTTTTTTCCTTCAAAATTAATTCCTTTAATTTGGCATATCCCTTGAAGTTGTGTTGTTTATCACAACTTGGCCAGCCAAGGTAAACTTTAAGCAACTCCACTCTAGAAAAAGATATAAAAATATTGGTAAATCTCACATTATTTTGGAAAATAATAATTTCTATTATTTAATTTGGCAAATATTCCTTTATTTAAATATTTTATAACTAAATTCTATAAAAATGTGGCGATTTTAAATATTTTTAAGAATTAAATTACTAGCCAAAAATTTCTAAAACTAGCCAATTGGCTAATATTAGCCACTAAAAAATACCCTGTGGGCAACCTCATTTAGGTTGATTCTAAATACCAAATTAGTGCCAATCATATTCTTACCCTTGGGTCTTGGGACATGTTCCCTAGTCTCATTCTTCTCAATTTGACCTTGTTCTTCTTCCGTATCTAATTAGATTCTTATTTATACAAGGAATTAAACTGATATAAGGATAGATAAATAAGAATACCAAGTTCATTTGAACAGGAGAACCAAGTAAATTTGAATGGGAGAACCAAGCAAGTAGAAAGAAAATGGATAAGTAGTCAATCTCTCTAGAGTAAGGCCTCGATAGGCTTATCCTTGACATCTATTTATTCACCTTACAAATCATTTATACAAGCTTACATGGTTGTCCTCTAGTCACAATATTCAACTTTCTTCAAAACCTCAAAACATAACCCTACTCTATAATGGCACCTATAAGTGATAATATCATCCATAAATGATCTAATATAGTAGGTTATCAAATCTTTTCAAACGGATTAATATGTTTAAAAAATATTCAATTATGTTCTTCCTTGTTTGAAGATTAAAGTTATACTAGGTGATTGTGGCTTCGAATTTATGATCACAACAAATGTTTGAGCATGTAATATTTATTAACAAATAATTTTATTTAGTAAGTCATAGAAAAAGTAAGTGAAAGCATAGGAAAACAACAGTTGTCAAAAAGTACCCTTATTCGTGTACATTTCAATATTGTATTTTAAATTCACACTTGATTAACAACCTAGAAAGTTAAAACACAAACCAGCTTTATTTGTGCTTTGATTTTTGCAATTTGTTCAGTATAATCTTCAACTTGCCTGTAACGATAAGAAAATTCAGTCAACGAGCCAAAATAACATTTAATTGAATGTAAACAATTGTATATATTCAAAATCATTATAGTCTTAAATCTAACAAGAGCATTAAATTCAAATCATCACTTAAAAACTTATCACTCATTGTATTGTGCCCTATTTAAAATAGGATTTAACATTAAATAATTATAACATTAAGAAGATCAAAAAAATATAATACATAAATGATGATAATAAAAATATAACTTAATATAATTAGAAATTAATAAGTTTGACCAAGTTATAATATCATGGAGGTTGGTGTTTGTATGAAATGAGAATGTTAATTATATAAGGTGAGTTTCGTTTTGATATTAAGATCGGTTTGTTAAGTTTGATGACTTAAATATTGGCTTGTAGACTGAATTTGTATTAGGATATGAACGGAGGACTCAACTCAAATCCTTAAATAAAAGATATAAAAGATGGAACCTTAAAATGGAAGACTAAGGTTCGTTTGACAGCTTAGAAATAAACTCTTCTATTGGAAAGAGTTATGACGTTGTATATTCTGGTTGTTGCTATTAGTATTGGCATGGGAATAATCTTAAGATAACTATATCAAAGTAGAGTTTTAAATCTTCGGCTGAAAACTATAATATTGCACTTTCCAGATATGGGCCACGACAAATAAATATTCCTAGAAAGACATTAATGCGAAGGGTGGATACAATAACAGTCTCAAAAGTAGATTCTGGTCTCCAATAGTCAATTCACAGACAAAGATCATAATAAGGAGTAACTAAAGCTGTGATTTGTAGTAGAAAAATACATTAATCAGTAACTTCAAACAAGCTTTACAAATAAAAAATAAACTATTATTCAGCCATAATGACAAACCAATATGCAACCTTGACAATTATTATTATATTTATTATGACAAGGAAAAGGGTGTGATCTAAGTTGAAGCAATTTTACACCAAATGGTGCAAGCTTATTTCATTTATCAAAAGCTGTGATTAGTAATGCTTTCATAAGGTGTGATTCCCATTTGATTAGTGCTTACAGTGATAGGCCACAATTCAGTGTCATTTGCATAGCCAACCATTCAGTTTAAGAGAGGTATCTTTGACATCAAAAGGATGTATCTATTCAGATTATAAAATATATAAGGAGAATCAATCATCCTCAATATGATCAGAAAGGAAAAAAGCAATTAAGAACAGATTGCAGTTTAGACCTGAGACTCAGGTGAGAAACAGTGTGGTAATATCTTACATATGAAAGCTGTTTATGACTGTTTGTACTGAATTAAACATGTACCAAAATTATGATATTGAGTGATTTGTTTATACTTAATGCTTATACAGACATGTTTATGGATAGTCTGCATGACACTAATTATATATATCCTGTTTTACGGTTTCAGGAATATAATAGTAGTATGTGACAACTCACTGGTTGATATACATACAGAATTAAATACATCTGCATGTCTGGTTTTATATGCATTCCATCTGCGGTCTCTTGAGGGTTGTAATATAGAGTTATGCGTGAAATATTGTGTATGTCTTCTTTCTAACCATAGTAAGGGGAAATGAGGTAGTCGCAATTGGGAGAACGGTGATAAGTCACCTCCTAAGCACCTCACCTCACCTCGCAGTTGTGACCAGAGTGTCTCCGTGGGGCCAAAAGGGGGCAAATGGACTGTGTTTGGCTTAGGAAGCATAGACTTTCAGGGCACCCTTCTGTGAATGACCCCCACCGACCTTACCATGGTGTCTAGGTGTTCAATCATTTGAAGTCCAGCTAGGAGTGCTGAGATGAAGGAGAACAGCAATAGGACCCCACACTAGGCAGCCCTATTAATGATTGTAGCTTTGATCAGATGATTCCAATCGATGAAATCAAATGATTGATATCTACCCTTCACTACTATTATCGTGGAGCATTATTATTATTGATAATAAAGTATATGTATATGTATATAGCTATATATGTATGTATGTATGTATATGTACATACTACATATGCATATGTGTGTGTGTGTGTGTGTGTGTGTGTGTGTGTGTGTGAGATATATTATACACATCTAAATTATCTATATATGTATATTATATATAAGAAATATATATACATATAAGTTATTATCGTATATTATAATCATGATAATACATTGAGCAAATATCATTTGTGATATATGATTAGTTAAGATATTAACAAGAGAAATGTATCTACGGGAGACATGCCTCTTTATATTATGTGCATATTCATTGGAAGAGTAACATGAAAAACACAGAAATCAATAAGTGACAAGTAGAGTTACAAAAGTGAATTAAAATGTATATAGAATGAGATCCTTAACATGGTAACAGAGCAGGTTTGCCTCCAGGGCTATAAGATTTTAGAAGTAATTTTTTTTATTTTTCTGAAAGCTATTACAGAGTTAATTCACAGTTGTGTTATTCATTGCCTTAACATCAATTAGCACGATACTAAAATTTCTCTCTTTCAAGTCATCACTGAGACTATGCATTGTCTAAAGAACACGGTCAGAGCATCAAATTTTGACCTCTGTGTATTCCTTGGTTCCTGATATAAGAGTTTTGTATTGCACATACATGGAATCTATGAACCGTTTGCGCAAGTGCATAGTTGAGAATCCTCCATATTAAGCATGCGAAGTACAAATTGACTAAACCATTAGAAAACAACAATGACCCCCTAGATAATGTACATATTTTATTGGGGAATAACAAAAAATAATAATAATTACCACAGATTTAGTAAGTAATAATATAATTTCCACTATTTTGGATTTGCCCAAATAGATTTAAATTGATGCTTCTGGTGTTATACCCACACTGGTAGAGATTCTGCGAGATAGCAGCGAAGAGAACAAATGGAAGATCTTGACTTGCAGAGAACAGAGAAAAGCACATATACAGCGAAGTTTGCAGATATAGGAATATGGAAGTGATTCATTAGAGGGAAGCGACATGGAGAATCGTCGGGAGGAAAAACAAAAAGCTTGGGTAACAAGACAATGATGTGGAGAAGATAGGAAATAAGAGAACCCTTCTCTAAGGAGCAGGAGATGCGTCCATAGCAGAAAGGTAAGTAAATAGGAGACACTGCGGCAGAGTGGAATTACCATTGACGCTAAGTAGAAACTAGAAGTCATTGTCCAAATTATTATCGAAGAGCAAGTACATTGAATTATATTGATAATTTTCTATTTAATATCGCGGGAGTTCATACATTACAATTACCTAATGACATTGGGCAATTTGATTTATATGATGGCAGACTATATACTTCCTGAAATATATATCTTTTGTCAAAAACTTTGAATATTCCTAATGTATTGCATTGAATGACACTTGTCGGAAAAATGGGCAGTAATGAATAAGAGATATTGAAGTAGCCACTGCTATCGAATGACAAATAGGATCTCTACCATTGTAGACAATCATGGAAAGATAGAGATTAATTCGTTCTGAGTGACATACACCAGCCTAGAGGACTTATCTAATCCTCAATGACAACATCAGAAGCAAGCAGTTGTAAAGAGTATTACGACTATGAAGTATGTGATGGAGCCTTATTTTTTGGCAAAAATCCAGGCCTCCATTCATGATGTATAAAACTGAAGATAAAAATCTGAGATAACTTTGATATAAGCTACAGATATAAGCAGCAATTAGAGGTCTTAAGAGGGCTTCAGATTTTAAGAAGTTGGAACAACAATCAAACTGGGCAAACTATGTAGATCTAACCCACTATTAGTGTTATGCTGCAATACACTGAAATCAATCCAATTGTGGCAGTTGTAAACATACCAGATAAAATTGTTGGCATTAAATGATCTCTTTACATCCATAACTGACAGTTATATAGTAAGACGTATTTCTGCTGCCTACAGGATGCTTCTCCTAATCCAGAAATAAATGAAAATCTAACACACAATAGGTGGTGAATGGTACACATATGAAGATTACAAAAGACAGTTCAGTTATGCACAGAGGAGGATTATTCTTGATGCAGAAATTCTTAATCTAAATAAGAACAAAAAGAGATGAAAGTTCAAGAGTGCTTCAGCAGCAATTATGAAGAAACTAAACAGGAGTGGCAGAAAGAACGTTATTGATAGCAAAAGAGAGAGTACACTTATCTTGAGAACTTGAAGAGCAAAACTGAGAGGGAATCTTCTACAAAAATCTCTAAGACTAGTTGGAAAGAGAAATAACTGTGTATATCCAGAAAAATTTCAGATGTGGCCGGCAATTGCTGCACCAAATGTAATAGAGACACATCTTGACAATATTACAACATCACTTCCGCTCCCAGCACTTTGTACAGGATCGATTAACATTTCTTTGACATGGTTCTGGAATGGATAAAGTGATATATGACAATCCTTCACATCTGGTGACAACTGAGACCAAGCGAATTCCAAAATGAAAGTCAATCAGAACAACATTTATAAGGAATGCTATTGATCTTAATCTAGTTTCAGGCTGAGGGATTGAGATGGCACTCCAGTGCACGTTCAAGTGTCTGGTTGTATTGAAACACAAATTGCAAGAAAATAAGGAAGCCGTGGACTCCTAATCAAGAAATAGAAGGAATAATGATACAGAAGCCGCTGGAGCAAGGAGTTAAGGAACTTTAATTAATTTTTAATATCTAATGTCATGCCGTATATGTTGCAGGTCTGGAGATATATGCAGGAAGGTGGAGATGATGGGAAGTTATCACAACTGTCCTTCAGTAACATATGCCGCTAAACAACATTCGTGAAGGCCCGATGCTTTTTACGAATGCATCTGTAGGAGCAACATCTTCAGGATGTGCATCTGTAGGAGCAACATCTTCAGGATGAAGCCCGACAATTAAATATGAGGCAGAACCTGTGAAATCATGTGGAGATTAATGCACATGATGATCGAATGCTCTGGTGAAGGCGGAGGAGCTTCATGGTATTGGCAATGTTTGCTCACATGGTGAAGTCCACGGTCGAGGTTTCATTTGATACCAGCAACAGCGATGCATACTTGTTCATAGGTTCCAAATAAATGCAACGTGCGGGAGCGGATATACAAATGTTCAGGATTATGACGTTGGCAAGCTTGCAGATTTTGCACGACCGAAAACCAAAGTGCTTCACCTTCTTCGTACGCGGAAGATATCAAAATTAATGGAGGAGCCGGGTATGAATTGATATCTCGAGTAAACGATGAAACAGATTCTCGGGTTGGAACCGCACAAGGAAATAGAACACAAAATTTCCTATATTCCGAGGCTGCAGTATAGATTTGTCATTAGTTTATCAAATAATTTTGGAAAATCCATTATAAGTTCCAAGCCGCCTCTTTTAAATTAATTATTATAATTTGTTTTGAATTTGTTATAAAGGTAGTTGTAATTAGGTGCTGTGAAGGGGTGTGCCCGTTCATTTCACACTTTTTTATTATTTATAAATATGTAATACAAATGGAGAATAGCAGACAATTCATTATTTTATATTTTAAAATTTTACATAATTTATGCTCACTGATATATTTTTATTCTTTTATTGATAAAGAAATGATTTTTTGGACAAAGCCTGTGGAAGGTGGATTATCAAATGAATTCTTGTGTAATTCTGGAATCCAACTGTATTGGATGGATCATTCGTAAGGATTGTGTATCTATTTAATTTATTTGCATTAGAGTTTTAAGTTATTATTAAGTTGTGTTCTTTATAAATGTTCTTTATTAATTTCTACAAGTATTTTAATATTCGGATAAGTGGATTGGGTCATTATTGTATTTTAAATTTGATAAACATAAATATTGTGAGATATTTAATTATTTTTGTATTTATGTCTAGTTTGTCTCCGCAAGAATTAAATTGCATCCTAGACTAGTTTAAAATTGCATTCATATAATTGATACGTCACGTCTAAATTATTAAAATTGTTTATAGTTTAAGTGTATTGAACTTTATAAAATTGTACATTTCAACTTATAATATTGACTCTGATTGCCCATTTAATTACGCACTGGTCTTTTATTCTTGATTCATAATCCATATGCTGGCAACTGTTTCATTTCTTTCCATTGAGGAAATAATATATTCATTTGTTGCAATCATCTATAATAATCACTTTTATTTAAAAAACTCTTATATATTCTTTTATTATTCTTAATTCATAATTCACAAAATTGAAGTTTTCTATAATTCTTGCCATTAGGAAAACTTTCATTGTATACATGTTTTAACCAATCTGCTTTAAGCATCTTGGACATAAGGTTGTTGTCCAGGATCAGGTACACCCGCCTCGGTTTTGCAGAGCCGGAAGTGCACAGAACTCGAACCATATTGTTTAGTTCCATCAAGTTGGCCTTAACCAATTGGATATCCCAGCATCGAGCAAGCAAGGCTTAGAGGATTCCAATCTGTGGTTTGGAGAACCAACAGTATGAACGGTACATTTCATCACCCATAGAATCCCATCATAACTAAAATTATCTAATCTAGTCAGAAAATGTATACATCAAATTGACATATATCAGTTAATAGTATAGCAAGCTATCGACCAGGAAGAAAGGAAAGTCATTGAATAATAAACAAGGGCTATAAATTTAATCATACAAGAACCATCAATGATCTTTGCAGAAGGCTATAATTCAAGCCTGTTTCAAAAAATTATTTGATTACATATGTATCAAACTTTTTGATGCCATGAAGATTAAAAATTGGTAATAGATCAATGTTTGAGATAGTCAATCACTAGCTTGTTATGACTATTGATTGTGTGTATAATTGTATGAGGAAAATATTATCATACCAGCAGGTTGCGAGATCAATAAGATTGAAGTTTATTGTTGAGTGTGTAACTCATTTATCTGGAGTTCTCATGGGAAGTTATACAAGTCATAATTGATCCCAAAAACGTATATTATAATAAAGCCAATTTAAAATTGATGGGAAGTATAATAGGATATAATTGAAGATCTCCATCATGGATTTGAAGGTTTCACTGAAAAATTATAAATTAGATTGGATTATATATACATACACATCAGAGTTATTCTTTGTTAGATAGCTCTTGTATTATATGGAGGAAACCAACAATTGCATAAAGTATTATATCTATTCATATTTCACAATAGATGCATACACTAATTAAGGAGTGAATAGAGAGAGGTCATTTGTAAAGTGAAGGAATTAAGTCAAATCATGATTCAACTTAACAAGATACATTACAGTGGTTTTGAAGCTCTATTGTATTACTTGGAATGATCGACAGCGTTTCTTAAGAAGATTGTGGTTGTACATCCCATTAGTAACCCTTTAAGATCTGAAGCGAAGATTGGAAACAGATTATCACTTCTTTGACATACCAGAGTATGTTTAATCAACATGCTTCAAGTTACACTATTAAGGAGACAACTATGTAATGAGTTGAAGCAATTATGGAATAACTGTATCAGCATGGAGGTGTTTAACTTATACCATTTGCATGAGAATGATGTTTCAGGATTGAGATCATACAACAAGCATTCGCAGAAGTTCACATCCATCAAGCACCTTCAGCATCATGAGATTAAAATTTATTTTCCTTTTATCCATTTTGGATCTGCTCAGTTGAGCACTTGCCTAATTGACACAATCCTGTCGCAAAAAATGTTGTCAATCAAAGACAGCACCATAGCTGTAGGAGTTAATACATAAGATCAGAAACAGAAGCCTTATTATTGTTGCAAGGATACATCTCCATATCTGAAGCAACATTCTTATTCATTATATGGCCACCATTTATATGTTTGATACGCCACCTTATGCAAAAGAACAATGATGGGAGAGCCTTGGGCCTGTGGAGGAGAATATTTGTAAAGAGATCTGCAGTCATTGTTGTACTGTGAGGCAAGTAGCAGTAGAGAAGGCTAATTTTCTTGCCATTGAAGTTATTGAAGAAAATTCAGATCCGATTGCATTCTTGGAGTTATATATCTTCCATAATTCGAACCATGTGAGAAGGATGTTGATGAGCATCTACTTCTAAATAGTGAGATAAGTATTCTATCGAGTACATTTATTTTAGTCAAATCTCTTACCTGTGCCCCCGTATGTACTATAAGAGTCATTTACCTTGATACACTCTTGTTCCTTTCCTTGGTCTCTAGGGATGTTCTTGCAGGAAGAGAAGAATGGTGCATTAGGAATGTTGCTAAGGCATTTTTGTGGGTTATCTCATATGAATCATGTCAGATAATAAGAGTTTCTTGAAGAAAGATATCTTTGATGACCAGGATTATGAGAAAAGAGGAAGCTTGAAATTTCATTAGAGGCAACCTTGGACTACGAGGTCAGGAAGTTGATGCATATACTTGAAGCTTAAGGAGGGAACCACATTATCTTAATATCTGGTGTTGCCAAGCTTGACGATAAATCCATAGTACATGCACTCATGTTACTATGAATCAAGATATGCTTCCATGAAAGACATTGCAGATAAAGGATATGCTTTAGTTGACTTTTAACAATCACAGTCATATTGATTCAGAGCAAGTAGACCATGTCAAGATGGATTCTCTAGTGATCAAGAACTTGTAGCTGTTGGAGGACTATGATTCATGAGATGAAGTTCCGTATGTGTAGACTAAAAGGCCTTTATGCGAATGCCTAAACCATAGATGAATACCTAGAATGCTATTCATTTAGAGTAAATTATCACTGAAGAACTGACAACCAATATTTTCTCCAAAGCCTTCAGCCAAAGTGAAGTTTGTACATTATTGAAGATAAACTTGAAGTTATGGATCGGAGCCCTTACTGAGAGGGAGACTTAACATCATCGATTTTCTGAGATGTACCTTAATGCATCCTTCTCTATGAGAAAGAAGTTTAAGATGAACACCCTTATTCCACCACCTAGGAATATTCATGGTGGAATCACCCTCTAATATGGATCATGGTGGATGTCTTATGAGTTATCATATGATCTTGTGAAAACTTCTTGAGAGGTGACGATTTTTCAATGAAGCATACTTGTGGTTACTACTGTAAGGTAATGATCTAAACAATGGTTTAACTTAATATCATGATTAATATCATTTGATTGATGCCCCTAGAGATCATGGTAGTACATATCTCTTATGTAACTTTTGAAGTTACATTACTGAGATATGGCATGGTGTATACTATAAGACATAGTATTGGAGACACCGAATGCAAATTTCCCTTTGGGTAGGGCATCATGAGACTTGATGCTAGTGCGCACACCAAAGAAAATATAAGTATGGCAAATATCATATGATTTATATTCTTGGTCATACCATGTAATGTCCATAGTATGATCATTAAATAGTGGAGACTGATATATTTCAAATTCAAGCGTAAGCAGTTTCTTTCTAATCTAAACTCTTCATTTAGCACAATATACTTTGCAAATTTGTATTGATGATGGTGGTCGTCACTTACTATAGGAATGATGAATTGTGCTTACAAATAGCATCACTTGTGCTATAATAAAAATGAAATGCAATGAACATCTTTAATATTCTTGTGGATAAGATAAGAGGGAGTATCTCTGGTATATCAATGCAAGGATGTTCTCTTGAGATCCTTTTTATACACCAAACGTACATTCTATCCTTTTTCTTCATCCTTCAATGTAGTCAATATCAACAAGTATGTATATACTCTAATCTGATGGTCCATTGATGGCTTATCTGAAGTCATTACTGCTACCCCTGATGTAACCTAGGCTATGTCTTTCTAAATCATTATCTCTAATGATGGTTATTTTCTCAAGTAATTTTATAACTTGACAATGGCAGAGTAACTCATCCGTACTTGGTGGTTAAAGTACTTTTGTAGTGCTAGTCAGCAATACATATAACCATCCTCTGAATTTCCAACATGGATAACACCAAGTTTCGATACAATTTATACCCTCCCTTGATTCTAATGTATCCATACAACATTTCCTCTTTTGTTTGATGATTATGTGTATCCATTCTTATTTGGTTCATAATGTATTAACATGGGTTCATTGATTCTTCCTTGACCTACCATAATTCCCTGAATGAATACCTTTTATTCAGTTTCTGTTCACTAAAGTAAAAACGTCATTTTTACTTCTAAGAGTATTGTTCAGAAATTTTATAACAATCTTCACTCAGTAACTTGCTGAAGGTGTTTGACATAATTCCATTCAATATCTGTAGTCCAAGCAATGCAATCTCCAAGAATATTCAGTCGTGCTTCTTGTGGTGTGTTAGCATTGAGTTGCTGATTGTGCTCTTGGATAATCATATTCTCCTTAGCCTTGTCTGTACTCTATGCTCCATGATAAAAAGCTATCATTGGTTGGTTGTTCATTTCAAGCATACCTATACAGTTGTAGATATTCCCCGTCATTATTATTTTATCTTATATTTTATTTTATTTTCTCCAATCCATCAATATCTACTCCTCCACTGGGATCTCTCCACCATTGACTATAGTTTGTATCATATGCAGGAATTATTAGGGATCAAATGCCAAATCTTGGTTCAAGGTATTGCTGGGATACTCTCCAAAATCTGTTCTATCTCCCTGTTCCTTTCTTGCTCTGGCTACATTTCTATATGTTCCCCTAATCAATTGCTTCTTGTTGGGTCTGTATATTCAGTGTTCTTGTTTATCCCTCTTCTTGTCTACTGCTTTTTCCCTTCTCATGGCTGACTAGATCGGTATACATGCTTGTTCACATGCTGATGTCCAAAATTGTAATTGCCAACTCCCTTCTGTCCCTATGCATGTGAATCTTCCATTCCGCTCATCTATAATTGATGCCTTGGTCTTCATATATCTGTCATCTAAAATGAATGGTTCCCCTTATCCATTGGTTGTCGTCTTCTTCCTATTCAGCCCTGTTCTATCGCTCTATTTCTTATATCTGTGTGAGAGGTAAAGGTCGTGTCTTCTCATTTTATCATTTTGAACTGTTATATTTTTTTATTTAATTTAATGTATTATATGGTCTTTATTATATTGAAAGGTTTTTTATGTATGTTTATATTTCAATGGTAATAAAATTATATATATTATTTGATCAAATATAATATGTTATATATTCTCAGGCAAGAGCCTACAACACATCAGTAACTTGTGAGCCTCTCATGTGAGTGGTCTTGGGTTCGAATTCACTTAACACATAAAAAATAATAATTAATTGCAATACATAACAATAACTAATCTAGGCTTCGGCCTTTTACAGATCAAAAAATTATATATGTAATATATTGTCTAATATACAATGTAACAAGGGGATGTGTCCCCCCACCAAAATCGGGCCACACTCGAAACGGGGACACGCCTGAGATGGGGGGACAGCGTATCGGCGTCTTAGATTGTGCCACTCAAAGCGCCGCCTCCGCCGTAGACGGCGAGACGTCTTGGCATTCCTTGTGTGTGCAAGGGGATGCGACCACATCCCCTTTAATGCAGGGGGACATTGAGATGTCTCCCACGGCAACAAAATGGGGGAAATTTTTTAAAAATGCATTATTTTAAAAAAAAAATGGTTCTATTTTTTTTATAATGGGATGTGGTGCCCATTCCTTCCTCCTCCTTTGTTCACAAGCCTTTTATTCTTCATTTTTATTCACATTTGCATTTTTCATTGTTTGCAACAGCAAGAAGAAGAAGAGTGAAGCGCTGAGATAAGGGTTTATGCAAGAGTGAAAAAAGTGTTTGCAAGTGAAAAAGGAGAGCCTAGGAGCAAGAAGAAGAAGACGAGGGTTTCTAATCTTGTTGAAGGAGTTTTTCAAGCAAAAGGTAGGTCTTTTGACTTGCTTTTCTGATTTTCAAATGCATGTTTATAAATTATTGCTCAATGTTTTTAGTTCTAAATGTGTGTTATTTCATTTTGTTATAGTTATCATTCATTCATTGAATAATTTATAAATAATAGATTAAGATTCTTGATGTTTCATTTTGCAAATTCTTGTTATTTAGTTTCAAATTTTAGAAAATTTAAAGTAGGGCATAGGCTGAAAGTTTGTTTATTAATTTTTTTTTTCATTTTGTGAAATGCAGCGTCAAAATGAGCTCCCACATTGATTCTCATAGTGATGATGAGATGGAATTTCAATCAAATAGTGGCAGTGAGTTTAAATATGAACCTGAACCTGAGGTTGGGGCTGAGGATGATGACGACACCATTGAGAGGGGTGAGCATGAGACTAACATTGGGGCTGGGCCAAATCAGCAAGAGGCCCAAACTAGTTCCACTTCCATGGGTAGTGAATTTCAACTACCTGGTACTCCATCTATTGATTGCCCCTCCCCATCTTTGGCAAAGTGGGCTCGAGGTAAGTTTGATCCAAAATCTCCTCTAAAACAATTTGCCACTAGAATAACAAGTGGATCAAGTGGCACAAGAAAGTGGAGATGCAATATTTGTGGTGATGTATGGTATGGTAGCATCACTAGAGTGAATGTACCCCACTTTTGGATAGGTAAAGGTGTTGGACCATGTAAGGTTTTGAGTGAATCCAAAAACTTGAACTTGAGAATTTAATTCAACAAGGTTTGGGGAGTTCTAGAGGACTTGGGCATTCCAATGCCTACTACCTTGGTTGGTGGGCAGTAGGTTCAAACTATACAAGTGCATGAGCAACAACATTGACACATGTCTTCTTCTAGACCACAGTATAGAGCTTCAGCTACTACAATGCTAGGGGCAGCCTCCGCAACTTCCTCTACTAATAGCTCTATGGGTGTAGGAGCAGCCTAGTCAAGCAAGGGGAAATGCAGGGCACAGTCTAGTGACAACAACCCTATAGCAGATTTGTTTGTAGCTCAAACAAGAGAAAAGTTAGATGCATGCATTGGGAGAATGTTACTTGCCAATGGCATTCCACTTCATATTGCTCAGTCTCTTTATTTTAAGGAGGCATTTTGAGAATGTAGCAAAGGCGGGGTTACCATCATATGTGCCACCAAGTGAGCACAAATTGAGAACTAATATCTTGGATGATGAGTATTCCAAGATTAGTGAGGCCATGGAGAGCATGAGGGTTGTTTGGGAGGAATCAGGGTACAACACTCTCATGGATGGGTGGACGGATATTAAACATTGTCCACTCATCAATGTCATAGTCACATGCATAGAGGGCCCATTCTTTCTTAGGGCAGTTGATTGTTCAGGGCATTGAAAAGATGTTGATATTCAATTTCAAATTCTTCGGGCAGCCATTGAGGAGACTGGGCCACAAAATGTGGTCCAAGTAGTGACAGATGCATCTCATGTGTGCAGAGCTGCGAGGAGGCTTGTTGAGGCCACATATCAGCATATTTGGTGGACTCCTTGTTCTGTGCATGCTATGAACAATGCTCTAAAGGGCATGGGGAAGATTAGTTGGATAAAGGGAGTGGTGAGTGATGCTAGAGATGTGCAGATGTATGTCTGCAACCACCACACCTCACATGCACTATTTAGGAGCTTTGCCAAGGAGTTCCTAAAGCCTGTTGAGACACAGTATGCATCCTATTTCATTCTCTTGGAGAAATAATGCTTGAGTTGCAGGAGCCACTGCAACTAATGGTTATGACGAATGAATGGAATAGGTGGGTTGGTTCCAAGTCAGAGCAGATGAGGGTGAAGGAAATAGTTAAGCATGATGTATTTCGGAGCGATGCAAAATACATTGTCTATCATTAGGCCAGTCTTTGAGGTGATCAAGTATGGAATTGGGGATGCGCGTACACTTGGAGAGGTGTACAAGTGCATTGATTATATGCTTGGGCAGATGAAGGCTATTGTGCGAGAGAAGGACCCCACATTAGCCTTCTACAATGATCACATTCGGCCTATTATTCAACGTAGATGGGACAAACTTAACACACCCTTACACATGGCTATATATGCATTGAATCCAAAGTGATACATGACTAGGCCTGGTAGAGTTACACCACTTCATGATGATGAGGTGATTTTAGTTATTTATTTATTGTATAACACTACTCATTTTAATCATCTTTAAGACCTTGTCTTAGACTCTTATCATTTTAAAAATTTAATCATTTACAGTACTAGCATCTTGATTCTTCTATTTGCTAATTTGTACATTTTTATTTTTTCAAGTGAAGGAAGGGTTCTTCAAGTGCATAGATAGGATGTATGACCTTGAGACAGCAGCTAAGGTTCGCACTGAGTGGACCAAATTTGCTACTCTTACGGGTTACAATCAAGCGGCAAAGGCGGATATCGAGACTATGGCACAAGAGGATCCCATATTGTGGTAGTCAGCTTATGGAGCGAAATCTACAACCACCACACTAGCTATTCGTCTATTGTCCCAAGTGCTTAGTTCCTCAACTTGAACCTATTTTAGTTTTCAATGATCATTGTTCAACTTCTAATTCCCAAGTCTCACATTGGCCAATTATTTTTCATCTCAGGGTTCTAGTTCCTCAGCTTCTAAGAGGAATTGGTCTACATATAGCTTCATCCACTCTCTTAAGAGGAATAAACTTACCTCTCAAAGAGCGGAGAAGCTAGTGGTTGTACACAGTGTGTTGCGTATCGATGACCGCAAGACACATGTATACAAAGAGAGCCCAACATCATGATGGGATGTAGAGCCTGAGGAGCCATCACAGATTGATAAGGAGGACAATGCTTTAGATCCAGCCACAGGGCTAATTGGTGTTCCCTTTTCGGCTCTTGATATTGGAGAGACTAATAGTTGCAGTGGCTATGAGTTTCAACTTCCAGCCTCCAAGGGATGATCATTTGGCATTTTGATTTGAGCTATTGGAGACTTGTAGTTTTTGTTTGCATCATATACTTATTTTGATATCATGATTCATGGAACATGATACTTATTGTAATCATCTTTATGTCATGACTCATGACTCATATGATGATTGATTACTATTAGATAGTAGAATCGAGATACTCATACTATTGATCTAAAGACTGATATATATAATTATATTATAAATTTGAAATTATATAATTTGACACTCTTTCATTTGTTGATGTTCAATGTTCAATGTTCATTGTTTGTCATTTGATCATGAATCATGATGTTCCAGTTCAAAACTTCAATGCAATGTTCAATGTTGAAGTTTTAACTTTTTTACATTTTTATATCTTATATTGTATAATTGTAGTGCATCTTTTCATAACTAGCATTTTAAGTGCCATATGTACAGTATATACACCCTTGCACCCCCCGCCACCCCACCCCTCACACCCCCCCCCGGTCCCCCGTTGTTGTCCCCCCACCATCCCCAAATCAAGGCCCCTTTGTCCCCTAGTCTCGAAAATTTGTCTTGCACGGCAGTATAACTACTATGCTAATATATAAATTGTTTATAACATAATGTAGAATTATAATATTTGAAATATTTGATACATTTGATTTATTTATTGTTATATTATTTATGTAAATATATAAAACAAATATTCTAACTAATATCATTTATTTATTTACTAATAATCATTATATATTTTATGCTTAATTATAATAATATTGATTTAATGTATTATTCACCTATTTTAATTTATTTTTAAAATACATTTTTATTTATTATTAAATTTTATTTTAGAAGTGATTACATTACATACCATACTAGTTATCCTCAATTTTAGCTTCACAAAATTGGAGCAACCCTACGCAATTTTCTTATGGATTTGTAGGTGCATCCTCTTAGTTTTAATGTATTGATAAAGTAGCATTAGGACAATTCCTAGTGTTGCTCTATCTTGCATTTCTTTTAAAGGTTTCCATCGAGTTGAATCCCAAATTGTTTGTTAGAAAGAGTTTTTCTTCCTTGACTACAAACGCTTGATTATTGGCAAGCTTTTGCCTCTTTTCTTCTTTTTTCTGTGTTGTAAATAGTTTTAAGTCTTATTTTTACCTTCAATGAATAGCCCTTGGAATTTCACTCGTTTCGAGCTAACTTAGGTCGAAATCAGAGTTGTCTAGCTCAAGAAATAAGAGAAGTGAGGTTTTTCAAGACAACTGCACATCTCGATATTAAAAATGTCATAAAAGTGGTTTTTTTTTTTTTTTTTTGTGAAAGCATGATATAAAATCATATTTAATATTTTAAGTGTATTTTGTGATCCATTTTAAAATTTCAACTCATTCTAAGTTGATTTGACTATTGTTTTTTATGTTTTTATGAATATAGCCTATTTCAAGAGTATTTTTCATGTTACTTTATTATTAGCTATAGTCAGATATTAAATTTAATTACATAAGACAACTTAAATGCTTAAAGGTTGAGTTTTTATTATTCATTGCATATATCAACATGCAATTTGCTATATGAAAACCCACTTCCAATAAATTATAAATGCCAACATTAATTTAAATGGACTTTTCAATGCAATAACAAATTTTAATAAGCGGGTTTTTAATATGTAATTGTATTTATAAAACTTATTTAATTAGTGTAGTAGGGAAATTCTAAACCATTTACATATGTTGTTGCATGAATAAGTTTATTTGATATATATTATAGCATTCAAATGTAGCTTTTTAGACTCATTGCATATACATTTTTTAAAATTACCACTGAATGGACTTCTGAAATCAAATTGCATGATTTTATAACATGTAAATGCTCTTCAAAAGAGAGTTTTCACTTAATAAAGACATAAGTGGCAATTTTGGACCCAACTGCATGTGTATATGATGTTTAAAAACTCATTTCTACTTAGCCTAAGCCAAAGTGGCAATTTTTAGCTCAATTACATTCTTTAAAAGACATGTAAATGACCCTAAGAAGTGTGTTTCGCGCTAAATCATTAACCAAAAGGGCTAAATCATTTACCAAAAGGCTAAGTGGCAATTTTTGGGTTGAAAGCATGTGTTTTTAATACATGCATTTGCTCTTAAAAAACCTGTTTCCCTCTATGCAAGTCATGGTGTCGATTTTATAAGCCTTCGCATGTAATTTTTAATATGCAAATACCTTTTTAAAACATGTCCAAAGGGAGTGTCTGAATTAGTCACACCCAAACGGCGATTTTTCATGCTATTACATCATTTTTAATGCATGTGTTTACCTTGTAGAAATGTGTTTCAATTTCCAGTCCCGTTTTGATAGGGGGTTGGCCTGAATTTTCACCCTACCTAAAATCCTGACAATCTTGTAAAAAATCCAATTTTCTATTTTGAGCAATTAGGGTTTACAATTTTCATGTGCAAAGTTACCCTAAAAAATCCCTAAGTTCATAATCTATGTCCTTGTTTCCATTAGAAACCCTCTCTTTTAAAATGTGTTTCCGCACTTATAAAAGACCTTTGAAATTTTTAAGGTGCGACCACTCGACCAAGGTGATTGCATGGTCGTTACGTGGTTAAGCTCTTAACATTTTTATGGAGTGACTGTGTGAAACAGTTAAAAGCTCTTTGATCACTTGGTCGCAGTGGTTTATTGCAAAAGGTCATACTAGACAGCGAATGAGCAAAACAGTTAAGAAAGCAGCAATGGTCACATAGTTAAATCTGAGGTTAGAATTTCAAGCCACGACCACACGAAAAGGGGTTATCGCTTAGTCGTAACCCTCTTAGCATTTCAAAGATTTGACAAGTGGTGGCATCTGAGAAGAATTGACTTGTCATAACGATCAAGTTATAGTGCAACTGTGCGACCAAGGTTAAAAAGTGCCAATCCTTGTTTCGCTACCTAAAGTTCAAAAGGTCAAAATGATGGAGCGACTCAACGACTAGCTGTGATTGCACGATCAAAGGCCTAAAGATATAGTGTTCTGAGATAGCCGCGACCTGGCGAAATTGTTAGTGCAAATAACCAAAATGCTTGACGCGCGGTCGCAAGGCTTAAAAGATAACAAGGATTATGAGTTGCGACTGGGTGACAAGGTTAAAAGCTTGTTAAGTTTTGCTTGTTCACGAGGTCACACGATTAGAAGACATAAGGTAAATCAAAGCCACGACCTGGCGAAGCCGCTTAATAGGATACTAAAAATACTTAGTCGCACGGTTAAGTGCATAAATTAGAAAAGAAGTTGCAAAGCAGCAATAAGGTATTTCAAACAGTGCTTGTTGGGTCGTAAGGTTAAGAGGTTAAACTCAAAGGTAAACAATGAAGCAGTGACCAAGGGTTTTCACACAATCGCAAGAAAAAACATAAAAGGGTAAATGAGGCTTGCAAAGCCGTGAACAGTTAGCAATGTGTAGTGTTCGCATGGTCGCAACATAAGAGTTTAATATTAAAGTGATTGCTGAAAACCTCATGATCATCAAAAAGATAGGTATTGTTTGAAAAAGCGCAAAAAGATTTCGAAAGCTAGCAGTACAAGTGCAATAAACCCAAATTGTGACACTTCTCGAGATTTTGAGAATTCTCATGCATGCTGACTTAAAGACACCATTAATGCTTTTCTTTTGCTCAGCTGCTATTAAAAAGATGATGCTACGGGTTTCTAATTACAGCATTCACATAATTCAAAGCAAAGAAGAATGAGCACGAAATTGCTTTCAGAGTTTCCAGTTGCAGAGACAGTGTTTGACGAAGTTGAATTCAGAGAAAATGGCGCAGGAAAAAGGAAAGATAATCGCTCAAGTCAATGTGGAAGAAACTTCTCAAGGTGATAAGCAATCTAAAACTAAATTAGCCAGCTTGTATGCTGAGAAATGGGTATATTTTCTCCTAGGATCATCCCATGCGCAGACAATGAATTCCCACATTTTCAAGGATACATACAACTTTTGTAGGGATGTCACAATGCCAAAAACCAATGTAAACGAGTTGTTCTGGAATTTCTATAACATGTAGTGCCTACCCCTAGTTTGCATTTTATTATTATAGCCAAACTCTTTTAGGCCAGTTTTATGCTTGATGATTAGTAGCACTATCTTTGAGATTATCAGATATTGTTTCATATTTAGTTGATTTTATGATGAGATTACTTGGTACTCTATACTCCATGTATGCATGATGATTGTTATGATATTTAATTATTTCAGAAATTAATTAAATAAAAAGAATTAAATTTAAAGATAAAATTATAAGTTTAATTTTAAAATGGGATAATATTTATTTTATTTAATAATAATATATTTAGGAGTCCATTTTTAAATAAATGCTAAATATTATTATTACTTAATAAATATTTTATCAATTAAAGTTTCGAAAATAAATTAAAGAATGGAAAAGATATTAATTTATTAAAGAGTTTTAAGATTGCATAAAGTATGTATGAGATTAAAATTTAATAAATTAATTAAAAAGAGAAGTAAAGTGAAATTAAATAAAGATATTTTATATTGAAATAAAGGTGTATGAAAACATAAAAGAAAGATAATAAAGAGTTAAAGGTTGGTAAGTAAGGAGAACTCTCGGGTGATCGCACAATTAGTGCCCCGAATGTAGGAGAGAACTCTTTATCAGCATTTGAGGGTTAATTTTTCAAAGGACCAAAATTTTGGTAAGGACCGCGAATTTTGGAGAAGAAAATTTCAAAGCGAAGGTTTAGAGAGAAGAAATTTCTCTCACAAGTCTTTTGGGTGTTTGTGATTTAGCATCAGAATCCAGGTAGATTCTTGTGTTTTAATTCGCACAGTAAATAACGTTCTTTATTTTTCATGTCTTCTTTGTCACTGTGCATTGTATATTTGAATTTCTTTATGACGAATATTTCAATATTGTAACTTGAAATTTTGGGTATGCATGTGGTTTTCTTCTGTATACGGGGTGATTGAAATATCATTAGAATCCTCGTACAAGTAGATTTAAAAAGTGAAAATTAAACAGGGAAGGGTAATGAAATGAATTAAAAATTTGATTGGTTTACTGCATTTACCCTATCAGAGAATTGTTGGGACTTTTATATATATATATATAAATTGGTGGGGGTTATTTGTTTTGAACTTATTAAAACACAAATTTTATATAACAAAAAAAATTAAAAATTAAAAATAATATTGAAGAGGGAGGTGGGATTTTACCCCACCCCTCCCCCTTTTTTTCTTCTTTATTTTTCGCGGCAATCTATGTTTAAATATTAAATAGTGTTGTTAATTATTAATATTTAATAATTAATAAGATATTCAGTGGAGTCTTAGGTTTATGTAATTGTTATTAATAAATCTAATTTTAATGAAATTGTTAAGTATTTTATTTAAAATCAATAATTTATTATTTTAATAATTTAAATAAATAATTACGCTTAAATTATTTGGAATAATTGACTTGTAATTGAATAGGGGTAATTGTGCAATTATTTAATTATAAGAATGGGTTAATTGTAAGGATGAACTATGAATTTTATCTGCTTGAATCATACATTAAACTCGAAATTGAAACCTTACTTTTAACGCAATCATGTGTCTTCAAAATCAAACCTACACTGTTGTTTGTATGTTGATTATGCTTTGAGTTTGGGTTGACTAGAGTGTTGACCAATTTTAGGACGTTTACCAAAGGCTTGGGAGTTCTGCGATTGTGGTATTATGTTGAACTGATCTTGATCTTTTAAACTCAACCATGGTAATGTGTTGGTATGCTCTTTAATGAGTTTTTTTATATTGTTGGTTATTGTTTTCAATGTTATTATGGGATAACGGGATGAAAGTTATGACCTACTTGACTTAACCATTTTGAGTCTTCGATCAGTATTTTTGGGATACTTTCCAATTGCTTGTAGAGAACTGATGGGTTATTGTGATTATATGATTCTTTGATTTGTGATTTCATGAGCTTAGGGTAGGTTCTCTATATGTAATGTCAAGAAGTTGCTTGCAATGGAGGCTAGGGCCCTAAGTGGTTGCCAGGGTAACCCATTGTAAGTTGTTTAATAAGTGAAAACACTACATTAAATGAGAGTAAAATGAACCTTACAAGAGTCTTTGTATGTTCTTTCCCATGCCTCGAGTGCTAGTACAAACTAGGATGGGAGTAGAGAGAACGCTTAGTTGCAACCATGCATCGTTAGTATGCCTTGTCACTACGAGAGGATACTAGTGTCGTATGGGGTCACTAGGGTAGTAGGGTCCTGAGAGACTGCCAGGGTAACTCTAGCATTGATTCATGCGATGACACTTGCCTGCTTACATAGTAGGTTCCCTATGTGTCTTTGTGTGCCTCTGGGTCTAAACGTCGATTTATTTTGGAACCTTTGAGTTAGATTACTTTTAGGGTTTCCTTGACTAGAGATTACTTTTGATATTTGGATTGATATCCTGTTTGGGACTTGAGATTATCTCCTTAGCGCGGTGGGAGTGGGCCTTTTTGGGTTACCACGCAGTCAAGTGGTAGTGCTTTTCACTCTTACCATTGAGATTCGTCCGTAGATACTGTGGCTGGAGGTTCCTTGTCTGTATTTCCTTTCATTCTATTCTTGCGTATTATGATGGAAGATTATATCTTTATGATGGATAGTTATATCTTTATGATGAATGGTTACACTTATTGTATTGTACTTTGTTTCATGGATCCGAAAAGGATGATGTAATCTATTTTTATAAATGTATATTATTTTAGCCTTTCATACCTTGTAACATGTACACTGGATGATTGAGCATTCCGAATGTTATTGCCAAGTGGCATTCAAAACAAATGTATATTATTTAAATGGACTTTGGACTTTTAATTATTCTTTCATGTCGATGTGGTAATTGTTAGACTTAGTATTAATTAAATTTTAAATGTGATTCAACGTCTTGGGATTCTTAAGGAATGTAATCTGTTATGTTTGTTTATGTATGATTGTATGTTATTGCTTCCGCTACCTTATGTTTGATGTGTATGTTATTCTTTCTTCAAAAAAAAAAATGTTGGGCAAACTTAGTAAAACTTTAGGTTAATTCTTTTGGATCCCTTGGAGGGGCGTTACACAACAGGTTTGAGAAACCACCAATCTACAACCCTTGGATCAGAAACCTAGCAAAATTAATTATGCCAAAAATAATAGTTGATGTAGACCTAGTAAAAGCTTTGATAAAGTCCTATAATCCTACCACTCATGGATTTCATGTGAAAAATATGAGTAAACTATGCAAATTGGATAGAGAAACTTTCATTGAAGCCTTTGACCTTGCAAGACCAATGACAAGGTCCATTGAGCAAGAGAAAGTGAATGAGATGTTCAAAAATCAGAAAAGTTTCTTCACCGAGAAGGTTACGCAAAGGCATATCCCCAAGGCCAAGAAGGAGATGGGCGAGCTACCAAAGAAGATAGGAGATTTCATGCCTCTAGAATTTTTCAACGGAAACTTCCAGTGTACTGTGTTTGGAGTGAATAAGGTAATTGGACTAGATGGCACAATGAATGCTCTTGGCTATATCTACATCATGGCCGTAGACATCCAAGACTCACACCACAATGTCGAGTATAACTTTGTGACACACATAATCAATGTGATGCACAATGAAATTGTTGCTGCTCAGAAGGGAGAGATGGGGAATTTCAAATTCCATCACTACTCATTGTTAATGCACATCATCCTCTATAAGAATATAGGGCAGGTCAATCTTGATTTCATAGAGGCGACTGAGGAGAATGGAGAAAACGTGTCCCTACAGCTGTGGACAAGGTTATGGAAAAGGTTTTACCCTTACGCCAATGTTGTTGCTTTTTATAATGATTTTGTTTTTCCTATTTCCAATGTGCTTGCTTGTATAACAAATAGGGTTCCTAGGGGAGTTAAAATGCTAATAAGACCTTCTACATGCCCTAATGGGGATAGAAGATTAGGCCATGATTGGACTAGTTTGTTTCTTTTTGACAATGTTTCCTTGATAAGGGTTTATGGATGCCCCCAACCCCCTCGTTCTCCCTGGATATATCCCAAAAAGATTAGGGGAATTGGAATTCTTTTAGCAACTTATAATGATGAACAGGGAATACTTAGGTCTCACAATTAAGAAGGGTTCCTTTGTCCCTAGAAATGTAAAGATAGGGAATTTTGTCATTAGGAAGGATGTCACAGAGGAAATAGATGCATATATGAGTGAATTCCTACTACCCACTGCTCCTGCTAGAACATCTGATCCTAATGACCTAGTTAGGCATGCCCTGAAACAAATGAGGAAACACACTCTCCCAAATAGCAAACCTTACTGGGAAGACGATGTAATAATGAATTGTTTAGAAACAGAAGACTACAGAAATAGGACCCTAAGATGGAGAGAGATCATGAGGGTAGAAGAGGAAATGAAGAGAAAATCCCTCTTTCAAAGGTTTTTACCATGAGGAGAGATACTTGGATAGGTACAATAAGTGCCTAGACAATTTTGATACAATAATGTCTCAAGTACCTGCCGAAATAAGAGACAGAGCAGAGTCTGAACCCCCACAGCAGGAGGATGTGATTGAAATTGATGTGGAAGATGATCAACCGAAGAGTTCATCATGGGCCTAAGGAAGCAGGAAAAAGCAAAAAATAATAGGCAAACAAGGCAATGCAAATATTACCAAGGGGCACAAAGTATTTTGATGACATTAGGCATAATTCTTTTATCAAGCAGGCAGGCCAACATAAAAGAATCCCTAATAAAACTGAGCTTCAAATAAGAGTGTTGGATGAAAGGACAGTCCAAGCTCAAGAATTTATGAAGGATGATGATTTCATAAATTCAAAAGAACTCAAGTCATTCTTGTTTAAGATTAAACAAAATGAGCTTACCTTGCAACTGCAGCCAGGAGATTCACCAAAGAAGATAGCTGAATTGATGCAAAAGTTGCAAGAGTATGACCCTAACAGTGAAACTCTCAATGTGGATGAGGCTAGGGAGCTAGTACAAAGAAATGGGATGTTACTCTTCCCAGGATGGGAGCTCAGCTCATCATTCATGTGGACCAGATTAGAAGACAAGACAAATCTATCTCATTTGAGGAGACAAACATTGCAGGAGAGTTGCAGGGTTCAGGATTCAATGTGGACTCCACGACAATGGCAGTATGGAGGATGGCCCCTGAGTCAGACAAACGAACTCTAATATGTGACTAAGAGACTCACCCCAAGGCAATGTGATATTTTGGAATGTCACTACTGTTTCAAGTGAGCATATTCACAACTTAATGAACACTACATCATTAATGGGGAAAAGCAAAATGGATTTGCTTGAAGAGCAGCTGTACCAAACATACAACATATCCATTGATGCAAGGAAGAAGTACGAGGAAGAGCTCAAGAAAACTTGTGCTAGAATAGAGAATGGCTACCTTGGAGGATGAGGTGAAGAATCTAAGAATGTAACTAGCCCTATTACAGAGGTCAAGCATCAAGAGACCCAGACTGAAGCTAAGACAGCAGATGAGGGTATGGATCAATTGATGGAAGTGGATGAGCTGGATGTTGGGAAAGAAATAGAAGTCAAAACAACGGAGAGCATGCTCTCACATAAGATCAATGTCCTTAAACAAATTTCTCAAGGTATTCATATCAGTTATATTGCACTGCAGGGAGCAGAATACCAATGTACAAAAGCTCTATCCATTCTTTCCCCCTTATTTACTAAATGGGGTCCTTATATACCATTCTTTGATAAGTTAGTTCCAATTTTACCTCAAAAGAAGGAACTGCCTAAAGAAACCATTATTTTCACAAGGAAAATGGTAAATAGAGTGAAAGATTTGAATGCATTCTTTTTTGGAAAGTTGCAGTTAATAAGCAAAAAAATGAAGACCATTGCCAATGGTACACCTAGTTTTATCCAGAAGATAATTGATGATGAAAAAATGATAAAGAATTGGTAGGAATGGTCGGATTCTTTTGATGGTATTCTAAAGCATGAGAGGTCTGTTGCTTACAGTAATGGAGAAGCAGACATTGCAACAATATTTAATATTGTTGATCTTCTGTACAAGCTGGAAAAAGACATGACCAAAATAGTTGTAGAGGTTAGAGCTATAACTGATGCAAAGTGGAATAGTGCCTTAATGAATTGAATGCAATTAGGGGAGGCCAAATGAAGAGTCTGATATTACCATCTAGGAGGTGATTGCTAACATAAAGGCTATTCCATCTGGAGATAGCGACTGAGCATGTTGAAAAGTCAAATAACATCAAGAGGGAGGACAATGATCTAATAGAGACACCTTATCTTTGCAGTTCACCTATTGTGGGTGTGCTCTCATTACAAATTAACAAAGTTGATCCTGAACATCAAAACTGACAACTACTCAAATTTTGGCTCTCCAATATTCTTTTGTAACTGTTTTGTCCCGTGTGAAAAAGTTGTTGTAACCTGATTTTGAACATGTGTCCTCCCATCTGAAGTTTGTTGCAATCCTTGTCTCTATAAAAAGATTTCCAAGATGTGGAGTGAGGGTCCGAATTTCATTTTGCTGAACTAGGTTTTGTTCAAGTTTTAAGTCAGTCCATGCATACTATAATTTTGTTCCAAAATTGAATAGAAAGTTAACAATTGCTAGTCTATTTGAGCTTTTTTCCTAATAAGGATGGTCATTGAATGTATACAATTTCAAAGAAATTAATACAAAATGCAGAAAGTTTGTTGTTCATCCTAGATCTTGTCTCTTCTCTTATTTCCATTCTTTTCTCTGAGATTTAATAGCAAAGCTTATTAAACCAGTTGTAATTCGTTCTGAATTATATTTCAATTTGCTTTTGCTAATAATCTAATGGGTTATGTAATTATTTAATGTAAATTGGAAGAACCTTATGGTTTTTCATTGAAGATATTGATAAGTATGAGTTCTAGATATGAACATTGATAATCTTTTCACAAAGTTTCAAGATGCGATACAGAAGTAATTGTCTAATTCCTATGAGTTTGTAGCCCAATAGGTAAGGCAATGGTCATCCTCTGAAAGTTGAGCTAGTTGGAATACCTTATAGTGCAGAAATTCATATAAATCATTCATTTAATGTTTTGTTATTGAAGTTTGAAAATGTCCGCTTGTGCTTGATCCATGGAGTTTAGGGTCTGATAAAATAGCAATTTCTCATCTCTTTACTGTCTTTCAGCTAGAAGAATTAGGGTAAATCATCTATTATTTCGGAATTCATGTTGTAAGTCTAAATTTAAAGCAAATAAGAAAGAATTCCTAGGTAAACCTGCCTGAATCTGGTAGAATTCAAAGTGGAGAAGACCTCAAAGTCTTGTTAGTTGGTCCTTTTAGTTTGCACATCAGAACACTCATTATGGTCTTTAGCTAATTCCTAGGTTTTTTTTATCATATAAGAGGTTGTTGAAATTCTGTCAAATCAAAAGCCAAGAGAGGGTTTTTGGCATTATTTCCATGTGTTAATACCATCTCAAGCTGTGTCCATGTATTAGCAATGGCAAATCTTTTCCTTCAAAACGAGTCAAATTTTATACCAAAAAAAAAAAGCATTTTTGGGCATTTTTAAAGAGTGGCGAATTTGGAGTGAAAGCATGTTCTTCAATACATGCATTTAGTATAAAACAGCCCATCTAGGGCACTTTTTAACCAAAAACGCTGCATTTCTTCATGGTTCTTGGCTTCCAATCACCCCAAGAAGAAGTCTAGGGTATGTATTCAAATTATCAGCTTGTTCTTCATCATTTCCAAGCTTAAAATGATGTCCTAGATGTCATTTTTGAATGCATTTGCATATGGCATTGATTTGGTCAAAGTTTGTTGCAAGTTTTGGGCATTTAATCTCTCTATCTCCACATATCCATATCAAACCTTGACTATCCCCAATGTTTGAATTTTGAAATCTATATAAGTCTTCTGATATTAAACAAATCTTAATCCAAAATCTCTTGGATTTATTTTCAGATTTGTCAAAAATTTAAAAGAGACTTGTCATTTTGTGGTTGGTGGAGAGAGGTATATGTTTCCCTTATTTTCCTTTAGGTATTTTGGTCTTGTTGAATTTCTTATTGCAAGTCTTTCAATTGCCATTTTCAGATTTACATGCTTTTGTATATATGGTGCTCCTTTTTCTTTCGTCTACTTCTTCAAGTTGCATATTCAAGGTCCCATTTACTTGCATATGCAACCAGGGTAAACTCTCGTCTTAAGTATAGATAAGTTCTTCATTTCTCCTCACGAGAATGCAGGCGTAATTCTCACCAATATGCGTTCCATGAATCTCCATATGGCTGCTCTATTGTAATAACCCTGTCTGGTTATAGCCAAATCAAGCATCAATTTCTTTCACATCTCAATGGTTTGACATTTTGTCAAACACTTGGCAAGCAACCCAATTACCACTGAATATATGATGTCTTAAATTTTCAAACACAATATCAGGATGTACAGGAAACTGATCACAAATTTATTTAATTTTGGCCTTATAAGCTTGGCATAAATAAATACCAAATGCCAATAAACAATTCTAAAATGATTCACACCAGCCTCTGAATTCATTCATCAACAAACCACATAGCAATATAATGAAAAGGGAATTTAATTGTTGGTTGATTATAAATCAGAATTTGAAGCCAACCTGTTTACTTTCAAACTATGTAATATTAACTGAATTTTACAAATTAAGAACCTGGTCTTTGTCATAGAATGTAATTGCAAAGTCAAATTGAAAGCTGCCTGGTCCAATTTCAATCTGGCATTCATAGTCTACCCGTACAAATGCTGCCCAAAACAAACTCCAATCTGCAAACTAAACCCTCGTCCAACAACAGAGAAATTATAATATTCCATTGTATAAATGCTCCTTAGTCACAGTTAATACAGAAAGAGGAGATGATAATAAAACTCAAAAGCCACAATACCTCACCTGTGGATTCTTAGATTTAAATCTACAATACTTCAGCTATATATCCCAAACCCTTATACTTCAGCAAGGGCTCAAACTTCAGACTTAGAAATGTCACAAAGACGACAACAGCAAACTAAGATAATCAAATAATTGGATTCTTTACTCATCAAATGGCCTCATATTTATAATCTCCAAATGGCACAAAGTTTCCCAAATGAACTTCACTTAAGAAGCTCCCCACACACAACATTAAATTATAATATAAAGTGTCATTATAATCTGATTTATTAATTGCTTTTGGCTCTGAAAATAACTTTTTCCACCATAACTTCAAATTCTGACACGTAAGGCCACTGTTTCTTGTTCCCATGATTTAAAAATTTTCGTCCTGGTTCCAACGAGCTATGATACTAAGGTGACCAACCAACAACACTATCAAAAATAACCTCAGCATATTTATATGAATAATAATAATAATTCACTCGTCTTGCGAAAACAACTAAAGAGGCATTAGAATCAAAATCTGACAACACCAAAGTGATCCTAATGATGAAAGATGATGAATGAACTTGACGGGGTGACTTACTATAAACAAATGCTCCCTCCAAGATTCTTGGAGCTCAAACTAAAAGCCCAAAATAAAAACTGAGAGCATCCTCCAACTCCTCTAACTCAATTGAGTTCATCGAAACCAACGGAATTACTTACTATAAATAGTAAGTCCATCAAACAAAGCCAAAACACCCTAAGCTGCTGGAAAGCCTATAAACACACAACTGAGACCCTCAAATTTCACTATCAGCTCACGAGGGTCGTGATGGTGAACTAACTTGGCCAACTACAGGAACCTGCTAAAAATGGGGACATTACATCTATGGTTGCAAAAGAATTTCCCAAATGCTTGTCAGAGAAATAGTATGATTTATAGCTATAAAAAGCATGCTATGTTTCCATTTCACTATACTTTGCTCCAGATTTACACATTTTAAAGCTTGTTCGCATGTGTAATGCACCCAAAAAAAATCGTTTTTGACTTTTCTAGTCATATTTGAGCCATTATATGCTTGACCCAATTGTTCTTTCATTGTTTGCTAGTATTCCTTCCATTCTCCCTATCTATACCTTGCCAAAATCCATGTTTTTAAACAAAAAAGTTCGATATGGAGCCCTCATATGATGATGTTCTTACACTATGGGATTTTCATGTAATAGTTCCACAAGCACAACATTTTGAGATGTCAAAGAAGATTGCACCAGCAAAAAGAAAAGACAAAAAGAAAATGGAGTGCCAATACGATCAATACAACAACTTCATCCCACCATCTCAAGTGACTTCTTACACTGAGAGCATTCGTGATACTGATATATCACATATGAACATTGAAGATTTCTTCATAAGGGTGAAGGTTTAAGCCACCAAAAATATGACTTGGATCAAGAGTCATATACGTTTGTTGTCTACTTTTCCCTTGGCAGCTCATGAACCTAAGTTTATTCTTGCATACACTAGACAATTTCATATAGCTTCCAAAACAATCAGAGATCGGGATGGTAACACGATCATTAGTCTTGGTCTAGCGACTATTGGCCATATCTTTCATGTTCCTCATACTCCAATGGTAACCAACACTACCAAATAGAAAGCATTGGAAAGATGGAACGGTGATATGACTAAATGTTGTGGATATATTGATGTCAATTGGTTAATCACTAAGAGGCCAAACCTTGTTAGATAGCCTAAGGGCATATGCTGCTGTGATTTCAAGGAAGAGATTAATGATCTCATCATATTGCTTAGCTGCCTAGCTAGACTCAAGGACTCAAATGTTTTCAAACCTTGGATGCACAAGTACATTCATCTCACCATAAGAGCAAAAAATAATGTTTTTTGGGCAGAATTGATCAGTGATTCAATTTGCGAACAATTGGTGAGTGTGAACGACACCAGCATATTCAATATGAACTCTTACATGGTATACATTGTTGTTGCCCTGGGTTCTTTTTCAAGCCTATCAACCAAAGGTGATAGATCATTGTTGCATGTTTGGGATTATTATGATCAATTCCCTCTCAAGCAAAGATGGATACACTATCACAGAGTACAAGATGCCTCCTTTGGGCATTACATGTGCTTATTCGATAAAGAACTCCCAAGAAAGCGTGTTTCTGATGAAGCGTGGAATTGAATCAATGAAGATGGTTGCATGTTCCTACAATTTCCAAACTTCACATATCTACGAGTTGGATGTTTCAAAGGAGAGCCATACACTACCTAGATTTCCTAGAGACAAGATTGTAATTATGGAGCTAGCCAGGACACTCATGGAGGTACAGGCCTATCAGTCCAACTTGCATAGACCGGGAGTAGGAATTTCTTCAAGAAATCCTTTGAAGATTGGCAGATACTCTATAGACACTGTACCAAAAGCCAAAAACATGGAGTTCGAACTTCAAAGAATCACTCTCAAGAAGTTCATGGCAAGAAGTTGTTTTGATTGGAGAGGAATAAATGATATGATGAGAAAGCAATTAATACATGTGTACTGTCTTGAAGATTTCAAGATCAATGTGCGTACCGAGGTGGACATTTGGCACTTAAATTATAGTCGATTAACATTGATGCAAATAGTAGACTTATGCCTCAATCTCTGATGGGGTTGAAGATGATGATCATATTGTAGATCCTGACTATGTTCGGCATCGGATAGAAAAGATGCCTATCCTTCCTCCTACATGGTCAAGTAATGAGAACACCTCTATTTGGGATCATTTTCAGCCTATCCTTGCTAATACCAATATTTGGTTGAAAAAGAACAATCTCAAATGCATCAAAATCAGACGTGGAAAAGATTTAGATTTTGTTGGTCCGATTGGTATGATGGCAAAGACAATGGTCAAAGGAAAGGATGGAACTTCATCTTCAGCAGTTAAGCCTCTTGTTCAGTGTTGTCCAAAGCTCACAATTAAAGAGGGAAATATTACGGGTAGGATACTCGACGTAAAAGAAATTGAATCTCGAGCAATTCAAATTGATTCAAGTGATGATGATACAGTTTGATCAAAGGAACTCACAATCTCAGTTCCACCTTCCACAGAGGTTCACACAACTACAACTCTCAACTCTTCCTAATTCAGCACCTACATCAGATGAATCCCCTGATTCACCTTTGAGCATGGCAATGGATGCATTCTCCACCAAAAATCCACCTCATGAAGATGTCATAATGGTGAGTCCAACACCCATGTCATCAGCAACACTAGAACTAGAAACTAAAGGTGATTTATATAATTATGAGAATGTGTTTGATGCATATTCTATGTCAATCCCCTCCTACTACAACTCAGTCCATGGCATTGATTGATGTAACCTCATCTCAGTTCGAGCAATTCATGACTGAAATCAGAAATAGTAGTCCTGCACCTATGACCATTCAAACCGAGACTCCTATCATTGTCACTACAGTTGTGCAAAATAATCCAGCTCGAACCATGGTGACTACTACTACAGCTGGCACATCTTCTTTCAACCTTCCTCCATGGCTAACCACTATCACACAAAAGAGGAAGAAGGAAGAAATCCCACCAAAAGAGTTTGGCAGCCAAGTTGTCAGCCCAAAAGCTTCAAAGAAAGAATGCTAAAACAGTTTCTCAAGTTGTAGTTGATGATAACAACATCAAGTATATAGAAGTTGTTGAACCTCTTGTTGAAAAACCAGCAGAAGAAATGAAAGTAGTTGATTACAAGTTCTCCAGAATTGAGCTTGGCAAGAAAACTCATTTGGCTTGTTGAGAAGATGCTCAAGATGCACTTGACTCACTTTATCAGAAAAATGACAAGTTGTGGGAAAAGAAAAATAGAATGAAGAGAGAGAATGTGCATCTTCTAGAAACAATTGAAGAGATAAAGAAATCTTCTTCAAGTGTTGAACATGTCTCTTTCAAGTACACAAAGAAGATTAAAAGAAAGGCACAAACTATAGATGAATGGGTTGTGACTATTCAAGCACAGGGTGTTGAGTTCATTCGAGATCTTTACAGGGTGTTGAGAAAAGGGAAGGAAATCATTGGCAAATTAAGTGATACTCAAGAGTCACTTGATCGTCAGTTACAGTTGCTAGATGGAGACATTGTGCCTGGAACAGTAAGATGGAAATTGATTTGGATGCCTTGTGCAAATATGAAGTCATCTCATCTCTTGAGATTTGTCGTGATTACATACACCTAATGACTAACAAAGAACAAGTCTTGCAACAGCTCATAAAAGATGCAAAGGTAGCAGTGATCAAGATTAATAATCAAGAAGACATGATCAGTGAATGCTACAAAAACATTGTCACGTGGAGTTATCATTGAAAACAATGAACTCAAGAAAGAAGAAGATATCCTTACAGGGTTCACTGGAGCAATTCACTTACAACTTGAAGCAAATGATTTCAAGATTAAGTGTTATGAATACATTTGCAAGCTAGAAGTGTTTACTAGATGATCTACAAAACAAAAAGGAAGTTTCTAGCAAAGAAATTTTGGAAGCAGCAAGTACTTACAAAAAGATCATAATGGTTGCCAAATACACTGGCGAGGTTGATGCTGAAGTTGTCCGAGACTCGCTGCAAAAAATCAGTGAAAATAGTTGAGACTATGTGAACATTTCAAAATTTCCATATGCTTTAGAGTAGGATGACAAAGATTATATGTAAAGAGCATTTATGTTTTAAGTATAGGCTAACATGTCCCTATATAATCAGCACATGTAGTCAAGTTGCAATCAAATTAGGGATGCAACTTTGAATAAGTCAAATCAATTAGTTAGGAGTTTGTTAGAGAATAAGTCAAGGTGGTTGACGATTTCCCCTTTTCCCTCCACTTTTCTCTCTCCTATTTTCCTATATAAAGGAGAGAGCTCATTGTAAATAATCAGCTTTTGCTTTATCAAAAAGGTTAAGCTTGTTGCTTGAAACCTTTGTATTTCTTGTTGCAAATTTCTGAAGTGAATAAAGAAGCAGGTTTTACCAAACTTTGTTTTGTGAGGCTTGGAATCGATCTTTGTTTTCTTATGTTGCATTGATCAATTCATCTCTGTTCGTTTTCTCTTTGTGAAGCATTTGAGCATCTGATCTTGTTCATGAAGACTTTGAGCTTTAGGAAACAAGATTGTTTTAGTTTTATAGGGCTGTAAATACTAGAAGTTGAAAGACTCTATGTTTTAAATATTAGTATATCATTTCAATTAGATAGTTGATAAAAGACTTTGTGCCTTATTAGCTATTCACCTTTTTATTCAAAGAGGATTGATTGTAAGAAACTTTGGGTTCTTATTCTCGATTGCATAAGTTAAGTTGTAAACTAATGTCTTAAAGTTGTTCTTACGTCAACTTCTAAGCCACCAGTATTATCGTAGTAGTACATACCTTTTGTTAATTCACAAATAGTTGTTATTAAGAGCAAAGTCATTCCTAAAAAAAGAGGAAGTGATTCAAAGAACCACCCATTTGTCAATTCCAATAACATTTCTATTGTAGCCACCTACGGTGAGAAAGGAGTCTCGCCTATTGCTGAGAGGAGAGATTTATCTCACTACACCATTACCTAAAGTTCCCATTTTGTAAGTCATAGTTCTAGTGACTTACGAAATATTTAGCCAACAGTCCTAACGTTACCAATTGTACTCTGTGTTGTCTATTTGGATAGAAATCATCCTTCCTAGCTAAAAGGGAATGTTAATGATTGAGCCTCGATTGGATGAATCCAAATGATGAAATCAAACAATTGATATCTTTCCTTCACTATTATTATATGGAGCATTGTTATTATTAATAATAAATTATTAAGTAGATATACTTTTGTCAGCCGACTGGGTGTCAGCCGACTGGATGGTTCTGGTGGTGTTTCTGTAGCCGACGGAATGATGGTCATCAGAGTTTTGTATTCTGTAGCCGACGGGGTGATGTCCAGCGGTATTTTGTATTATGTTTCTGTATTCTGTAGCCAACGTCGTCGGTAAATAGTTTGTAGCGGATAGAATATTTGTGGCCGACGGACTCCTTCGAGAAGGTTCGGCGGTAGTATTTATATCCCGTCTAAGATCATTGTAAATCATCATTCATCTATTGCAAATATTATTCTGCTATTCTGTTCCATTATCTGTATGTATTGTTTTCTTTACCTGTACGGTAAAGATTTAGCGTTGTTGCCTTATGAATCTGGAAGGTGGGAGGAATGAAGATTAATGCCAAATCAGCTTAACAAGGATCGGAATAAGGCAAAGGGAAAAGATGGAATCCGTATTGCGCAGGAGAATTTAATTCTAGCGCAGCAAGCCGAATGCCGACGAAGATTTCAGAAGATTGCCGACGGAAACCGAAGCACAGAGGAATTGTTGGAGGAGACTTAGCAGCAGGTGGAATTGGTGGAAGAAGCACGGGACGAGTTCTTGAATTTGTGTTCGCCGAGGGAAGAAAATTCAAACGGAAGAGCATCAACTCGCACGGCTCGCAATGTCGAGGGAGCACGAGCGTGGAGTGAGCTCTTCGCCGGGATAGACTTCCGCAGGAAAGAACTTCAGAAGATCCTTCTTCTTCACCAAGGTCCGCAGCTGTCAAGACCTCCGGTGTGGGAGAGTAGTCTACCGGTGTGGGAGTGCAGACCGCCAGTGTGGGAGTGCAGACCTCCGGTGTGGGAGACCAGTCCGCCGGTGTGGGAGTGCAGATCGCCGGTGTGGGAGACCAATCCGCCGGTGTGGGAGTGTAGACCGCCGGTGTGGGAGTGCAGACCTCCGGTGTGGGAGACCAGTCCGCCAGTGTGGGAGTTCAGACCGCCGGTGTGCGAGTGCAGACTGCCGATGTGCGAGTGCAGACTGCTAGTGTGGGAGTGCAGACCTCTGGTGCGGGAGTGCAGACCTCCAGTGTTGTGATGGCAGGACCCAAAGAAAAGCTGCCGAAATTTGAAGGCGATGGTTCAGCCGACCCCATCCGACATTGTAAGACATGTGAGACGATTTGGCGAGCAAATGGAATCACAGATGCCGACGAATGGGTCAAGCAATTTCCGGAAACCCTACGGGGTGTCGCGATTGATTGGTTTTCGGATACTGATCCGCAAAAGCTAGATACCTGGGATAAGATTAAAAAGGAGTTCCTGGCGGAATTTAAACTCTTGCGGGATGATAATGAAATCGTAGCGAAAATTTTCAATACCAAACAGGGGAAGCACAAAACTGTTCGTGTCTACGCCAAGAGATTAAAAGACTTAATAAACAAAATGGAAAGCAAGCCGACGGACGAATTGCAGAAAAGATGGTTCGTGGACGGCCTAAGATCGAAATTGCGGAGGAAAATGAAAATTGTCCCACCGTCTTCATATGTGGATGCGTATAACAGAGCACTGGACCTTGAAAGTGAACAGAAGACAAAGAAGAAGAAAACTAGCTCCTCTGATTCTGATGATGACGAGCCTACCGGAGATGATAACAGCGACGACGAAGGTAGCCGCAAGAAGGTTCGTGCCCTACAGAAGGATATGGTTCGCATGATGGAGTTTAAAAACATGCAAAAGGAGCCAAAAGGCAGTGAGCTGTGGTGCACGGAGTGTAAGACCGATGGTCATACTAAAGGATCATGTCCAAAGAACCAATTCTGTGAGATTTGTCAGATCATGGGCCATTCGACAAAGGAGTGCCCCTTTAACATGAAGACAAGAGGATCTCCGCAGGTGTTTCTCACACAAGAAGCTTCCTCGTCGGGTAGTAGCAGAAACACGAATACCACCGGTGCCACATCCGGAGGATACAGGAAATAATAGTAGAGGGCAAAATAACAACAATGCGAACAATAACAATAATAATTAGAGCCGAATTTGAACCCATTATGATGCAAACGGACGACCGATCGTTCAATGCCGAGCATGTAATTTATGGGGTCATTTTGCGCGGGATTGTACAGCCGCAAACACACCGAAATTATTATGCAAATGGTGCGGACCCGGCGATCACGAAGATTCCAAGTGTCCAAAGGCTGGAGTAAACTTGATCACTGTTGGCACGGATGTAGAAGAGGTTCTGGCAATTACACGGAGGCAAGCGGAGGAAAAGAGAAAAGTGGGGAAAGCGCAGGCGAACATTGCAAAGGCATCGTCAGCGGGGACATCTCAGTTGAAGAACATCACTGGCACCTTGGCAAGGAACTTCGCAGAACAAAACATTGTATGACAGATCTTAGAAACGGATACCGGTCAAGATAAGTGACCTCCTTCTCACAATGCCCCAGTTATAGACGGCCATGCTGAATCATACACCGTTTCCGAAAGCACCGGAGGACACAGGAAGGGATAGTAGGGAGGTGATGACAACAAACCCAATGCTTTTGGCACTCACATCCGGACGGCACCCGAAGGTCGTCGAGATGGGGATTTTGGGAAATGTTTTGACAAACACAATTGTCGACGGAGGGTCCGACGTGAATGTGTTGCCAGAGGATACTTGGAAGAAGTTGGGAAAGCCGACATTGTGGCCACCTGCATTTCAGTTGCTCACGGTGGACCAACACGGGATCAAACCGTTGGAAACCTTGAGGGCGCAACCGGTAACTATTGGTACGCAACCATTTTTATTGGATTTTGTGGTTATTCCATTGAAAAGAAAAGGATATGATGCTATTCTGGGACGGGATTGGTTGGTGCAAGCAAAAGTAAAACATGATTGGAAACGAAATACACTATCAATGGAGCGCGGAGGCAAAAGATTCACAATTGACCTGTATACACAAATGGTCGGTAAGGAGGCAGCATCGTCAGATTCAGAAAGTGATGACGAAAGTGACGACGAAGCAAAGAGGAGAATGGAACCAGACGAAGGAGTATTGAGACTTGACGGAGGATCGATTGACGACGACCTGGACTCGGTGAATGGCATGTTCCACTGGCAGATAGAAGACTACGAACTGTTTCCGAGTTGCAATATGTTTACAGTCGACGAACGTGACAAAACACAGGAAAATGAATGTCCAGAGGAATGCAAGGAAGTGGAAGAAGGAAAAGCTGCCATGGCTGAAGCTAAGGGGAAGAACATACAGTCTGAACACAGAAAAACGAAAGATCCCACTATCCGGTACATCATGAATGAGCCGCGCGAAAAGAAAAGGTTACACTGCAGCATAAAATTAGTGGAAGGGCACCGACAACAAGGAAATAATCCAGTTGCGCGACGACCGCAGGCACAGTGGGCGACGGAGGTGGCACAGAACAGACGTAAGGCTACGACGGTCAGAATGAAATCAAAGTGGAAAAGTTTAAGGCAAATGGGTTGGACAATATCAGATTCGGAAGGTCGGCGACAATGGAGCGATCAGATTATCAACTTTGGATGGGCAGAAGGTACCTCCGGTAGTCAACGGATCCAAATTCAAAATATATGGTGCCAGGAAGACTCTGTTGTTGTCGCAGAAGGGGACTCCCTCGTCGTTGCCGAATGGCGATGGTCAGAGGCAAATTTGAGGTGCTTTGTATATTTTTTTGAAAAATTCGAAAAAAATAAAAAAAAATTCAAAGAAAAAAATTTTTAAAAAAAATTTGAAAAAAATAATAATAATAATAATAATTTGAAAAAAAAAAAAAATTTGGGGCCTCGCGGACAAAAAGGTCCGTGGACTAAAAAGCCCCGCGGGCAACAGCCTGTCCGCAGGCGAAGTCAAAGTCCCCGCGAGCAGCAGCCTGTCCGCAGGAGTGAAGAGGAATGTCCCCGTTGTTAAAAGCCCCGCGGGCAGCTATCCGCGGGCATAAAACTTGGAAAGTTCTCCGCCAAAAAAAAAGCCCCGCGGGCTTAAAATCCTTTGCTCTAAAAACATAACGTCCTCTGTCAAGGAAAGCCCCGCGGGCTTAAACACAGTTTGCTCTGAAAACTTCTTAAAATCTCCTCCACGTGAGTAGTCTTCGCCGGTAAAAAGGAAGAGGACCGCGGGCATAGAACTTAGCAAACTCCTCCGGCCAGCAGACTTCTCTGCGGGAATACAAGATTTTGATGTTTTTTCCACCCGCTGGCTCTAATCAGTAGTAGACGCAAACCTTCTGGAGGTCGGGGAAGTAATAGAACAAGGTCCATCAGGAACGTGTTGTTTTTCGCAGGCGCTTTCTTGGGTTTTCTCTGTGCTTTAGTTGAACAACATAACTGGCGTCAGCATACGGGGGAAGGCTGTTCTCATTTTTCGAGCAATTGGCCATCATTCTTTTGCCGTTGGCGGATCTCAATTTGTGCACTCGGCAGTTTCCATCCAGAGGATTAGGATTTCTGCCAAGAGTTTCGAGAGGCACACTAATTTCGTCAGGAAGGAGAAATTGCAAAAAAAACTAAAAAAACTATCAAAAAAAACTAAAAAAACTTTTTTAAAAAAAAAAGGCAACAAATTCAAGTTGTTTGGAATGAGTTACAGATGATGCCAAAGGAAAAGGGACACATCCGTGGTTGCCAGAAAGAGTGCAGAATTAGCAGAAAATGATAGAAATGGTGTATTCCATGCATTTCTGTGTGGGTTGCGAAGTGCTAATTTGGTCTTGGGCCCCAGGACCCCGCAAGGGCACTACCCCTTGACCCGGCCGAGGGCGTTGCCAGTTGGACCCCCAATCGTTGCAGATATCAGTCGTGGGATTCTAACCAATTGAGAAGAGTTGAAGTGGCTGCAGGCATGGACTTTCTGTGTACCAGAGGCACTGGGAGTAGGTGTTGGCTAGGAGGCTGTCTTGGTGGATGCGTAGAGAGCTCGGGAGGAGCTAATCATCCAGTTGGAGGCAGTGCAACAACACTTAGCTCAGTGGACCCAGTGTTGGAAGCAGAGAAAGCAGCACAGGTTGCTATCAAGGTTAGCTTGAGGAGACAGTATTGTGTTAGCAGAGGCTATAGGCACAGGACGAAGTGAAGTGATGTGACAGAAGCAAATTTTTCTTGTTGTAGTCACTCTGATGATATATTTTGTTTGTTAATTTGTCTCAAATATTTTGTAATTGTCGTTCGGAGACGACTTTTCTTTTCTGGGGGGATGGTGTCAGCCGACTAGATGGTTCCAGCGGTGTTTCTGTAGCCGACGGAATGATGGTCGTTGGTGTTTTGTATTCTGTAGCCGACGAGGTGATGTCCGACAGTGTTTTGTATTCTGCTTCTGTATTCTGTAGCCGACGTCGTCGGTAAATAGTTTGTAGCGGATAGAATATTTGTGGCCGACGGACTACTTCGGGAAGGTTCGACGGTAGTATTTATATCCCGTCTGGGATCATTGTAAATCATCATTCATCTATTGCGAATATTATTCTGCTATTCTGTTCCATTATCTGTATGCGTTGTTTTCTTTACCTGTACGGTAAACAACTTTCATATATATATATATATATATATAAACATATATGCATATATATATGTATATATGTATATATATCTATATATATACATCTATACATATATACATATATATATGAGATATATTATGCATATATATATATAATATATTTGTATATTGTATATAAGAGATCTATACATAAATTATTATCATATATTATAATCATGATAATACATTGAGCAAATATCAATTGTGAACTATGATTAGTTAGGATAATATCAAGAGACATGTCTCTATAGGAGATATGCCTCTTTATATCACATACATATTCATTGGAAGCATCACTTGACAGAAATCAATAAGAGAAAAGTAGAGTTACAGCAGTGAATGAAGATATACATATAATGAGATTCTTAACAAGCCCACCTTATATGTATGGCATGAACCAAATGAGGCCAAGGGTTAATGGTAAATCCTCTCTTGTGCCTATAGTAAAAGGCTTCCGGGGCACCTCAACAAATCATCCTACCTTAACACTTCTATAATTGGGTCACCTTAATGTTAATTTTAAGAAACTAATGATTTGAGATATGAATTGTGAATATAAATAATAAGCCCTAATTGTTTGACAGAAATTGAGATTTAGAACAAAATTTGGATACTAAATAATTTGGGGACATTGCACTCATTAATCAGAGTGAGATAAGTGAAATTTCAGCACTGCACATGCAGTTTTTGTTACTAAAAAATTAACCAAAGATTCAAATTAGTCATAAAACACAAAAAAGTACATATACATACATACATACCTACATATATATATATATAGGTTATGTTACCAAATTCTTCCCTAGCAATGCCAAAGTCTGGTCCAGTTCTTGCAAAAGTCTGCTGAAATTCTGTCTGACAAACTTCGCACAAGTTTTGTTGTTTTTATGGCAAATTTGCAAATCTATGGTAGGACCCAAGCCGAATTTAGCCAAAAAATGGAATCTTCTTAACTTTCATCAAAAAAAAAAATTTGGGTTTTCTTTATTCAATCCAACACTCCAACCTTAAAATAGACCACTAAAAGAAAAAGGTAAAACATATGTGACAACGTCATTTCGACTAAAACATCATTAATAAATATGGTGTATTTTGCTATCTTGCTTTTGAAGAATTTGATGATGAACAAATTTATAGATCCCTAGATATCCTGCATGCAAATAACCTTTTACAAGGTAGAAAGGCAGAAAGAGAGAAGGGTTTGGTCAATAAACAAGAAGATTGTATTTACTTGTGCAAAATAGAATGAAAGAATTTACAACTGATCAATCCTTATGAAGGAAATCGAAACCCTAAAAGGGAAACCCTAAGAGGTAAATGACATTTAATAATTACTAATTAATTATTAAATGGAAATGCAAGGTGCATCAAATGAAATCTTAAGAAGAAAGTAAAGATAATTTAATAAATTAAATTAAATTAACCTTTTACTCTAACACCTCTCGTTAAGATGAGCAACAATGCAAGGAAACTAAAATGCTAAAAGCAAACTTGGGTCCCAACAACAAGGCCTGATGAGGTACCCAATCACAATCAAATCTCTATGAAATGGAGAAATAGAGAAAATCTAGTGAAGAAAACCCTACTCCAAAAAGAGATAGAAAAGGATGCACAAATGAAACCTCTCAAGAGAATCTCTCAAGACCATAAGTACATCAAAAGCCCTCATCATAGAAGCTTGAGACTCCATAGACCCCCAGAATGGCAGAAATCCTGTGTCGATGAACATACCAATGTGGCTCCAATTTGAAGGAAACAAGGGTAGTGGACAAAAAATAAAACCCATGTATGTAAGGTGCGGCTAGAAGTCCTAGCTAATGGTCAAAGAAGAGAGCATGAGAATCTTGAAATGGAATCTCCGATGGAGGTGGGATAAAAGGTGTGCTGAATCTGTCATCTAAGAGGAGATGTGTGTCCTCTGATATATCCTCAACAATTGTAGTAGGTGGCTCGATGACTAGAGCTACAATAGTAGGCAATGCTGAAGAGTAATCCTATGCAAGGGATGGAATCTGAACAGGAGGTGGAGGTGTAGAAGTCTCAACACTGGTCTTAGGAACAACACATAAGTTCAAGCGACCTGACTTCACCTCTGTAGTCTCTCATGAAGGAGAGTGAGTCTCTGATGGTGGAGATGATGGACCAAAATATGAGAAGGAATATAGGTAGGAAGAGTGATCAACAATCCCTATAGCAACAATATTGTTTGTCTCTCTATCTCTAATGTGCGCTAAATCTTGTGCAAACTCAACTGCCTTCCCTATCCCACTGTGTGTAATCTAATAGATTGAGAGAAGGTTAGAGAACAAAGATGCAACACAAAGTAAATCATGAAATGTACCATCATCAATGTCAATAAACCTTTCCCACATACAATCATAACAATGTTGTTCCCCATCAAAACGTGTGGAGTAGGAGAAGCCTCAAAAAAAGAGAACAAATCCTGAAAAGATGCCATATGGTGTGAAGCACCTCAATCCAACAACCATCTAGAAGAGTGTGGAGTAGCAGTTGCACATAGTGCATGAACCTTTCCTATATCTTTACCATCTAACTAAAATGATGATGATGAAGACGATCTGTGAGAAGTAGAAGGAATATCAATATTGCTCTTTTGAAGGAGAGCAGTCAAATTCGAAACCTGTTTGGCATGGCCATCTAACTTCTTCTCATGGCAATGTGACTCATCATGATTAGGCTTTTTATAATAAGCACACTTCGGTCTTTCTGGCTTTGGTTTACCCCCCTTAAGAGGAAGTGGACCTGATGAACTATGAGTGCTAGAATCAGTCATGGACTCTGTAGAATGAGATTTATGTGTCTTCTCCTTCGTCCCTAAAGATGGTCGAGCTACAAATGCATATGTCTATGAGCCTGTGAGAGAATCCAACTAAGAGAGCTTAGCCTGCTCTCGAGTCAAACGATCACAAAAAACCTCAAAGGATGGCATGGTAAATCTATTACCCAAAGCATCTTTGGTGGAATAGAAGGTAGAAGCAAAAATCTGAAAGTTTCAACAAAGCTTAAAAGGAATCAGATTGATGCACTCAATATCAATCTTGGTTTTCCCATAAACCTGCAATAAAGATCTCTGTTGATTGCAATTCATCAAGAAGTTCTCAATGGAAGGATAAGAATCCGGTACGAGAGAGATAAGCTCTGTCTCAATCTGAAGTGCCCTGAACTCATTCACTATACCAAACAAGCCTTCAAGCCTAGTCCACATAGCTAGAGGGTATTGCACCCATTAAGATGAAACTGTAGACTATTGGATACCTGTAAAGCAATCAACCCCATTGCCTCATCCATTTTGTTCTTGTGCTGCAAAGTCTGATATTGACTCTGAAATACTAGTTGCATTTTATCTAAACAGGACCACAACACTTTTGATCGGAGAAGTCATTTCATCCAGGTCTTCCATGTGTGATAGTTATGAGGGGTCAGAAGTTCTAGACAAGAAGAGGTCTCGCCATTGCTTTAAAAGGTGTTGGATTGTATTTTGAAAACGTTATGGTTTACTGATGTAAATAACAGAAACAATAATACAAAACACCCCCCACAATACAAAAATTGAACCCCAACTACTAAAAGGAATGCATAGACAAGAAGCACAAAGACTTCAGTTTGAGAATCACATGTACCTTTGAGAAATACTGATGAAAATAGCAGAGAATCTGGATAGGGCTCGAGAAGAGCTTTTTGGTGTTTTTCCCAAATCGAAAAACAGAGCTAAAACGAGCAAGTTACGCCCCCTAGAAGATAGAAAGCATCATCTGACTTCGAGCGAAAAAACAGGTACCAATCTAGAAAAAAATCTAAAAAATAACTTCATCATCTCCGTCTCTGAATCATCTTTCTAGTGCTTCTTTCGGATTCAAAAAACGCCTCCATATGCTCAAGGTATCACAAAAAAACCAATAGGACCTCCAAAAGACAGAGAAAACCAAATGCTTGATGGTTAACTAGCTGTCCAATTTTAGCTTTATAATGATGACGTCAACGCTGCACATTGCAGATGCATCAGTAGTTGCCATCAAGGATGTTTGTACCTTGCTAACATAATGATGTCAGCATATGCAGTGTCCTTTACCATGCATTTAAAAAAACATTGATTTAAAAACAAATGTTTTTATAAAGAAAACTTTATAAGAAATTTTTTTTAAAAAGGCAGCACTTTAAACCTTTTTTATTTTTGCGATTTTTGCGATTTTTTTTTCTTTGTGCTTCGTAATGTGTGCAGAGGTCGTATAGCCTAGTATGCCAAAAAAAGGCCTAGAATTTCTCAATCTCCAATATCAAAGTGCTTTATATGGGTTTAGGGATTTTTGGATGTTTGAGCACAACAGTGAGATCCATTTTTGCTCAAAAGTGATCCAAAAATCTGAGATCCCCCTATTTTCACACAAAAAACCGAAAAATCCTAGTCAAGCCCTCCTTCTTTTTCTTCAAACAAAAACAAGCAGCTGCAAGCTGTTAGTGTAGTTTTTTATTTTTCCTATTTTGCTAGGTTTTTCCTACACTTTTAATAATCTCGCTTAGGTTAATAAAGCATGTCTTATTAGGTGAATGGTTGTGAGGTGTCATCTTCCTACATGTGAGCATCCATTAGCTATCTTGGGAAGATACTTTGCTATCTTTAGTCCGATAGATGGTTGCTCCTCATTGGTTGGTGTTGCCACCTCCTCCCTCTTCCTAGCCTATATAAGCATGCTACCTGGCTTGTATTTGCATCTTTTGTTTTTGCATCCTCTTAATGCTATTTTGCTTCCAGCATTTGCATTACTCTCTTGGAGACTAACTCTATGATGCTATTTTGATTTTGTATCATTTGCATTCATAGTTTAGATATTTACTCTTTGCACTAGTTTTCTGGGTTATTAATCTTTTCAGATTCTAACATGGTATTAGAGCTTTTCTATGTGCAAGAGTAGATTTTAGTTTCCTTATTTGAGAGATTCGGGGGGGGAAAATAAACTTTATTGTAGTTTTTTGAAAAACGAAGTATGCTCTTCTCTTGCATCTTTGGATGATCCTGAGAATCAGAAAAGTTTTGACAAAAACAGTTTTTCTCTGGGGTTTCAATCTCAAATTTGACAACCAACTTGCATATTTGGAGTTTTCAATCAGTTTTGCAGGTTCCAGCATGCCATTGATGGACTTAAGAAGCTGATCCAGCATTTGCATGTCATATTTTGGTTGCTGGGGTCGTTTTCTGATTTTTGGAGCCGTTTTTTACTGTTAAAAGCGTCTGATTTACACTACAGCAACATCTTTTGTTGATCAGAAAGATAAACGCTTTCTGGGTTTTGTTCGCAGCCCCGAAAAACCATCTGGGTATCTTTTAGATTTTGCATGCAAGTTGTATATTTTTCAGAATCGAGCATGCAAAGCTACAGCCATACCCCTCTCCGTTGGCAGCCGCAGATCTGAATGCAGTTTTCAAATGTCTCGTTCTTGCTCATACGGACTCCAATTTTGATGATTCTTGTTATGAACTTGGCTATTTTTTTGTGCTCTATCCACTAATGGAGTTAGTTTTTGATTTTCATGCATGAATTCTTCAGAAATTGCAGATTCTCAGCCGTGACTGTGCACAGTTCTCGTTTTGGAAACTTCGGAGGATCATAACTTTCTCATACGACCTCGTATCGAGGCGATTCTTTTTTTGAAAGTACATGATTTTTCGAGTAGATCGCAGTGGTGCTATTTGTTTCCTTGATTATTGTGCCCAAGTTTCACTTTTAGCATATGCTCTTCATGAGGGTTTGTAATGCATTGAAATCAAGACCACTAAACATCTCTTTCTAGTGGTAATTGTAAATGCACTAAAATAAAGTGCCAAATCATATTTATTTGGGGGGGTTTCTTTGATTGAGTAAAAAGGGGGGGGCATTGTCGTGGCTGGATTCTCTTCCTTTTAGCATTTTTTTGCATTCCTTCATCATGGATCAAACCAAAGTAACAAGAATCGGAATCGGATCGAAATCGGCAAGGCCGAATCAAATCGTGAATCGGCCATGAATCGGAATCGAATCAGCCATGAATCGAAAAATTTAAAAAACCCTTGAAATTTAGTGAGTAACTTATTTCATAAACCCTTTATCGCTGATTCGATTCACCGATTCACAAAAAATCGGTTGGCTTGAATCGAATCGCCGAATCGCGTGAATCGCATGAATCGCCGTGATTCTTGGAACTATGGATCAAACAAATATGCCCATCCTAACTCCATACAATTACTTTGAGTGGAAATCACGCATGATAATTCACTTAAGGAAAGCTGGATTAAATAGGATAACTATGGGACTTGAAACTGAACCTGCTAAAGATGAAGACAAGCCTAAGTGGTTTAACAAATGTGATGAGGCATATGGAACATTGTGTTTGTCTATTTCTCCTGACTTGCTATTTCACATTGAGTCTTTGGATACACCAAATGAAGTATGGACAAAGCTAGAAACATTATTTGGCACACAAGATTCAATGAGGGGTCATATGTTGGAAAATGAATTAATTAGTTTGAGTCCAGGCAATTTCAACACAATCCAAGATTTCTTCACCAAATTGAAATCACTAAGGCTGCAGTTAAAACAATGTGGAATTGAAAAGAAAGATGAACAACTGATTCTCAGTATTCTCTCTAAGCTAAGTTCAGAATATTCTGTGTTTGTCTCTACCTTCTATGCTACTAAGGGTGCACTTGGTACTCAATTCACCATGCCATCTCTAGATGATTTTGCTGTCAATCTTACTCGAGAACAGGACAAACTAATCCAGATGGGCACTCTTAAGTCCTCTAAGTCACATGCCTTAGCAACCAACCAAGGCACAAAAGAACAAAAAGGACAAAGTAGTAACAACAATAGTAAGGATGAGAAACAAAATAATAGTGAGGAAAAGAAGGATCAGATACCAATTGCTTCAAAAGCAACTATTGATACCTCATCCTCCAAGGGCGATAAGCCTAAGAAAGAAAAGGTTAAATGTGCCTATTGTAAAAGACCCGGTCATGATGAACATAAATGTTTGCAGAAACAACTTGATCACTTGACATACATTCTTGAGAAGAATAATATAAGTGTTCCTGAGTCTATCAAACAAAGTTCTAATGAAGAGTCTAACAAAGAAAAAGAAAACAGCAAGGGGAAAGGAAAGGGCAAGGCCCTTTTTGCAGTTGCTTCCTCACCATCCACTTGGGTTCTTGATTCGGGTGCTTCACACCACATGGCTTCATCTAAGGAAGAAATTGCATCCTTGGAGCAATGTACTATGCCTTCTATGTTGATGGGTGACAACACTCGTATTGAGGTGTGTGGGAGAGGGTCTGTTGATGTGGGGGATGGCACATTCCATGATGTTCCTTATGTACCCTCATTGTCAACTAATCTCCTATCGGGACACCAAATCACTCACACAGGTTTAGGCAAGCGGGTTGAGTTCACTCCTGATTCAGTGGAGATACGTGAGTTGCACAATGATTCTACAATTGCAATTGGGAGAGCAGATCATCAGTCAAGACTCTATATGTTTTCTCACCTTTTTCCTAATCCTCCTTTGACTGTTTTTCTCACTCACTCTAATGATGTGAGCAGATTATGGCATGAGCAGTTTGGCCATCTTAACTTCCACTACTTGCATCAGCTTAACCAGCAGAGCATGGTCACAGGGTTGCCTTCTACTTTGACATTGGAGTCACTTGGAATACATGATAGATCTTCTGATGGGTCAGATTCACTTGAGCAGTCTTCTACCTCCACTTTTGATGCAGAGAGTGATTCAGAGGACTCACCTCCTTCCTCTCCTAGTCATCATTCACAGGTTGATGATTCTCCTCTAGATTCTCCATCTTCTGGTCCACTTTGGGCTAGACAGACCTTGCAGTTTGCAGGTGATTGGGTTGGGGATCCATCAGACACCAAGCAGACTCATTCACAATTCCAGGATGCTCTACATATCTTCATTGCTACTGCCTCAAATCCACAGTCCTTTCATGAGGCTTCTGGTATTTTTGAGTGGGATACAGCTATGCAGGAAGAGTATAGTTCCTTGATGAGGAACCACACTTGGGATCTTGTCCCTTTTTCTAAGGGAAGAAAAATTGTTCGATGTAAGTGGATCTACCGGACAAAATTTGCAAGCTTTGCTGGAGGTGCAGGATGCTACATCTTTTGGGGGGGCCTCTTCCTCTCACTTGGAGTCCTAATTTTCTTTGGGGAGTCTCTTTTCTCTCTCTTTTGGGGGAATTTTATGTACATGGGTACCTCATCAGGCTTGACTTGCCGGGACCCATTTCTACATCCACCTAAGCTTCGCTTATGGGGGGGTGTTAGTGTAGTTTTTTATTTTTCCTATTTTGCTAGGTTTTTCCTACACTTTTAATAATCTCGCTTAGGTTAATAAAGCATGTCTTATTAGGTGAATGGTTGTGAGGTGTCATCTTCCTACATGTGAGCATCCATTAGCTATCTTGGGAAGATAATTTGCTATCTTTAGTCCGATAGATGGTTGCTCCTCATTGGTTGGTGTTGCCACCTCCTCCCTCTTCCTAGCCTATATAAGCATGCTACCTGGCTTGTATTTGCATCTTTTGTTTTTGCATCCTCTTAATGCTATTTTGCTTCCAGCATTTGCATTACTCTCTTGGAGACTAACTCAATGATGCTATTTTGATTTTGTATCATTTGCATTCATAGTTTAGATATTTACTCTTTGCACTAGTTTTCTGGGTTATTAATCTTTTCAGATTCTAACACAAGCAAGGCTTTGATACCATGTAGAATTTGATGATGAACAAATTCATAAATCCCTGGATATCCTGCATGCAAATAACCTATTACAAGAAAGTAAGAAAGGCAGAGAGAGAGAAGGGTTTGCTCAATAAACAAGAAGATTGCATTTACTTGTGCAAAACAAAATGAAAGAATTTACAACTTATCAATCCTTATGAAGGAGATTGAAACCCTAAAAGGAAAACCCTAGGAGGTAAATGACATTTAATAATTACTAATTAATTATTAAATGAAAATGCAAGGTGCATAAAGTGAAATCTTAAAAAGGGAGTAAAGGTAATTTAATAGATTAAATTAAATTAACCTTTTACTCTAACACCTTTACTATTAGCATAGTGTTCAATCAACTTATTTGCTGCTGCATATACATATACATTTATATGTCTGTGTACATACACACACACACATATATATAAAATATATATATGATTTTGTATGGACAAACCGAAAATGAATTTGAAACCACCCAAAAAAATTCAGATTAATTTTGTAACCAAATCTCAAACACGCATCTGAACCGGCAACTTAGTATTTAGGGATTGATGCTAAATATTGACGAAAAATTTTAATTTGTTAACAAAATACAATTCTTTTAGCTTGCAATCATCCGATATTAGAAATAATTGGCAGCTAGGGAATGTTTCTAAGGTATGGTATGCCCAAAAAGTGTCAACCCGAAAGAGGCTTTGGTTTGTAAGGCCCCATGTCTACCTTATCTCTAGTACTAACATGGCAGAGAATTATGTAGAAAATTACGGAAGAACCTAATGTATTATACATAGAAATTAAACAAAATCAAACTAAACGAAATTGACAATTACTGAACAACTGAACAAAACAGATCTTTACTTCAATTGAGAACATACATGTTGCAGACAAACTCTAAGGAGAGATAGATACCTTCAATGCTACTTCCACAATTCAATTCAATTGATTTATACCAGAAAACTAAATCTATCAATGTGGTTTCACTCATGCTATGATTAGCACATTGTTTAATGTAGGTTGTCTAGTTGTAAGATTCTACTGTGGGGCTTGCAATTTCATTCTCTGGATTAATATGATAAGCTGCCTTGCAATGTATTTTTCACAGCTTGTGCAATCAATTTTAATAAATAATCATTAATATAAATATATTATGTTCATCATAAAAATCTATATAGGTAGCAAAACTATGCACGGGAAATCTTTTAGTGTCAAATTCAAGGATATTAAAAAACATGAACGCTTATTTGAGAATGGAGTTGAAAAACCTTTTCAAGGATGTTCAAATTTTGTTTTCAGAAGGTGAAATGAACATGTGTAAAATATGGCCTGGTTTCATGTTTGAAGAACATGTCCAGTTAATTGACAAAGGTGGTTAATTCATGTTTGATAAGTCATAGGAGGAGTTTTGACAGTAGAAGAACAATTAATAGAGTTAAATTTGCAATTGAAAATTGAGCTGGTAAAGATTCAAAAGATTTACTGTTGAGATTGCATATAGTCTAGTCTGAGTGCAAGAAAGAAGCACAATTATGTACATCACAAGAAATCTATGAGATTGGAAATTATATCTTTTAAATTTTGTTAGTGGTGGATCTGATGGATGTTACTATTAGAAACATCAACCAGAAGGAAAGCATAAAAGGACCTACAGACTACAATTTGACTCCACAAGAGTCAAGGAAATTGACCAAAGAGAAGCAATAATTATAGAGGGGCTACAATAAAGTAAGAGTGTTAAATAAATGATGGGATTTGGGAGCTGCAAGGAGGTACAAGAGGGTTTCTTTTGCAACAGCTATTGATACAGTGATAATGGGATTTCAATGTTTATGGTGATAACAAGATAAGGACTGGTTCTTATTAAGGATGATTAATTAGAAGAGTTTGTTGGAAAATGATGTCACTAAATTATTTTGTCGTGGTTTCTCAATGGAACATTAAATAGCTTAATGCAATATTCCTTCTTTGTTTCCATTTGATTATTTTTCTGTATGTTTGGGGAAGGTCTGATAGCAAACCTAACACAGAAATGTAAATAGGTTTGACATGATTCTCTAGAAGAAAAGTGCTTGAGCACATATGTCAAGTTGTCATGAGTACAGACAAGTCCAGCACAAACTTCTATCAGGGGGTCGGACTTCATATGCAATGGCAGATACTAAAAGTTGATGAATCTCAAAAGATCTTCTATTGTGATTGCAGTTGTAATCCAAAAGAAATGGTATTTGTTTGTATAGTAATTATACAACTAAACTGTGGTCACTGCAGATGTATATATCATCAAGAAAGATGCATTTACCAGTTCTTATAACTGTGTCAGCTTATAGAAGCAAAACTGCTTGTTCCTTTCTCAAATATCAAAGCTGATTTGCTTCTATAAACAGTTCATACTTCTATATTGGTTTTGGGGAAAATATGTTAGCATGCTTATTGAGAGATACTTATACCGATATGCAATGCCAAAATTGATTCATTTTGATTATGCTTATTGCTTTCGTTGAACTGCATCAGAGCTAGGTGTCTCTATGGCTGTCAGTCTATATTGGTTGCAGTACTTTGTTAAGTACTTATGATTAGTTTGGTTGTTGGCCTTACGTGGGAATATGTAGAGGCGTACACTTAAATTTCTTTTCTGAAATAGAGGAAAGAAAGCTTTATATTCAATCTGCTGAAGGAAAAGGGTTGACATGAAAGGGTAATCATGCTTTTCAGATTTGGCATTATATTGTAATTCATTTAATAAATTATAGGGTACACCGTGGGAGAGGATATGTTGCAGATAACTTATAGATCAATGCGCCAGTTTCCAGAATTCAAGATTAATTTTACTTCCAGGGGGGACAGGAGAATCTTCAGAAGTGTTTGTGCCTATCCATGTGATTTTCTGTGAGAAACAGATAAAAGAGGGAGAAAGAACAGGAAGATAACCTGGCTAATACTGTCTCCTTGGTAGATATGAACTGCAGAGCTTCAGACCAAGTAAACTCCACATGAAATCCCAAGCCAATTTCAACAAAAATGTGGCGTGTATCTGGCCTGTACATTAGCAATTATTTGACAACTTTGTATTTAGATAAGATAAACAACGATAATAACTCTTGCATATGCAACACTGCACATACAAGTTTCCAACCTCTGTTCTGATTTTAGATATTATTATGTTAGATTATGGAATAAGATATGCATAATTTTACTTGAGTCCTCTATTTTTATAACTACCACCATAATGGCTACTCCAAAATTTAACTTTTCCATTAAGCATTGAAAGCTACACAAAACAGTCAATGGAGAATTAAAGTTTGACAATATTGAGACCTAACAATATGAAGAATTGAAATAACATTTGATTTCGAAACCCACCAACAACTGCTGTAGAAACTCTTAGTGTTGTTTCCTCTTATGTCCTCTTTAGAATCATATAATGTTCAAGCAACATGGCTAAAGAGGAAAAAATTTGAATCATATTGAAAGAAACAAATCATAACAAGGACAATAGAAGAAAAGAAAGCCCATACTCAGTACTCTCACACTTCAAATTAACTCTACTGTAGCAATTTGAATCATATTGAAAGAAACAAATCATAACAAGGACAATAGAAGAAAAGAAAGCCCATACTCAGTACTCTCACACTTCAAATTAACTCTACTGTAGCAATTTCCTTAATTATCTCAACAGTGGATGCAAAGAAAATAAGTTCTTGCTTACAATTTCCAAAATATAGCTGTAGCTGACCTATAAACTGCAACCTTATACACCATCCAACGTTTGTTTGTCTCTACTACTGAAAGTATACTATTGAAAAGGATTTATGTGCATACAACACAGATTAATCCAGAGAAACAAATACATATGTAACATGTTACATAGTATTCAAGCTTGAGATATCAATTAAAATACTTTAAATCAATTAATCAATCAAATCAAACTGACTGATACATTGTCAAAGCTTCCACATTAATGGAGATGAATGGTTGATGCTCCAAAGATTAGGAAAAAATTCAACGGATGCCCAATACCCCTACCCTTACAACGGCTAGTATAAGTTGAATTTTGATGGAGCATCAAAAGGAAATCCAAGAGCTTCAGCAGCCAGTTGCATTATTTGAAATGAAGAAAGAAAATTGATAGGAGCAGTGTAAGAATTTGGTATAGCTCTGATACCATGTAAGAATTTTCCTTAGGGCAAAATCACCCAAGATCAAGAAGCTCAAGCACTAGCACAATATGGAAGCTCAAGCACTAGCACAATATGGACCAATAAAGTATGATTAGAAATACAATATGATATTCAATTGATGTACATACACACTAGGAGTGCCTGAATATAAAGACCTCTAGAATGACTAGGAGTCAGCATAGTGATAAGACTCACAACTAAGCACATGTCCACCAAGAGTGGATTATTGTCCATTGAGCATAGAAGTTAGTGCGATGATGAGAGGATAAGCTTAACATAAGTGTATCACGTAAAAAGATGTTGTAAACACCATGTGCTTTGTCATTGGTAGAAACTATGTAACCGACGAGATCATGTTGTCGGTAAAGATTTTGTAGCCGACAAGTAGAGTAGTATGTCACCGACGGACCCCTTCGAGAAGGTTCGGCGAGAAGTATATATACACCCTTCGGGGAACCATTGTAATCATCATCTGTATGTAATCTCTTGGCATATGCGAATAATAAAAGGAGTTTTGTCGTTCTTGTTCATTGTCTGTGTGCATTAATCCATTGATCTATGCGGTAAACATTTGGCGCCATTGCCCAATGGACCTGGAACAAAGGTTGAGGAATGAAGATTAATGCCGAATCAGTTAAACAAAAATAAGAATAAGTTGAAAGACAAAGATGAAATCCGTACAGCTCAAGGAAATTTAATTTTGGCGCAGCAGGCCGAACACAGACGAAGGTTTTAGAAGATTGTCGACGGACACCAAAGTGCTGAGGAATTGTTGGATGAGACTCACCAGTGGGTGGAATTGGTGGAAGAAGCAAGGGGGGAATTTTTGAACTTGTATTTGCCAATGGAAGAGAATCCAAATGGAAGGAAAGTAACTCACACAACTCGAAGTGCCGAGGGAGCACGAGCGTGGAGTGAACTCTTCGTCCGCGATACACTTCCGGGAGGGGCAACTTAAGAAGATCCTTCTTCACCAAAGTTCGCCGCTATTGCAAATAAGACACCTGTACCAAAAAGCCACGGTGTGGGAGTGCAAAGCCACGGGGTGTGGGAGTGCAAAGCCACGAGGTGTGGGAGTGCAAAGTGTTGGTGTGGGAGTGAACAGCGCCAGTGTTGCAGGACCGAACAATGCCCGTGCACAAAATCTAGTAGTGATGGCAGGACCCAAGGAAAAGCTGTCGAAGTTTGATGGCGATGGTTTGGCCGATCCAATCCAACATTGTAAAACATGCAAAACGATTTTGGAGGGCAAATGGCATAACAGATACAAACGAATTGGTCCGACAATTTTTGGCAACCCTACGGGGTGTCGCAATTGATTGGTTCGCCGATGCAGATCCCCAAAAATTAACCACTTGGGACAACCTTAAGGAGTTTACCACCGAATTTCAACTGCTCTACGACGACAATGAGATCGTAGCCGAAATATACAACAAAAAATAGGGGAAAAATGAAATAGTTCAAATCTACGCCAAAAAATTAAAAGACTTGATAAATAAAATGGAAAATAAGCCAGTTGATGGGTTGCACAAAAGATGGTTCATTGAAGGCCTACACCCGAAGTTGCGAAAGAAGATGAAGATTGTGCCGCCATTGTCATAAACTGAAGCATACAATCGAGCGATGAACTTAGAAAGTGAGCAGAAGACAGAAAAGAAAAAGAAGAGTAGTTCATCGTATTCAAATGATGACGCGTCCTCGAGAGAAGATAACGATGAGGAAAACAACAGCAAGAAGGTCCGAGCCCTCTAGAAGGACATGATCCATATGATGAAGGAATTTAAGAATATGCAGAAAGAAACGAAGGGAAGTGACATATGGTGCACGGAGTGTAAGATAGAAGATCACACCAAAGGGTCTTGTCCAAAGAACCAGTTCTGCAACATCTGCCAAATCATGGGACATTCCACAAAAGAATGCCCCTTCAACATGAAAACCAGAGGACCTCAACAGGTGCTTTTTATGCAAGAGGCTTCCCCGTTAGGAGGTAGTGGAAACACCAATAATGCAAGTGCCACGTTGGGAGGATACAGAAATAATAGACGTGGGCAAAACAACAATAACAATGCAAGCAATAACAATAACAATGGCAGCCAAAGTCGAATTCAGTATGATGCGAACGGACGGCCGATCGTTCAATGCCGAGCATGTAATTTGTGGGGCCACTTTGCCCGAGATTGTACAACGGCAAACACACCAAAATTATTATGCAGATGGTGCGGACCCGACAATCATGAAGATGCCAAGTGCCCAAAATCCGAAGTAGATTTGATCACCATTAGGACGGATGAAGAAGAGGTTCTGGCAATTACACGGAGGCAAGCAAAATTGTACCCCGACTCGACGGAAGAAAGAGGAAATTGGAGGAAGCTCAGGCAAAAATTGAAAAGGCAACAAAGGCGGAGACATTTTAGTTGATGGAGAGTAAGGGAGAGCCGATCAAATACAACGAAGCCACACTGCAAACCATGAATTTGGGAGATGAGGCCGAACCAAGGAACATACTGGTGGGAGATAATTGGGATCCAGTACTGAAAGCAACGGCATTCAAGATATTTTTGGAATACAAAGATGTATTCGTGTGGACATACAAGGATCTGAAAGGAGTATCGCCGAAGTTGTGTGTGCACCGCATCCCACTAGTCAAAGGAGCAGTAACTGTACAGAAGCGACCCTACAGGATGAATAAGAACTATGTGGCACAGGTTACAGAAGAGATCAATCAGATGTTGGAAGCCGGTATTATTTTCAAGGTTCAGACAAGTGAATGGGTGTCACCCATGGTAATCTCACTGAAGGACACCACCTAGATCCGGATATGCGTTGACTTCAGATGCCTTAATGTAGTCACAATCAAGGATCCCTTCTCGATTCCATTTACGAACAGTATATTGGAGGAGGTCCCAGGACATGAAACTTATTCATTTATGGACGGATTTTCCAAATACAATCAGATTTTCATAGCAGAGGAGGACAAACTGAAGACAACATTTGTTGTAGATGAGGTGTACACATACAACCGGATGCCATTTGGCCTATGCAACGCGCCGGCTACATTCCAGCGGATCATACTACACATCTTTGACAAAATGTCCGTCGGAAACTTCAAGGCGTTCTTGGATGATTGGTTTGTATTCAGCGCCAAGGACAAACATTTGGGAGCGTTGGGCGAATGTATGGAGAGCTGTTGACGAGTGCAACTAGCCCTAAATCCGAAGAAATGTAGATTCATGGTTCTGCACGGAAGACTACTCGGACACATAGTCTATAAGGAAGGATTGAAGACAGATCCGGACAAAGTCAGAGTCGTATTGGAAATGCAACCATCCACCAATGTAACAGAGGTAAAATCTTTCCTGGGACACATAGGCTATTACAGAAGGTTCATTAAAAATTTTGCCAAATTATCATACCCGCTGGACAGGTTAACGTGCAAAGGAGAATCGTTCAGATGGGAGAAGGAATGAGATGAGGTATTTGAAGGGTTGAAGGTAGAATTAGCTATGGCACCCATTTTGGCATACCCGGATTGGAACAAGGAATTCCATGTTCACGTCGACGCGTCCAACTATGCAATCGGAGCAACCTTGGCGCAGACAGGTACAGGTTGGATCACCCGATATACTTTGCCAGCTGACTGCTATCAAAAGCAGAGCAGAACTACAATAGAGCAGAACAGGAAGCATTGGGAATGGTCTATGCCGTGCAGAATTTCCATCATTACTTGCTGGCGACACCGTTCGTGTTCTATGTCGACCATCAAGCTCTATTATATGTGATCAATAAACCTATCATTCAAGGAATAATCAGCAGGTGGTTGCTTCTATTGCAGGAGTTTACCTTCAAAATCATTGTACAGCTGAGGAAGAAACATGTCAGCATAGACCATTTGTCGAGAATCAAAACAGGGGAACCGGTGGAAGAAGTGAATGACGACTTTCCTGATGCATAGTTGTTTCAGATTGCAATATTGCTGAAAATGGTAAACGAGCATTGGAGAATACCTTTCGACAGGATAGTTCCCAAGTGAGATGCCACCAAATGAAAGGCACAAATTGATAATCAGGAGTTGTACCTTTCAATTGATCAATGGATTACTCTACAAGATGGGGCTTGATCACATCATGCGACGGTGTGTGTTAGAGGAAGAAATACCACGAGTGTTCAAGGAAGCACACGAGGGTCCAACGGGAGGGCACATGGGACCTGATACCACGGCACGAAAGATATTGCTGGCAAGATTGTGGTGGCCAACAGTGTACAACGACGCGCGGGAATGGGTCGTTGAGTGTGACACTTGCCAACGAGTCAGGAAGCTGTTGAAGAGAGACTTCATGCTGCTTAACCCCTCCCATGCGCAGGAACTCTTTGAAAGGTGGGGATTGGATTTCATCGGACCCTTGAAGGTGAGCAAGACTAGACGGTGCCAATACATTGTTGTCGCAACGGAGTACCTGACCAAGTGGGTGGAGGCATGCGCACTACCAAATAACTCGGCTGTCAGCACAACAAGATTTATTTATGAGCAAATCATTACCAGGTATGGGATTCCATTACAGTTAACAAGTGATAGGGGTGGACACTTTGTTAACCATGTTATCCGACTGCTCACCACTGAATTCAAGATCTATCATTCATTATCAAGTCCGTACTACTCGAGAGCAAACGGACAGGCCGAGGCTACAAACAAGATCCTAGTATCGATTATCTACAAGTCTTGTGCGGTTGAAGGTGAGGACTGGGAGGAAAAATTGCCCTCTACAATTTGGGCATACTGCACGACGTACAAAGTGACAACGGGACACACACCGTTCCAATTGATGTTCGGAGAGGAGGCAGTCGTACCAGCGGAATTCATGATACCAAGCCTGAGGATCGTGCTGGAAAATAAGTTAGGTGACATGGAAAGCCTGAGGGAACGGTTGCATAATCTGAATAAGCTCAAAGAAAAGCGGCTACTGGTACAATGGGCCACAGAGGTGACACAGAACAGATGTAAGGCGTGGCATGACAAGTATCTGAAACTCAACAGGTTTCAACCGGGGCAATTGGTACTGAAGTATGACAGACAGAATAAAATCAAACCAAGAAAGTTTAAGGTCAAATGGGTCGGGCCATACCAGATCCAGGAGGTGGGTGACAATGGAGCAATAAAATTGTGAACCTTGGACGGACAAGAAGTGCCTCAAGCAGTCAACAAGTCGAAGTAGATGTACCATGCCAAGAAGACTCCCTCGTCATCGCAGAATGGCGAAGTCTAGAGGGAAAATTGAGTTGTATTTTTTTATCTATAAAAACAAAAAAATGAGACCAAAAAAAAAAAAAGTGCCCGCAAACACCCCTGCGGATCACTACTCCGTGGGCAAGGTGTCCCACGGGCAGTGATTACCATGAGCGGGCCCACGGACTGCCTTAACCCCCCACAGGGTGTCTTGTTATTCCGCAGCTTGTTTATGCCTACGATGGTAGTCTTTTCGCCGCGCCTTCAAACTTTTTTTCCATGGCTAAGCACTCTTTTTCCAACGAATGATATTATGCTATTCTCCCGCAGGTTGATTCAAGGATTGCGGTTTCGTTCTTAGTCTGCAGCTCCAACTTCTTTCCACGCGACTAGTTCCGTGGACTTCATTCCGCGGCCAATTCATGTCCCCGCTCCTTTGTTTTCCCTCTCCCGCAAAAGATTTTGTTAGTAGGTTATATCCCCACCGGTTGCAGCACTTTGTTTTCTTCCACCGTGGTTTCATTCTTTTATCCCGTGGCTCCAATCTACTACTCTTCATTTGCTTCTCTGTCTTCCCTTTCCTTTATCTTTGGGCGGCTTCATTCTTCCACCCGGCGGCTTCTGTCTTTTAAAACTTCTCCCACGAACATCATATCCCACGGATGTTACTTCACACCACCGTGGATATAAGTTTCATCGGCTGAGTTAACAACAAGCAGGGGGTGGAGCATCTAGTTGGAACCGAGAAGGTTGTGGTTGAATTTTCTGGAGAATGATCGAAGGCAAGCTTTGCATGCTTGGGCAGCTTACGTTTTCCTCTTGATTTTTCTTGCTGAAGATTTTGTGGCTTAAACTCTAGTTTCCCCGAGGGCAGTGTTCGATTTTGGCGAAGGCAACAATTGAAAAGGGAACTACCAAGGAAGGAAACAAGAAGTGGAGGAAACATATATTAAGGCATATTCTCCGCGGAAAGGCAAAACCGACAGGAACCTTATATTATAAAGGCAAGAAAGAAGCTGTTATTATGGAATCGGCAGAGAAACGGAAGCAGTGGAAGAACCAACTGAAGACAAGTATGGAGAAGAATGCAAGAGATTTAGTTTCTGGAATTCAGGTTGCAGGGCCATCCGCTTCCAGCAATAAGAAACAAAAAGTAAGGGCCGAACTCACGCACCTTACAGTTCAGTTTGAGGGACTCAATGGCAGTGATTGTCGAAAATGGTGGCAAGAAATTCCAGATACAAAGGTAATTAAACAAATTTTGATATGAGCACAGGTGCATTGGGTCATCCAGCTTCCAATTTTTTCCATCCGATTGTTTGAATCAATTTTGCGAACTACGATAGAAGCATATAATCGACACAGCAGAACCAACACATTTTTGTACAAAAAGCATCGGATGACGGTTTCTTTTAAACCTAAGGATTTCACTAGGGTTTTTGGCATCCCTGGCCCAAGAGGTCGGAAGGTGGAAATCAAGAACCACAAGCTGTCTCAGGAATGGAAAGAATATTGGATAAGACTGGTAAGCTACGATCGTTCGCCTAAGGAGATGGAGTCAGTGGTAAAGGGTTCTAAGTGCAGAGGGCTTTGGCAAGATTTTATTCGAGAGGGCCATTGGCGATGCATCATGGATGTCATCAAAAGCAAGTTGACAAGGGCAACTAGGGCTTTGGATATAGCATTGCCGCAGATTGTATTCATGAATGGCACAGTGTACGATTGGGCCACAATCCTCGCCAATCGGATGGAGGAGTTCATGACAGTCCAGCACCGGACGTTCTTTATCCCGCACCATGCCATTGGCCTATCTTTGGAGGCAATCGTTAATCAGATACCAATGGATGATTTTTAGGCTCCACCATGGGGAAAGCTGGCACAAGGAAAGCCTCTAATATTCTATTGGAGACATTTGGACACGGGTGGAACAGCAATGGGGCAGAAGAAGGTATTTCGAGGATTGGAGGCTTACGGGGACACGGACAGTGGACGAGAGGACACTTCAGAAAGCACTAGAGTTGAGTACGAGGAAGAGAGTACTTCTGCAGAAGTTGGCAGTGAACCAGCAATTAGCCAGTCCACATTTTTCACCCTACCGTAGTTGCCAACTTCGGCGCACTTGTACACCTCCATTTCACACATTCCTTCGTTTGGTCAGTGTCATGCACCGATCATTATGACCCCACCGGCAGTAGCAGATGTGGTCCCACAGACAATAGCAGATGTCCCACCGACAGTGGCAGACAGTGTCCCACGGTTGACAGATGTTGCACTGGTGGCCACTACAAAGATTGCTTTTCCAACCGCCGCAACAAATGTTTCACCCGAGGGCATACCTTCCCAAGATCGTACACCAGACCTTGTTACACCAATAGAGCCAGAGTTGATAGAGTTGCCAGCGCCAGAGCCTGAACCCCAGGTTCATTTGGATGTGATTGATTCAGAGGCTGTGGTCACTATTTCATCTTCCTTGTTGATGGAGGCACAGTCAGAGTAGCCCGAGAGAATGGAGGTGATAGATAGAGTGAGCGCATTTCTAATGCAGCAGTTCCAGCTCATTCTTGCAGAGGTCGGACTCTCCATTCAGTCCCCAAGTCATGGAGGAGTCCCTCCAAGACCAACAGCAGAGCCATAGGAGATGGCAGTTCCACAGTCGAAGGATGCGCCCAGGGAGGAGGAGGCGGCACCAGATGTGGACATGGTTACCGCAGTAGTGGCAAAGACGAGTAGTGATAGGGAGTGGACCATGGACAATGTGCCAAAGGAGGATTATGGATCAAAACAGAATAGATGCAGAGACAACCTCAGGGCTATGCGGGTTGCGCTGCAGAAGGGACACAATGTGGCATTGCAGGCTAGGACTCGACAGAGAGAGTGGCATCTAGTCTGGGCTTATATTCGGGGGGTTTGACTTCAGCAGTTTCGCTCCTGCTTTAAAGACAGAGGATAGCCAACAATCGAGACACCGTAGATGTTGGCGGATTGGGCCACCGAGCCGGAGTTGGGGCCGTGCAACACTCCCATGGAGAAGTTGGCGCGCGAAATAGTAGGATTGTACAAAGAATTCTATTATGCTCACAAGCGTGCCACGGCGGACAGGGCAACAGACAAGGTCACAGCGGAGAGGTCTCTAACAGTAGAGGAGGCTCGAGAAAAGGTAAATGTGGATTTGGCCAACCAACAAGCAGCATGGGCAGCTCAGCATGCAGGACTTTTACAGGATAAGGAAGCAGCTGAGCACGAATTGCAGTTAGCGAAAGCCCAAGCTATGGATTCAACGCTTCTTCTGAAGCAAGCCATAGAGGTTAACACACGGATTTAGAAGGATTTGAGCATCCAGACGGAGCAAGTCTATGAATTGTGCCGGCAGCAGCATTCTGCAAGATCACAGCCTCCTCTCTAGTGTATATTCTTTCTACATTGTATTTCGCAGTCTCCTATTTTTGTTAGTTTTGAAGTCGCCAAGAGACGACTTTTCTTTTGGGGGGGATGATGTCGTCGGTAGAAACTATGTAGCTGATAGGATCATGTCGTCGGTAAAGATTTTGTAGCCGACGAGTAGATTAGTATGTGGTCAACAAAAGTATATATACACCCTCCAAGGAACCATTGTAATCATCATCTGTATGTAATCTCTTGGCATATGCGAATAATAAAAGGAGTTTTGTTGTTCTTGTTCATTGTCTGTGTGCATTAATCCATTGATCTATGCAGTAAACATGCTTAATTAGAGTGCGAACAACTGTGTCGTCTACATGACAACTCAGATGATTATGCAAACTCCAGTGTTGTAGACACCATGTGCTAAAATATAGTTGCCAACTCCTATGTTGTCCACAAGACAACTCATATGAGTACACATACTCCTAGCTGTCTAATCTAATAAATATTAAAATAATGCATTAACCTAAGTAAACTGAAGTGTAGTGTAATAATAATTAATTATTTACATTAACACCCCCCCTTAAGTGCAACTTAGGGGAATGCACTTAAGTTCATGAAAGCTATGATGAAAATGCATGATGGGTCCCGGCTACTAGGCCATCTTAGGTACCCATGTACAAATGCAATGCAATCTCTTTGAAAGCGAGAAAGAGGGAAAACATCATGGGAAAAACCCTCCCCCAAAAAGAGAGATGAAAAAACAAGATGCATGGATGGATGGAGTAATTAAGACCCCTCATTTAAACATACATCATGTATATACAAGAGAGAAGTATGAGAAGGACAAAACCCTATAAGAGAAAAAAGTCCCCTCATAAGAGAGAAGAAAAAGAAGAAGAAAGACGACAAAGTAGTCACCCCCCCCCAAAATGTAGAATGTCGATCAGTGATAGCTGCTCCAAGATAAATGTAGAAGTTGATCCATGACTCCTGAATAATATTCCTCCCCTTAGGAAGAAACAAAGTCATAGGTACATATGAGAAGTTTCCCCAATGTGTAGAAAGAATCTTGAAGATGAATGGTATCTCTAAAAATTGCTCCACTATCCTTGTGTCGATACTGACGGTCGCCCCTTCTAACACTATTGAAAAGAACAAGTTCAAATCTAGCAAAGATGGATGTAAAACATATCCCAAAGAACCATCTCTCTCCTCAAATGATAAAGAGACCTCCTACAACTATTGTACATAAGGATCCACAATCATATCAACCTTGTAAGACCGATCATGTAGAGAATGGACAACAAGGTCAGAGTATTCCCTCGGAAGAACTGAAGAAGGATCTTTTTCATCAAAGAGAAGATGTATATCATCAATAATATCTCCCAAATCTGCCATGTAGGACTCAATAAACAAGCTTGACATATCTATTATGTAGTCATCCCCTAATTCTGGAACTAGAAGACAAGGTGTACCCAACTGTACTGAATTGCATGGACCTATCACTATAGCAATGTATGCATGTGGAATGTGCTGATGCTATGACCTTGTTCTGCATTTGTCAATAGGATCCCCCATATCTGAACCTGTTGAATCATTATCACTGTTGTCACTATCAGTTTCCACAATGTATGAAGTATGGAGAGGATTAGAGGATAAGCTAGGTGAAATTTCCTCAAAGTGAACATTCCTCTCTATGAATATCTCATGAGTCTCAGGATCCATAAGTCTATATGCCTTAACACTTTCGTTATATCCAATGAAAGTATAAGGCCTCGGTGGTAGTGCCTTGCATTCCCTTGAAGATATGTGTGCCCATGCTGGACAACCAAAAATTCTGAAGTGTTTCACAACTGGTTTTCTTCCACACCATGCCTCAAAAGGAGTCATTCCATCTAAGACATTATGAGGAGACCTATTAAGAATGTGATTGGCACTACTTATAGCTTCGACTTCAAGAGATGGATCAAGAGACTTAGCTTGAATCATGCAACTTGCCATTAACTTAAGAGTTCTAATCCTCATTGCTGCAACACTTGTCTTTTGTGAACTAAACGCTACAGGATTCTGAAGATCAATACCCTCAAGTTCACTAAAGTCTCTAAGTCTTGAGTTCACATATCTACTTTCATTATCCATACGAAGAACCTTGATGGCTTTTCTTGATTGCCTCTCAACATGACTCTTGAAGGTTAGAAACTTATCAAACACTTCATTCTTGTGATTAAGAAAGTAGACCCATGTGTAGCGTGAAAAGTCATCAATGAAAGTGAGGACATAGCGACCCTTGCTAACTGATGTTACTAAAAAGGGGCCTACTAGAACCGTGTGAACCAACTCAAGAACAACTGATGCTCTCAAAGACTTCCTTTTGTCATACTTCTCTTCTAGATGCATATCCATTGAACAAGTTGAACATTCACCTATAGAAAAGTTTATTGTAGGTAGACCTTTGACCATATTTTTTGAGCTAAGTTGATGAAGATAGCGGAAGGAAAGATGTCCATACCGCTCATGCCATAATTTACTTTGTGATTGAGACTGTGTCAACAAGGCATGTGAAGGAGACTTAGGCACAAAGTGGGAGAAAGAATAAAGCCTTGTAGCATGATTAACTTTACCCACTGCAACCAATGAATCATCTTTAAAATTGCACACCATTATTGAATCGAGAAGGAACTCAACTTTATTGCCACCTCCATAGTCAGTGATTTGGTCAATTGAAAGGAGATTAGTGCTTAGGTTAGGAACATAGAGAATGCCTTTGAACTCTCCATTTTCTATCTCAACTTGTCCTTTCCCTTCAACTTCCACTTGTGTATCATTCCCTACAAAGATGTGAGGTACCTTGGACTGCTTCAATAAAGAAAAGTGTCCTTTTCAATAACCCATATGATATGAGGCACCTAACTCAAGAATCCATTCCCCTAAATAACTGGAACTTGCCATAAATCCTTGCCCTTTTCCCTATGAAGTGGATGGATTTGAATCCTTGGAAGCATTTGGCACATTGATTTTGTTCTTCCTAAGTACGTTTTCCAACTCATCTATTCTCTTAGTCTTGCAATGATGCTCATCATGATTTGGTTTCTTGCAATATGCACAAAATAGTTTATCCTTCTTGTTGTTGTTTCCCTTCTTGTCAGAGGAAGAATTGCCTTGTTGTGAGGAGGTAGATTGTTGTATCTTTGATTGTGATTTGGGCTTCCACTGCTTTTTCTTGCGGTTGGTAAAACTTTTTTGACCTTGATTTGTGTGCTTCTCATTACTAGCCACCAATGTTGTAGACTTGGATGACTTGAGAATTCCCATATCTATCAACTTGGATTCTTCCAACATCAACATTTCTGCAAATGCATCAAATGAAGGCTTGGTGAAGGAACTTCCCGTGGTCAACCTGTGAGTGTTGTAACTCGAAACAAAAGATGCATTCTCTGAAGGTAGCCGCTTCAAGATTTGATAAATCAATCTATCATCCTTCATGGGATTACCACAATCCTTAAGTAGTGCTCTCAATTCCTTGGCTATGTTGACATAGTCTTGAATTCTGTCAAAATTCTTAGGATGCAATAGAAGTAGATTATTCTTAATTTGGAATCCCTTTTCCTCATCCACCTTACCATACAAACCTTCAGGTTTCTCCCAAACACCCTTGGCATCCTTAAAGCTGGAAATGTGGAAGAAGAGATCTCTATGAACAAAAATCCTAATAATTCCTAAAGCCTGGTTGTCTTTAACTCGTCAATCAACTTGTGCAGCAGCATCAGTGGATTTTGCAATTGTACCATCAACATATAGACTTAAACCTTTTTCCATTAGTCTACTCCATACAATATCTTTTCATGTAGTATAATTGTGTGAAGCTAGAAGTGAAGTTTTAGGTGAACTCATGATGCAAAAAATTAAAAGAGCACAAAAGAGAAATAGAGACAAGAACACAAGACACACACCCCCCCTATTCACTCAATCAAAGACCCCCCCCCCAAAATGATGCTTTTGGCACTTTATTAGTACGTTTATAATAGGCCACTTGTCAAAAAACCTTTTTTATAATTGTACCATCAACATATAGACTTAAACCTTTTTCCATTAGTCTACTCCATACAATATCTTTCCTATAGTATAATTGTGTGAAGCTAGAAGTGAAGTTTTAGGTGAACTCATGATGCAAAAAATTAAAAGAGCACAAAAGAGAAATAGAGACACAAGAACACAAGACACACACCTACCCTATTCACTCAATCAAAGAAACCCCCCAAAAATGATGCTTTTGGCACTTTATTAGTAAGTTTATAATAGGCCACTTGTCAAAAAATGGACAAAAGTGGACTTCTGATTTTGTTGTTTACAACCTCCTCTTGGAGTTCAAATCTAGTACTTAGCAATGTAGCTCAAATAGACAACAAATTTGAAGTTTAATCAAAGCGATACAATGCAAAAAATGACCTATTTCTAAAAGTGGTATTTCTGTCCAAACAAGCCTACAATCTAATTGCAAATCTAGAAAGTAGACAAAAAATTATGCACTTTCAAAAAAAACGGAACTTGAATGTGTCCAGATGAGCCCGAACTAAGCCTTTGAAGTTGCAAAAATCGGGATTTACGATTTGTAGAAAAATTCAGAAATAGAGATCACAAACAACCTACACCAATGTGTAGATCACGAAATTCTACCCCAAAACAAAAAAAATTGTTCAAAAAAAGGAGTCCGTATGAAGGAGATTTTGAAAATCACCTCTACAATTATCTTTCCTGAATCACCGTCGTCGGTCCTCGAAAAATCAATTCACTCTAGATTTCACCTCAGATGTCTGATTTTGATGAAACAAAAGTCGATTTAGGAGTTTTTTGACCTTCTGAGTATGATGCCAATATCTAACTTGCACCAACAAGCTCCAATCTTGTCCTGCAAAAAATCTCTCCCACTGACCTAAAAGGCCAACTTTTTCACAGAATTTTGGAAATAAAATGCAAATTTGAAAAGCAAAAATGCAAAGACAAGAAAATATTCAAATCTGCAAAATTAATTGCACAGATCTAAAGAGATCATACCAATTTCGCAAATTGAGCCTTCGGGTTCCGATTTGCAAAAAAAATTGTCTCAAATTTGACTATGGCCTAGAGTAGGCAAATCTATAGTCAAATTTCACCGAGTTGACACTCTGAATGCAATAGTGAGGTCCGCTTTGGCTCTAGACACTCCTAATAGCTGTGATGCTCCAGATCTGAATTGAGGTCCTTCGAGAGGTGAAGCAAGAATGGTCTCCAATGGCTATGTGAAGAGAAGCTCCCTCAGCTCTGATACCATGTAAGAATTTTGTATAGCTCTGATACCATGTAAGAATTTGCCTTAAGGTGAAATCACCTAAAATCAAGAAGCTCAAGCACTAACACAATATAGACCAATAAAGTATGATCAGGATAACAATATGATATTCAATTGATGTACATACACACTAGGAGTACTTGTATATAAAGGCCTCTAGAATCACTAGGAGTTATCAAAGTCAGCAAAGTGATAAAACTCACAACTAAGCACATGTCCACCAAGAGTGGATTATCCTCCATTGAGCACAGAAGTAAAAGCAATGATGAGAGGATAAGCTTAACATAGGTGTGTCACGTAAAAAGATGTTGTAGACACCATGTGCTTAATTAAAGTGCGAACAACTGCGTTATCTACATAACAACTCAGATGATTATGTAAACTCCAGTGTTGTAGACACCATGTGCTAAAATAGAGTTGCTAACACCTGTGTTGTCAGCAAGACAACTCATATGAGTACGCATACTCCTAAGTGACTAATCTAATAAATAATAAAATAATGCATTAACCTAAGTAAACTTAAGTGTAATAATAATTAATTATTTACACTAACAAGCAGCTTCTAGAAACTACAAAGGGAACCAACAACAAAGCAAGCCCTTATCTTGTGCTTAAAAATGTTAGCCCCAACTGGTAATGTTGTTAATGTATGTGAAAGAGTCATATCAGTTGTTATGTTGTCATTGATGTCAAGTCTTAACTGATTATACATTATGCTAATTCAGTAGAGTGTCATATCATTTGATTGATGAAGAGGATTTGAAGAAAGCATAATGATGATGAAATTGTTGATAAGTGTATAGTATTCAATGGGCACTTGAATGAGTTAGACACGACAGTATAATGTTAGTTTGATTGTTTTACATAATTTGATTAAGTGTTGAGATCATGTATAAGAAAAACAGTTAGGTCGGCGAATGAGGAACCATAGTGTTAACCGAGCTATTACAGTTGTCACCGAACACTTGATGAAGAAGTGAACGAAGTGTAGTGTCAACTAAACAATTATAGTGTTACCCGAGTATAGTGTTACCCGAGTATAGTATTGATCGGGCAAGATGTAATGTTGACCAAACATAAAAAGGAAGAACAATTTAGAAAAGATTTAATTTGAGGCCAACATTTTATGAAAATAAAGATTGTTCTAGAAGTTTTGAAGATAAGGATGAAGTTATGAGATTAACGACTGGAGAAATTCAAAGATCTGATGAAAGAGACTTGACAATTTGAATTGGAGCACAAAGTTCAAGGTGGAAGTATATTTCCCGAGCGTCTAGATTTAGTGAATCTAAACTTGATCGACATGTGACGATCGTGATTAAGCTGCAAAACCTGGAAGATTCTAGAGAAGCAACAAAAACAAATTATATAAGGGATGAACTCAATGTTCATTGTTGCTAATCAAGTTGAACAAGATTGATAGCTAGAAGAATAACCGAACAGAACTACATTGTGAAGATCAAGCAAGAAAAATGTTAAGTTGATGCGTGAGTAAGTGGATTAGCCAAAAAGGATCAGAAGGAAGAAAGAGCATTGAAAGAGGAAAGAGATTAGGTGACACATTGATCTAAACAAGCAAGGTAATGCTAAAACCTAACAAATCATTTCACCGTTACTCTCTAACCATTGTAGCAAAAAATCTCTTAACCGAGTGAACCTAACAGTCTTATTGAAATCCTATATGGTGACATTTTGTTGAATGTATTGGAAGTCCTTTAGAGCAAGCCACTCTTTAGATGTTTCAAGGAGTGATAAGGTCTAGATGATTTTTGGTGAAAGTCTTCTAACAAGGTCACATTAACAATGTGTATGTAACCTTTAACAAGGTTGTTTCCTAACAAAGCTCACTTAGAAGAGTCAAATTTTTAGGTTTCTGATTCCCAAGAGGTTTTTCCCTTAACAGGGTTTCCACATGAAATACTTGTGTCAAAATTGTGTGGATGCTTATTGTGTTGCATGTTTATTTCATGTTTTTTGTGTATTGTTGCAACTCGGTATAAGTTGGAAGTTTACTCTGATACTCGATAGAAGTTAAAAGTTATTTGAATGATTAAGTTGAATTTTTAAAGTGTATGAGTTTGTGAAAAGGCCTGTAGGAAAACTGGTTATAATTGATTCACCTCCATCCCCTCAGTTATCTAACAATTGGTATTAGAGTCGAGTGCTTCAAGGAAAATTTTGAAAGGAGTTAAGCTAAAGATCTGAAAATGTATAAGAGAGAGGTACTGAAGCTGAACAAAGAGAATTTCTCTTCATGGCAAAGTAGGATAAGGTCGCACCTATTAGAGATTGGAGACAATGCACTATATCCTCTAGACAACCAGTACACCCTCTAAACCCTCCTATGACAACTGAGGAGATGAACCAAAAAAAAGAACATAATCGCCTGATCATTGAAATTGTTTCTACACTAGATGGTATTGAATTTGATAATGTCAAGAACTGTGCTATTGCAAAGGAACTGTGGGATAAGTTGATACTTGTGCATGGTGGAGATCAGAATGTATTGAGAGCCAAAGTTGAAAGTCTAAGAGGTAAGTATGATGATATGAGGATGAAAGAAGGAGAAAACATTGTTCAATATAGTAACTGAATCAAAAAAGTTATGAGTGCCATCAAAGTTGCTAGAGGAGTCATCAATGATGAAGTTGTAAGCAAAGTTCTCAGAACTTTATTCCTATTTATGCTATAAGAGTATCTCTATTCAAGAATTCAGAGCTATGCCTAGTAATGTTCTTACTCTTGACACCGTGATCGGTAGATTGTCTACATTTTGAGTTAACTTTGATAATCGTGTGTCTAAGATTGAGAATGCTTTTAAAACATCACTACCATTGGAAGTTCAAAGAAAGAGAAGAGTGGCAAGGACGAGAATTATTCAAATTCAGATGACAAAGAGATGGATGAGATTGAAGCACTGCTGGCAAGGAGGCTACCAAGAGATAAAGGAAGATTCAAAGGTCAACTACCTCTAATATGTTTTAAATGGAATGAAGTTGGTCATTTTGCTACTAGATATCCTAACAAGGACAGAAGTGACAAGAAAGACAAGAAGGAAAACAAGTACCGAAAGAATGAGGACTACGAGGACAAAGGAAAGAAGTCATGCTACATTGTTGAGGAGGAGCACATCCAATCAGATTCTGATGATGAGAATGAAGGTGAGGAAGTAGTAGATGTTGTTGACCAAATACCTTGATCCTAGATCTGCCTCAATGATGATGTTATATACAACAGTTCTGCTATATTGGTGTAGCCATATCTAACCCCATAATCGTAAAACAAGTCACCATGAACCCAAACACCAATCAACCAGATACGGGATCAAAAACATCTCATGTGTATAATCAATCAAGACAACATATCGTGCGTTGTTATCATAAAAGGAAATGCTCGCTACCCAACTAAGTACCTCACTCTAGTTGTAACTGCACATATCTTGAATATCACAAGGTAGTGGGAGCTCAGCAATCTACCAATCTTCATCGAGAATAGAATGCAACAAATCACTCATCCTGACTCCTTCAACCATAACCATCATTGTAAATGCTAAACCTGGATCCCAAGTGCAGACCTGTGTAATGTCCCTAATCTCACAATATAGCTCCTGTAATACCTGTACTAATGGAGATGATAATTCCTACTCAATTGACATAACCACCATGCTGGAAATGGTGGGGTCATCTAACAGTACATGTCATGAGGGAGAACATATCAGTAGAGAGCAACTCAGAAAGCCAACCTATCATACCTCCATCAACTGTGCAAGTATATATGCCATACCCACCATTCAAATCTTGCACATACGAGGAATTCGTTAAAATCAATATGGGTCCAACAAGATTATCAGGCTCTTGTCGCTCAACTCTAACTGCACCTTCACCATGCCAAAAGTGGTGAGGCCTATCAGTGGAACCCACGTAAGCTCTACTGCCAACTCTTGTCAATACTCGGGTCCCAAAACAAATTACTCTCTCAGCTACATCTAATTGTTGCAAGACCCCTATGCATGTGCTGACTCTACAAGTTTTAATACCCCAAAATTGGCACATTGTCATATTAACCAATTCTGATCTATTGAATTATTCCTAAGTCCTATTTTTCTAGGCAATTCTAATTGTGATAATCTCTACTCAACCTAAGTGTCAAATTCAAAAAATCATTAATTTGTATTAATCACTTACTTTAAATAATTCCTTAATATTCATTAAATTGGCTAAATCAACCTTTTAATTGAATTAATTTAATTATAAGTGTTCATACTTTAATTAAATTAAATTCACCCCTTTAGCTAATGTATAAAGGAATTAAATATATTTGATTTAATAAGATAATTCCTCTTTTTAATTAATAAATTTAATCATTCCATTAATTAAAATTTATCCATTTATGAGGTCATTCTATTTTATTAAATTAAATATTCTCTCCAAATCTTCTCTTCAGTTCAGAAATGGAAACTCTGCGTGAACTAAAATCAGAAAAGGAATTATATCAGTTAACTCCTTATTCCACTCCAAATTAAATCAGTTAACTCATTTTCACACTCAATAGCAACCAATTAACTTCCTTTTCTTAAGGAATTTTCCATTATGACTTGAATCTCACCTTCAATTTGAATCGTCCATTCTGACTAATCTCGACTGTCGGTTGATTCTGGGGTTCTATTTAAGAAGCCTTTGATTCCTCGTTACGAAGGTTGATTTTGAAGTTGCATCGAACTTATGCTAGAATATCTACTCATTTGTTCTTGCATTCTTAGCTTAATATTCTTGCATATCAATCTCATATAGTTTAATAATGCATCCATTTAGATTAATTGTTCTTTCTTATTCTTAGAATAATCTTGCATACATCTAGACTAATCTTGCAAATCTCATATAGCTTAAAATCCTTCATTCTAGAGCTATGGTTGCCCGCTTCTCATTCTAAGAGCAAAGGCAAAATCTTCTTAGTTAGAAGGCAACAGGTCGAACTGTTGAATTACTCGGATGAATAATCTCATATTCATTCCAGGATGATCTCTCAGATAATGACCGTGTTGAAGTGTGTGTGAGGATCTGAGGCCCACATTTCACATATACATTTCTGGCGCCCGCCATGGGGCCGAGAAATCAGATTTTCTGGTCTCATTTACTCTCTTTTTTTTTGCATTTTTTTATGATTATGTCCGGTCATCCGTATTCATTCTGAGATGATCTCTCAGATAATGACCGTGTTGAAGTGTGTGTGAGGATCTAAGGCCCACATTTCACATATACATTTTTGGCACCCACCGTGGGGCCGAGAAATCAGATTTTCTGGCCTCATTTACTCGGTTTTCTGCATTTTTTTATAATTATGTCTGGTCGTCCGTACTATTTTCCAAATTTTCACGAGAGAAACCTCATTTTCGCGCGAAGAACTGAGGATTTCCCCTCCATTGCACTTTCTCACGTGAAAAAATGCATAAACACATAGTTCCTCACACGGTGCACATCATTTTCTTGTGTGGGCTTGTGCGTGATCTGCCGCGAACTCTTGCAATAGCATATGCAAATACAATATTCAGAATTCAGACTTATCGTTATGTGTTTGAGTAAGGGTGTTTTCTGAAGCATTTTCATTCAGATTTCTGGTTTTCAACAACTTAACAGTGGTTTGCAAGACATTTGTTTTTATAGGTTTGCAGGATTTTTGATGTTTTCATAGGTTTTGACATTTTCTAAGCTATTTTATTGGTATAAAAAAGAACAAAAAAAGTTAAATTTTATTTTCCCATAGTTAAGCTTCCATTTGGGGATTGCTAGAATTCTTTTTATAGACATCATAACTCATGTTTGGTATATGCTTTCATTGCTCTAACTTGTAGGGAACGCATGTCGAAGACACCTTATCAAAACACTTGAAACAAGTACTAACTATGTGATTGTAGGATGTTTTGTCAAAGATACGCACGTCGAAGACTCATTTCAAACCCACTTAAAACATCGTGTTTTCTTTATTGCTTTCCACACATAGTATAAATAGGGCTTGTGAACTTCGTAGGGTGCAAGATAGGGGAATAGGGGAGTACGCTCTTTACCAATTGGAAGTGATGCCCAAGGGTAAATCAGAAACCTAGAAGCCTCTGAAAGATGGTACCCGAGGGAGGCAAGCTAGTTAGTAGTTCTCTCAAATGAAGTCTTTAATGAAGAGGAGATGATTTCCTTTTAGGGAATCAAAGTCTTGGAAAAGGACAAGGTGGGATCGATAAGCTAACTTGGTGATAAACATGCCTTGCATGTTTGGGTAAGGTGACGAGGTAGAGGAGTATGCTCTTTCCCCTTGAGGGAAATCAGAAACTTGGACCCTAAGATCCAAACCACCAATCCGAGTCAACCTTTAGGGGGCCTGCCAGAGCGATCCAAACTTCAGGAATGACCCAAGTGAGCACACTCCTTTCGTTGCAGATTCCAACTCACCATAGTAAAGAAGCTTTGTAGAGCGAAAGACTCCAAAGCTATATTAATTTCCTCTTCTTCATTCTGATATCGCATATCAAGAAGAGGCTCTATAAACTGCACTGGTCGGTGCCAGCCCCAATGTTGCTAGTCAAGTGTGTGCACTTATAAATGCTGGTGTGCACTACTGGCCTCAACTTCGCTTGTGAAGCCACCGGGGGTTAATATTAACGGAAGCCAAGTAAAAACCTTTTAGTTAGTTGCTACCCAGTTCACCTTTGAAAGAGGGCATAATATTTGTGCAAGGAGGGGGAAGAATCTCTCCTGTAGAACTCACCATAGGCATGTACCTCGGCGTTGGAAAGTGGTATACGTGCTTGACCCCTGCCACAAGGGTGTTCATTCAATATATATGTTATTGAGCCCTTAGAAGACACCAAAAACACGGGCACCCTCTAGTGGGGTGACACGGCTGTGTGAGATGCGCGCATGCACATAAGTTGTGGGGCAAAGGTTTTGCCTTCTCTACCATTTTTGGTTATAGGGATAAAGCATGTTTGTTATTGAGTCTTAAACTTGTCCAAACCTGTCAAACGAACAAAAAGTCTAGACTTCCCCCATCCCTCCGAATTGCTTTGCCCTCGGTTGGATTGTTTGCGACTACTACTTGTTTCCCATGTTACCTGAAAACAAACTACCTTTTTGAAACCAAATGTTGTTCAAAAACTTGAAAACCGTCTTGATATCTGCCTGAAATCTATCAAACGACCAACAATCTACCCAGAATTGTCAAAAACATTGAAATCTCTTCAAAACTATGTCTCAGTTGTCAGTCTGGTCCCTATTTTCGCACACAGTTTTGCAAAATTTTGCGAGAGAACCTGTTGAGCTTGCACTTCTTCGCGTAGCTCTATACAAGTCCTCGCACAAGAAACCTAGTCAAAATTTGTTTTTCTAAATCTTTGCCTAGTTCTCTGTGCCTTTTCGCACGGCTCCCTGAGTATCTTTGCACGGGATCTTGCATTAAAACTGTCAACCTATTCTGTCAAAACTATCTACGCTCTAAATCTAGTCCGTTACCTGCAATAGTTTACCTCTTTTCTATCTGCAAACAGTGCCAAACAACGACATCTTGCTTAGCTAAACACTTGTGACGTACATGCAAACTAGTCTCGTCTCTTAGTTAACTTGTCTTTGTTCCCTCGTGCTTCTCATACTTGGTGTCACGATAGTCATAATCTTTGGTGGTTCTAACCATTACTCAAACAATTCGTGCCCTAGTATACAACACTCTTATCTTGCTCTTTTGAAACTATTCTAGTGTGGTGCTTGTCTAGGCTTTCTCTTTTTGTCCTTATCTATGACTGTAGCAACAAGAAGTGGAAACGTATTTTATCCTTCCAGATTTAGACAAGGTAGAGCTAGAGGTCGTAATCCCGGTAGAGGTTGCTCTTCAGTTTATACACGATCTATGTCCAATTCATCTAGTGAGGAGTTTTCACGATCTCCTTCACCTATCAAATCTCCTCGTGTTCAGAGATTGTTTTCTATAAACTTACAGCAAACCAGGAACCCCTTGTACCAAGAGGATCCCAAAACTAGCAAAGGTCATACATCTCCAAACAACACAACTAAATTCTTATTCAGACAACCTTTTCAACCAACATATACTGAAACTTATTACATCACTAAAATGACTGAACAAGAACCAGAACATCGAGAACATAGTAGAGACCAAGATCAACACAGGACTGAAAGAAATTGGGAACCTTGTACTAATGAGGATGAAGAAGACGTAGAAATACTCCCCAAGCATATCAAAAAATGTCATAAAGACAAAAACTTCCACAAAGTCATGGAGATCTTACTTAATGAAGAGAAAGAGAAAATACTTTCTCAAACTTGCTTAAGAGGGAGCCAAGCTACCTCATCACTTTAATGTTGAAACTATCATTACACCTGAAGAGGAAACCGAAACGTCTAAATTGCAAAAACAACTAAAGATCATGCAAGACCAACTAGTCCAAATGATGCATGATAATGATAAACCTACCAAAACATACACTCTAGACGCTCTTTGTCCATTTCCTTTTGACAAGAGTATAGATATGCCTCCTTTTCCAAGAGGAGTTGAATTACCTAAGTATGATAAATACTTTGGAACTACGGATCCCCAAGATCATTTACGGGAATTTGGTGCCTTATCTACGAAATTTATGCATAATCAAACATATCTCATGCACCTATTTCCAACAAGTCTAGGTGGGCAAGCTATGGAGTGGTTTTCACGCTTGCATACGGGTATCAAAACATTCGATGAGATTGCAAACTTGTTTGGCCAACAATACTCTCACAACATACAACACCTGGTTAACATTTGAGACTTGTGTAACCTTAAATAGAGAGTTGGGGAACCTTTCCTCACATTCCTTCAGAGGTGGAGACAACTTTACACCAAATACTCACGTAAAATCCCTGAAACGGAAAAACTTGATATATTTATGGATAATCTTTTACTTGATTTTGGGTATAAAGTTCAACTTCAAGGTCCACATGCCTTCGAAGATATGGTCACACAAGCTATCTGAATAGAGGAATTCATGGTCAAAAAGGGTGAGTTAACTTTTCAAAAGGAAACTAAACAAGGATCCACCACTAATAAGGACAAATCCAAATATGTGAACAAAAACCGAGAGGTTGTGCATGATGGGGTGGTTGATAACGTTACTCCTAAACCTACAAAGGTAGCTTTCAATCTCACGGACAATCTCAAAGCATCCAAGAATGTTGAGAAACCTCCTTCTGACAACAAGATGGTTGGAAACAAACCGAAGAGCTAATCTTGGGTTACACGCCCAAAACGAGAATTTACACCTCTTGGTGAACCTTTGGATGTAGTCTACAAGACCTTGCTACAAAACAAGATCGTTTCTCCATTGGATAACTCTCATCCTTACGATCCACATCCATGACCACCATGGTGGAATGAAACTGCATTTTGCGAATATCACCAAAACAAAGGTCACAAAACCAACAATTGCATCAACTTGCGTCACAAAATCCAAGACCTAATTGACGATGGTGACATTGTTATGGATGGACATAACAAGAATGCAAATCACAAGGCTTTCAAAAAGCCATTCCTGTCTAATGAAAAGGAGAAAACTCAAAACAGAAATCTCAAAACAAGATCAACTATAAGTACTCTAATGATGATGATGAGATAGTCCACATGGTTGAACTCGTGGATGTTGAGTACTGTGACGTTATCACCATCAAGGAAAAAAAGACGAAACTAAACCTAAGACTCCATTTGTCTTAAGGGGTCCTTCTTCCAACACATCTGACAATGAACTATCACAATCTTGTGCCAACGTTGTTATGTGTTCTCACGCTAAGTTAGTTCTTAAAGGCCCTAGGCCTTCTACACCTGAGATTGAACAACACAAAGACAAGCTTCTTGTCATTTCATCTGGCAAAGGAACAAAACTTGCAACAAATTTTGCGGCTACTAGCTACAGTATTCTTGATTAGCTACAACGAACGAATGCTCAAATTACAATCTTTGAACTATCTCGCATGCTCATAGGCAAATTCTTGACAAAGCTCTCATTGAGGCAAACGTACCTCAACATCTGGATCTTGAGAGATTTCAATTTATGGTAGGTCATCTGACCTCATCTTACTCTGAGGAGGACGACAACTCACTCAGTCATCCACATAATCAACCCCTACAAATTGAGGTCATGATACACCAGAAACGTGTCCGCCGTGTGCTCATTGATAATGGAGCTGGTTTAAACATTGTCTCTGCAGCTCTGCTTAGGCAATTGGACTATTCTGAAGAATCCATTGATCCCCATCGTGAGATAATTATCAAAGCATATGATGAAGTTGAGCGAAAATGTTTAGGTCTAGTTGTATTGCTTCTTTGCATTGGTCCTATAGAAAGGGGTCACTTGTCATGTCCTTGACATTTCCTTAGCTTACAATATTCTACTAGGAAGACCATGGATACACGAGATGCGAGTGGTGCCATTTACTTATCATCAAATGCGTAAAATTCCCATTTCATTGCTCTGAAGTAACCATTCCTGCAACTACTAGCTATACCTGTAACATGTTGAAATCTGCTGAAAACTTTGTACCTACTAACAGGGAATCTACAAACCATCATGATAACAACTGAAGCAAACTGAACAGTCACTCAAGCTGAAAGAAACTGGAATGGATGAATATCACATAGAACCAGTTCTGTCATTGACATCTCTTCTTGAGTCTCCTCATCATTATGGGAGACCCTTTGAAGAGGAGACTATTTGTGTTAACACCTCAAACTAAGTACGATGGTACCTTTGTCAAAGCTATTGTACCTCTCGAGGAGTCTGAAAACAGAGTTATTGCTGCATGGATCTACAAAGAAGAAACTCCAGTTGACTTCATAGAACAGGCTCGTGAAATTACTCCTGAAAAATATGGCCTCAGTCCTAGACTCATGAAACGTTTTGGCTACAAGGGGACTTGTCCTATTGGATGCAACAAAAACGGTTTGGTTGACCCCGTCAAGGCAATAGCTAGAAGGAATCAAGACACATCTAGTCTAGGCTTCAAGAAGATTCCCTTCCATTTATGGATTAACAAATTTATACCAGAACCCATGAATTCATTCGAAAACGAGTCACAAGCTGAGTCTGACGACCATAAAGATAATGTTGATGACGAGGATCCTTATCCAATTCTTGATGATCTTGCTAAATTCTTTGCGGAACCGGATGATTTTGTACCACATGTCAATACCATGGATGGTGACAGTGATTCTTCTAACGACATTGTTGATTCTCCCTAAATTCAACAAGAACAAGAAGTGTCTAGTCACACTCTACACATTGAGTACCTTTGCAAAAATCCAAAGGATGAAGGAGAGTTTGTCTCTATCACTGTTGGGGAATTCTATAGTCTGTCTCCATGTAGCACAAATTCCCAAGAGTATGAATTCAACTCTCTCAAAAGCAACTACAGACAAAGACATAGATCAAGTTCATGTCTATGAAAACCTCCTCGAAGTAGGTGAATAGTCTAGGGTTAAGTCGGATGAGTCCTACCAACTAGTGTCCTCGAGTCTTCGATTAATGACGTTAGTGCTCAAAGGAATTCGAACACACTTGTGGACAAAGCCGCTCTAGGTCTTGAATTACTAGTCCAAGCATTTAAAGATTATACCGTGAACGCAATCGAACCCGCCACATCTCTTTCACTCATGTATCCCAAGCTCATAGATTGGAATTCCAATGCATCTAGTGAAGTCCCTATATTTCAGAATGACTATGCTCTTGCCTGTTACTTAAACACTGTTGAACCGGTAATGTCTTCCACCAACAAACAAAGTGTCAACATGACTGAAGCTGACATCAAATATCTATCATAAAATCAAAAAGAAAAGAAATAGAAGGTTCAATGGTAAAAACCACATTGTGGCAATATCAAAACCTGAAATAGTAAAAATAAAAGACATATCCAAGGGTGAAAACCTCTCTGAGGCGCATGCGGATGAGATATTTAATGCACTTCCTAGTCATTTTCAAGAAAGATCAGTGCTGATAGAACCAACACAGCCAATCAACTTGGGAACAGAAGAACATCCTCACATTATACATCTTGCACAATCGCTATCTCCAGAAGAGAAAGAGGAATTCATTGCTTTCTTCCAAGAGAAAAAGATAAACTTTGCATGGACATATTCAAGTATGCCAGGACTAGATCCTGATCTCATAATGCATCACTTGTCCATTACACCAAGAGTTAAACTAGTCAAAGAAAAACTTAGAAAAATGCATCCTAATGTTGCATTGCTTGTGAAAGTTGAACTAAAGAAACTTCTAAAAGCTGGTTTCATCCTAGCTATTGATTACACTAAATTGATATCAAACATCATTCCGATCTCCAAGCATGACAAATCTATTAGTCTGTACGAATTTCCGAAATCTGAACTTAGCATGTCTAAAAGATGATTTTCCACTACCTAACATTGATATGATAGTAGACATGACAGCAGGATATGAAATGTACTCACTCATGGATGAATTTTCTGGTTATAATCATATCAAAATTGCACCAGACGATTAGGAAAAGACTGCCTTCACTTGTGCATGGGGAACTTTCTGTTGGAACGTGATGCCATTTGGCTTGAAAAGTGTTGGTGTTACATATCAGAGAGCAGTTACTACAATTTTTCACAACATGATGCATAAAAAATTGGAAGACTATTTAGATGATACTTTGGTTAAGAGCACAAAACGCAACACTCACCTTCAAGACTTGGGACCTATCCTAGATCGCATGGAGAAATTCAGTCTCAGACTTAACCCCAAGAAATGTGCATTTGGGGTAACATCTGGGAAATTGTTTGGTTACATTGTGTCTGCAAAAGGAATCGAGGTTGATCCAGAGAAAGTTCAAGCGATCAAGGATATGCCTCCACCTCATAATATCAGTCAGATGAGGGGCTTACAAGGAAGACTTCAATCCATTCGTAGATTCATCTCACAACTGGGGGATAGGTCACAACTTTTTACCAAAACTCTACATAAAGGTGTGAAATATAACTGGAGCCATTCCACCGAACTTCATGCCTTCTATTCACGAGAAGCCTCTTATTCTGTACATTTTCGCAACAGCAACATCTCTGGGTATCTTGCTAGCTCAAGAAGACAATGATAATAAGGAAAGAGCTATCTACTATCTGAGTCATGTGTTGATCTCCTATGAAATGAACTACAGTATTATAGAAAAGGTTTGTCTGGCAGTCGTCTTCACTTCCCAAAAGCTGAGACACTACATGCTTGCTCATACTACATGATTAATTGCTAAAATTGATCCACTAAAATATTTACTCAGCAAGGCAGCTCTAACAGGGAGGCTGGCCAAGGGGGTCATGATCTTAAGCGAGTTTGATATTCAATATGTTGAACAGAAGGCTATCAAAGGACAAGCAATTGCTAATCAATTAGCAGAGACACCAATGCAAAGTCTTCTTCCGCTACACATTGACTTTCCTGATGAATCAATTCTAATGCTTACACACCAAACTTGGGTGATGTTCTTTGATGGTTCTTTCACACAACAGGGATCTAGTGTTGGGCTACTATTCATAACACCTCAAAAGTATTCACTGCCTAGAGCATACAAGATTTTGTTTCCTTGTACGAATAGCATCGCAAAATATGAAGCTCTCATTAATGGCATGAAGATGGCAATTGAATGGAGAGTAGATCAATTGAACATCTTTGGTGATTCATAGCTCATAATCAATCAGGTCAATGACATATATCAAACAAAGGATGAGAAGTTGATCCCGTATGAGCGCATGGTAGATGACATGAAAAAATACTTTGCTCATGTCACTTTTCAACAAATTCCCTAGGTAGACAACAAGCCGGTTGATGCCATGGCTACTTTTGCTTCCTTCTTACAGATGCCAGAGAATAATATTCGACACGAGTTCGTGGTGGAAACATTACTCTACCCTACCTATGATACCCTTGAATCTCGAATGATCTATTCTATTATAGGACATGATTCATCCCACTACCACTATATATACTCTTATCTACGTGACCAAACCATTCCGGACGGTCTAACCCGAAATGAAAAACGTCATCTTATCCGCAATGCTTCACGATATGTCATTATTGCTAACGACTTGTTTAAGAGAGGTCTCGAAAGGTGTCTAGAACCCAATGAGTCCAAATGCGCGTTAATCGACGTCCACAAGGGCATTTGCGGATCTCACTCTAACGGCTTGACACTAGCTTGTAAACTTATTAGAGTTGGTTACTATTGGCTGAATATGGAACAAGAAGCAATCAAATATGCCAAATCCTGTAAACAATGTCAGCTTCATGGGAATTTGATTCATGCTCCAGCCAGGAAGCTACTTCCATCTATCACGCCGTGGCCATTCCAACAATGAGTTTTTGATGTTGTGGGTCAAATTCACCCTTCTTCTTCAAATGGACACAAGTTCATTATTATAGCTACAGACTACTTCATTAAGTGGGTAGAGGCAGTACCTCTCTCTATAGCAAATGGCAAAACTATAGCTCTATTCATCATGAATTACATCATATGCAGGTATGGTGTACCTTCCTCCATTATTACAGACAATAGAGGACAGTTTAAAAACAAGGATCTTAAGGAGTTATGCAAAAAGTTCAAAATTACGCAACATTGGTCTTCTATCTATTATCCTCAGGGTAATGGTCAAAAGGAGGCATCCAACAAGGCGATCCTTAAGATCTTGCATTGCACAATTAGCAAATTTGAAAGAGATTGACATCTTCAGATTAATCTAGCTTTATGGGCTTACAAAAGTAGTATTAAAACTCCAACGGGTACAACACCCTTTGCTTTAGTATATGGAGCGGATGTTTATCTTCCCATTGAGATTAAGATTCGTACTTTGAGAATCTCCATGAAGGGCGTCATTACTGATGATGATTACAGAATATCTCGGCTTCAAGAGCTAGAATTGTTAAATGAATGTCAGTAAGTGGCATCTGATCATCTTCGAGCTTATCAGCAGCGTATGTCCAAAAGTTACAATAAGAAAGTTAAGCCACACAACTTCCAATTGGGTGATCTCGTTCTTAGAGAAAACCCTAAGAATTGGCAACAAAGGGTACAAAAGGGGAAGTTCGAACCCAACAAGCTTAGTCCCTACATAGTCACCGTAGTGTTCAGATCTGGTGCTTACCAACTTTCTACAGCTGAGGGAGAGGTGCTCAAGGAGCCCATCAACACTCTTCACCTGAAATGATTCTACAACTGATCTAGTTTTAAGAGCTCTTTGTATATATCTAAATGTCCTGAAAAAAATATAAAAATTGCAAAAAGTCTTAAAAAAATATTACCCTAGTGAAAACCTAGCAATAGGCACCTTGGTAATACCAAAAACATTTGAAAAACTCAAAAATACCAAAAAAATCAAAAAAGGGAAAAATACAAAAAAACATAAACAATTGAAAAACAAAAAAAATGCCATTGATGGAAACTTGGAAATAGGCATCATGGTAGCAAAAAGAATCTCTGCCAAGAAGGTGAAAACCTGGTAAGCAGGCACCTCTTACTTCAAATGCTATATCTCGCAATGCATCTTCTGGCTCCTGTATAGTTGCTTTCTTGCTTTAGTTTGTTGCTTGCGCTCATATATCCATGAACTGAATCTTGTCATAACTTGGGGGCAACGCCCTACTACAACGTCATAGGAATCTCATGTTACAGTCGCCAATTGTTCTAACTACGTCTACCTACTGTCACTTGTGCACTTCAGAGATTCCTCTCACAAAACGTCTCTTGCGACAGTCACCAATTGTTCTAACTACATTTGCCTATTGTCGCTCATATCACTCTAAAGATTTCTCTCACAGAACATCTCTCGCATCAGTCACCAGTTGTTCTAACTGCGTTTGCCGACTGTCACTTATATCACTTGTGAGATTCCTCTCATGGCAGAACATCTCTCACGTCACTCACCAATTGTCCTAGCTGTGTCTATCTACTGTCGCTCAGTTTCCCACTAAGGTCCTTACTGAAGATTCCTCTTTGACTTCAGTCACCAGTTATTCTAACTGTGTCTGTCTACTATTGTCACCCTACATAAGAGATTTCTTTCATCCATGTTCTGGTCATTGACACTTGATATCAATCCTAAAACATAGAAAATGAACTCAAAAACGATGAATCTATTTGGGATATGCTGAGTTTTTCTTTGTTTGTTTTGTTTTTGCTTTATCATGTCTCTTCGAGCGACTTGATGATATCTCTTTCGACTAGGGAAGCAAGGACCGGGGGCATGATCCTTTCTTGGTTTTCTATTTGCGGTTTAGTTCCGATGATCTGAAGCATCCATATAAAGAGGGGTGTCCACTATAAGAGCCTCCATCTCGTATTGGATGGCCGTGTGTACCTCGAATCCTTTTATATGGACTTTTCATTGAGGTTGGTTCTTTTCCTTGTTTGTTTGAGTGAATTCTCTATGCTACAGTAACTACTGATACTCGTCCTGCTAAGTGAACATACGGGTCACTTCAAGTATATCTAGCACATTTCTATCTCAGGTTACGAACACAAGGGTCGTTGCTGACAAAAAACTTATTAATTACTTAGCATAAAAAGGATCTCTCCTGTGTCTAGTGTGTCTACACGCAAGAAACATTCTGGTAATCCTAGTGTTTATGCTTTGATGCTTATGTTAACGTGCTACCTTAAAAGGGACAAATGTTCTGGTCATTCTGGCTTCTTGTGCCTCGAATGCTTACATTTAATCCCGACAAAAGTAGAATAGATGTCCTATTCATATTCCTATGATTGCAATGTCAGTGGCGATTGTATGACATCTGGGATTCACTACATGCTCAGTGATGATAATTGTCAAAGCTTGGTAACCAGACTTAGGGTTGCATCTAACATAGGGCTACATTTGCATAAGCAAATAGTTTGATCACTGATTTACTTGCATCCTTCGTGATGAGGGATTGTCGGCTTCTTCAAAGTATCATGTTTCTTCACGGCCGCACAAATGATCGATTAATCACCCTCTTGGCTAGTTTGGTTGCTCTAAACTAATTTATGGGATCAAATTCGAAATATGACACACTTAAACAACTCAAAGTCACACTTTAAATTTTTGGGACCGACACAATCGAATGCTTGTGCAGTCCAATTTTGCTGATACCTTGTGAATCTTGAAATCTTTTCAAATCACATTTTTCTTCAAATTTTCCAACATTTCTGGAAAAGTCAACTATGGTCAACTTTGGTCAAACATGGTCTTTTGGACCTCACAATCACTTCAAATTGACTCCAAATTTTCTTCTAATCATTCTAATCCCTTCTATACTCTTCGGAATCTCATATTTCTTCTGTATCTCTTGATATACTACTCTAGAGTCTACATCATATTTCTGATGTGTCATCTTTTGATTTCGCTCCCGAGGGGGCAGGATGATTACATCATTGAATCTGAATTTCAACTCAATCTGAATCTTATGTCCTCATCATATGGGGCATCTCATCACTCGGGGCATCTCATCACTCAGGGCATCTTGTCCCCTCTATCTAGCATCATTTGTCATCTATTTTATCTTTTGATCAGCTGATCAATCTTATAACAGTTCTTGCCAGAGTTCGATGAACAGGTATCGAGACATTCTAAACCCCGACTCCTGAGGATCAAGCCTCGTTCTGGGGATGATTCTACGACTCATGATAGGTCTTGTTATCTCTTTTATCATGTCGGTATCTAGGTGTTTTATCTAGATCCCTTAAGTTAAGCTCTGTTCTGGAGATGATCTTTTAGAGCTTATCAACTTCAGTATCTAGATGTTCTATCTGGATCCCCTAAGGTTAAGCTTTGTTCTAGAGATAACCTTTAAAAGCTTATCAATTGGTTTACGTGTCATCAATTTCGGAACCAATCTCGTTTCTTGATCTATGCTTCATACTTCTGATTTCTTTGAATTGAACGTGTTGCTCGCACATTCATTCATATAGGGGCACATTCATTCATATAGGGGCAAAATGTAATACCCCAAAATTGGCACATTGCCATATTAACCAATTATGGTCTATTCAATTATTCCTAAGTCCTATTTTACTAGGCAATTCTAATTCTAATAATCTCTACTCGACCGAAGTTTCAAATGCAGAAAATCATTAATCTGTATTAATCACTTACTTCAATTAATTCCTAAATATTCATTAAATTGGCTAAATTAACCTTTTAATTGAATTAATTTAATTATAAGTGTTCATACTTTAATTTAATTAAATTCACCCCTTTACCTAATGTATAAAGGAATTAAATATATTTGATTTAATAAGATATTTCCTCTTTTTAATTAATGAATTTAATTATTCAATTAATTAAAGTTTATCCATTTATGAGGTCATATTCTATTTTATTAAATTAAATATTCTCTCCAAATCTTGTCTTCAGTTCAGAAATGGAAAATCTAGGTGAACTAAAATCAGAAAAGAGATTAAATTAGTTCACTCCTTATTCCACTCCAAATTAAATCAGTTAACTCCCTTTTAAACTTAATAGCAACCAGTTAACTTCCTTTTCTTAAGGAATTTTCCATTATGACTTGAGTCTCACCTTCAATCTGGATCGTCCATTCCGATTAATCTCGACCGTCGGTTGATTCTGGGGTTCTATTTAAGAAGCCTTTGATTCCTCATTACGAAGGTTGATTTTGAAGTTGCATCAAACTTATGTTGGAATATCCACTCATTTGCTCTTGCATTCTTAGCTTAATATTCTTGCATATCAATCTCATATAGTTTAATAATGCATCCATTTAGATTAATTGTTCTTTCTTATTCTTAGAATAATCTTGCATACATTTAGACTAACCTTGCATGTCTCATATAGCTTAAAATCCTTCGTTCTAAAGGTCTGATTGCCCGCTTCCCGTTTTGAAAGCAAAGGCAAAATCTTTCTAGTTAGAAGGCAACAAGTCGAACTGTTGGATTACTCGGATGAATAATCTCATATTCATCCCGGATGAACTCTCAGATAATGACCCTGATGAAGTGTGTGTGAGGATCTAAGGGCCGCATTTCACATATACACAAGTAACTTGGTGGCAATTGTCACCATAATCACCCTGTAAACCTATATCCACATGAGACCTCTATAAAAAAGAAGAAACCAACCCATTTGCATACATATCACTATAATAGAAAATTGATCAATGCCCCTAAAAAATGATCTCTCATAATCATGATTCAAATACTTGCAGGCTTTCATCCCATCTTCAAGAGACGATGGATCTCCATCCCACAATGAATGAAACCAACTTTGCGCCAACCCACACGTGCACCTCATCAAATCCTCCACGTGTGGATCAAATGAAAAGTGATGAGTACTCCTCACAATATAGTCACAATAAATAACTGCAACATCCGCTAGTGACTCCCCATAAAGTACAACCTGCCCAATGGAAGTCGATGAATCCTACTCAACTTGATCAAAATTCATGCTATCATCATTGGCATCCCACTCAACGGTCCTATCTGAATGTTGTGCTTAATTAGAGTGTGTCAATTCTAATTTCTGATTTAACTCAGCAATCTGATTTTCTACTTCATGAAATGCCACTACAGTAGCCTCTAGGGTGTCCTTGGCATTCAGTGGCTCATATGTGCATACATCTACTTCTACTTCCTTTTTCCTCGGTGCTTCTGAGTAAATCAATGCAAGGTCAAAGTGATGATCACGATCTAAAAGAAGGTGTAGGTAATCTGATTTCATACTTTTCAGCCCTTCTTGGATTATTAATAGTTGTGGAAATTCCTCTTTAAATCCCCTTTGTTTCCCCTCGATTTTTTCATTCAAAAGGTGCTTCTCAAACAGCCCATATATGTCATGAAAGTGTGATAAAGCTGCAATTATCTTATTTTTAGTCACTTTTGTTTGACTCTCCAAACAAGGTGAACTAGTAGGTGTATGAGATAAGTCAAATGCAAATGAGGTAGGAGAAAGTGTTTCATCATAAATATCCAAATTACCAATATCATCGTGTTAGGATTTAACCACAGACAGAAATAACAATTACATGCAAATATAAACAATATCAGAAAATAATAGATCACACAGAAAAGAACACAAGACACCAAGATTTAACGTGGTTCACCCAATCCGTGTGCTACATCCACCAAACAGCAAGTCCAATATTATTGCGATCCAATGATTACAATTTGATTACAATTCGTAATTCCTTACAGCTCAATACCGCTGCAAGAACCAATTTTTGCATCACACCTTATCAAAAAATCCCTAACCCTAAGCCCTTTTATACAAGTATTTGTGGCACTTTAGGGTTAAAACTAGTAACAACATGTCGGCCAGAAATTGGCGAATATAAGCAATAGCCAATTGGCGTATAGTAGCCCAAATTTTGTGCCATTGGTGAATTGTGCCAAAGAATTTATGAAGTATGTACAGTACTTTCCTGATCAATCACCACAAACTAACACATCTTTCATACCTAGCTGTGAAAAAGAATTAGGAGCAGCACTGTGTTCAAAAATAAATTCATCATAAGTAGAATCCATACCATATGTAAAGACCCTTAAGTCTAAATTAAAATCAGCATCAGCACTCGCAAAAGATGTTGTCCTCATCATTGGCTAATTGGGCAAAATCTTCTCTAAGATATTATCAACTTGCTCATCAAGAGCACTAGTGTAGGCAGCCCCACAAGAAACCTCTACCTCCATACTACCCATCAAAAGATTACTACCATGTTTAACATCTTCTACATGATCATGAGAAGGCTGCAAATTAGTGGCAGATGGCTGCTCTTTTTCTTGCACACCACCTGTAAGTTGATATTTTCCTGCTGAAAACTCATCATACAAATCTTTGCACCCATCCTTTGCAAGCAGATCTTGGGCCAATCATAGTACTTTTTCTTTGCTACATCATTCTTTGTTGGCAGCTTTGGATGAAAGTTCATACAATCCATGAAAGTTGAGTCTTTTTGGACCTATGGAGGAAGTTTGTCATACTCTTCATACATGTGAAGGATTTCTGCCCTTACATCATGTTGGAAATTTTGGGCTAGCTGCTGTATTTTAACAAGGTCTTTCCTGATTTTTTCCAGACCATGTATCTTTCCCATTTGTGATAACCCAAATAGAGATTTGACTGCAACTTTCTCCCTCAACTAAACCAATCTGTCAGAAAGACTGATTTTTCCTGTGCTCTCTTGAGATTATACCAATATTCAATTCCATGTTTCTCTCCCAGACATAAACAAACGGCCTCTAAATTATATTGCAGATCTCAACATTCATAGTGAAGGCATTTTGTCAACCAATTTGTCTGCAATTTAGTCACTAATTTTTCCAATCTGATTGTTTGAAGTTTCAGTTTAATTTCAGTAACATTTAGTCAAACACTTGGAATGGAAGCGGTCTTGCTTGTCCTTAAGTGTGCTTGTTTTCAAACAATAAATTAACAGTTCCCTATAAACATTACTGTTGTAAATAATATTTTCTACAGGGCCTCCAAACAGTTTCAATCCTGATGCACAATTAAAATTGAATATCCAATGCTGGTGCACTATTGTCTTCGAAGACAATTACACGACCTCCATTGCATGATTCAGGTTTTGAACCGGCAATGCTACAATCTAAAGTGTGTCTAATAACATGATATCTAACTCATGTCTTTAAGAATCTGTTGGCACTCCTTCATAAGCAATAAGCATAGGACTGTGTAGTCGGAATAAGTAACTATTATGTTTAGTACTAATTAGAACTAGTTAGGCTGGGTAGTTAGGTGGTGAGGAAATGTGTTGGTTGGTTTCCAACCAACCGACCCTTCTATAAATGTCTGAAACATTGGTAATGTACTCATGTTGGTTTTTGGTATTAATAAAGAAATCATTTCCTTACCTACTAGTATTGTGGTATGAATGGTATGATCTAGGCTTTACTTCATATGTATCAATTGGATTATTCTGTGTATCTGTGAAATTGTGTGATATTCCAATCTACATTTTTGGCGTCGTTTTCCAAGTCCAAACCTGGAGGTCGACAACATGGATAATGGGAGGCCCTTTGTATCGCTCATCCAAGTGACAAATAGTGATTGGGAAGAGGAGGAAATAACCAGGGATGATTAGTTGACACGTGATCTAGTAACAGCCTAGGAAGTTGCGGTCGATCAGTACATACAAAGGGAAGCCCATGAGAGAATGGTCCTTGAAGGTACGGTATGCGACGAACTTTCAATGCCGCCAACAATGTACAATCTCCTAGAAGAGATCCCTCGCTTGCTAGCACGAAATTTGTTACAAGTGGAAGAGGAAAGAGCTGAGACACAAAGGGAAAGGAGGAGACAACAAGTACTACAACAATTTGCAGAGAGGACGAGAGAGCACGAAGAACGTGAAGATTCCAAAAAGGGAAACAAACATTGAAACAATTCATGCCCCTGATTCCAAATATATATCCCAAGCAGGCACAGGGAGAAAAAGTTGAGGAAGAAGTCACCCTGAGGATACTACATCTCCAGCAGCAAAAGGAGAGACGTTATATCTGGAAAGGAGGACAAGGGGATTCCACAAGAACCCAAGAAGGGCTAATCAAGCATACAATTGAAGATATAGCAAATTTGGTCATCTCAGAGACACCAACAAGGAAGTTGGGATACAAAAATCAAGAAACACCGGCAGGAAGAGACTTCCGACAAGAGCAAAGTCAAGAAGGGGATACTGTCAGTAGTTCCTCCTCGAGAACGAACTTCCATTCAGGAGGTAGTGTCCCATTGGGAGGAAGTGTTCCATTGGGAGGGAGTGTTCCATCAGGGAGTGTTCCATGGGGAAGTGTTCCATCCGGAGGTGTTCCATCAAGAGGTGTTCCATCGGGAGGTGTTCACATAATGGCAATAAACAAACAAAACTTACCAAGGTTCACAGGGGATAGCTCGGAGGACCCTACTCGCCTCTATAAAACATGTAAAACAATATGGCAAGCGAATGGACAAAATGACACGGCAGAATTGTTAAAAGCCTTTCTGGCCACATACACAGATTTGGACGCAGCAAAGAAAAACACATGGAGTAACATCCACACAACCTTCAAGGAAGAATTTGGACTCCTAAGAGATGACGATGAAATAGTAACGAAGATTTATAACACAAGGGAAGAGTGAATCTTTCAAAGCCTATAGCAAAAGAATGAAAGAGCTGATAGGAAAACTAGATAACAAGCTGGCAGATGACCTAAAGAAACAATGGTTCATCGAAGAATTAACACCATCTCTCAGGAGAAAGATGAAGATAGTCCCACCATCGACCTTTGCAGATGCATGTACCCGTGACATGGACATAGAGAGCGAGAATAAAACTTCCTAAGCAAGAAGGCATGGAAGTTCAAGTGAAAGCTCAGAGGAGAGCGAAAAAGAATCCAAAACCATTCAAGCACTAAGAAAAGACCTGAGGCACTTGATGAAGGAGTGGCAAGGAGTAAGGACGAAAAGAAAGAAGGGAGAGAACTTTGGTGTACTAAGTGTAAAAAAGAAAGCCATACTAAAGGAGCGTGCCCGAAGAAAGAATTTTGTGAGATTTGTTAAGTACTGGGGCACGAAATTAAAGATTGCCCCTATAATTTGAAAACAAGAAGCACCCAAGTATTCCTGACCCAAGGGGGACAATCCACACCTCCCTCCACTCCACCAAAGAACACAAATACAGAAGCCTCACCAGGAGGATACAAAAACAACAGGAGACGAAGTAACAATAATAGCAATAACAACACACTGCAGTGGCCACTCCAGTATGATTCCAAAGGGAGGTTGATCATTCAATGTAGGAGATATAATGAATGGGGACACTTTGCACGAGATTCTCAAAGTGAAGGAGGACAAAATGGAGGGATGCTCTGCAAATGTTGTGGGTCAGGCAACCATGAGGATGCAAATTGCCCAAGACAAAAGGGAGTAAATATGCTAGACATTGATGATCCAGAAAGCGAGATTCTTGCAATCACCAGGACACAAGCCAAAAAATTAACCTATCCGGATGCTACTACAGAGACCGAAAGATTTCAAGAAAACAAAGAAACACATTCAAGATAGCATGAGGAAGGAAGGATAAAGTCAGAGAAGCCGACTTTAAATAGGGGTGTCATGAATATTGTGCAACAAATCTTGGAAACAGCTATCCTAGTAAAAATAGGTGATTTATTAGAAACACTAACCAAACTATAGGTAGCACTAACACAAGGGGCAAACTCGAAAGGGATAACCCCAAAGAAAGAAAAGGAGGGAGAAGTACGCACAGAAGACAATACATTGTTCACCATAGGGACGCGGAGAACACCAGCAGTACTGGAGATGGAGATACTAGGGTGCAAACTCTCAAATAATATTGTGGATGGAGGTTACAGTGTAAATGTCTTATCAGAAGAAAAAATGGAAAGAAATTGGGAAATCTACACTCTAGCCTCCGACATTTCAACTAGTGGGAGGAGACCAACATGGAATCAAGAGTATAGGAATGTTGATGGGATAAAGTTATAGTTGGTATGCAACAATCTTTTACTGATTTTGTGGTTATCACTCTAGAGAAGAAAGGATACGATGCTTTATTAAGAAGGGGATGGCTGGTTGCAACAAAAGGTACACATAACTAGAAACAAAATACACTATCTATTGAGTCAGAAGAAATAAAGTACATCATAGACCTCAAGAACCAGTTAGTAAGTCAGGACTTGGCATTAGAATCCGAAGAAGACTATGGAGGGATGAAACCGGATGAGGAAGGAGTACTATAATTAGGGGAATGCTCAGAAGACGACACAAGTTCCCTTAATGGATTATTTCATTGGCAGATGGGACACTATGAAGTTTTCCATGCGGAATGTAATATGATGGAAGTACAAGAATTTGAGTCGTAGGAACAATACCCGGAAGGGTACACAGAGTATAAAGAAGGGATGGCAACCCTCAACAAGACACCTGCACACATTTTTGAACAGAAGATGGAATACAAAGAGGCCAAGCTCCAGGCATTGAACCTCGGAGAAGGAGATCAAACCAAGGAAATATGGATAGGAGATGATTGGGACCTAGTATTAAAAGCGGCAGCCCTTAGAATCTTCTTGGGGTATAAGGACGTTTTTGCTTGGACATACAAAGACTTGAAGGAAGTACATACGGAACTGTGTGTCCATTGAATCCAATTGGTACCCGGAGCAAGACCAGTACGGAAAACACCTTATAGAATGAATAAAAACTATGCAAAAAGGGTCGGGGAAGAACTCACAAAGATGTTAGAAGCAAGGATAATATTCAAAGTACAAACGACTGAATGGGTGTCTCCTATAGTCATATCACTCAAGAAGGATGGTGCTCAAATTTGCATGTGTAGATTTCAGATGTTTGAATGCGGTGACAATAAAAGACCCATTCCCCATTCTGTTTACTAATAGCATTTTGGAGGAGGTAGCCGGCCATGAGATGTACTCCTTCATGGACGGATTTTCAGGATACAATCAGATTAGCATTATGGAAGAAGATAAGCTAAAAACAACATTTGTGGTCGAAGATGAGGTATATGCCTATAATAGGATGCCCTTCGGACTATGTAATGCACTAGCCACCTTCCAGAGGATCATACTACATATATTCGATGGAAGATTGATGGGGATTTTCAAAGCGTTCCTAGATGACTGGTCAATTTACAATGGGCAAGAGAAACACCTAAAAATTCTTGGAGAATGCATGGAGAAATGTCGAAGACCAAGATTAGCCCTAAATCCAAAAAAATGCAGGTTCATGGTTTCACATGGGAGACTTCTTGAGCATATTGTGTGCAAAGAAGGATTGAAGACAAATCCTGATAAGATCAAGGTGATTTTGGAAATAGAAGCACCGTCCAATGTAATAGGTATCAAGTCATTTTTGGGTCATGTAAGATACTATAGAAGGTTTATAAAACGATTCGCTGAAGTATCAATGCCACTGGAAAGATTAACCAAGAAAGGCGAGCGGTTTAGGTGGAAGGAAGAGCAGGAAGATGCTTTCCAAGAATTGAAGAAAAGGTTAGTCAGGGCTCCTATCCTCATATATCCCGACTGGGACAAAGAATTCCATGTCCATGTGGACGCCTCCAATTATGCAATAGGTGCCACTTTGGCACAAATAGGGAAGGGTTGGATCATCCGGTATATTTTGCAAGTATGCTCCTATCTAAAGCAGAGCGTAACTACAGTACCACAGAGCGGGAAGCATTAGGTATGGTGTATGCAGTGCAAAAATTCAGACATCACTTACTAGCTACACCTTTATATTTTTTGTCGACCACCAGACACTAATGTACTTAGTAAACAAACCGGTGATTCAAAGGACAGTAAGTAGATGGCTAATCCTATTACAAGAATTTACATTTAAAATTATAGTGAGGCCGGGAAAATCTCATGTGATTGTTGATCAGTTGTCAAGGATCAAGTCAAGGGAAGCTTCGGGTAATGGGGTGTGTGAGGATTTTCCAAATGCACACTTATTCCAGATTGCAATGTTACCTCAATGGTACAAAAAATTGGACACTACTTATCAACAGCAACCTTTCCAAAGGAAATGCCTATAGCTGAAATGAGAAAAATTGCCTTAAAAAGTAGCACATTCCAACTAATTGAAGGTTATTGTACAAAATGGGACCGGACGGAATACTGCGGAGATGTGTAATGGAGGAAGAAATTCCAGGGGTTCTAAGTGAAGCTCATGAAGGACTGGCGGGAGGTCACATGGGACCAGATACTACAGCAAGGAAGGTACTTTTGGGAGGACTATGGTGGCCGACATTGTTCGCAGCTGCAAGGGAATGGGTATTGAGTTGTGACACTTGTCAAAAAGCAGGAAGACCACTCAAGAGAGACTTCATGCCATTATTTCTGTCCAAATCACAAGAATTGTTTGAGCGGTGGGGACTAGATTTTGTAGAACCCTTACCTGTAAGTAAAAATCATTAGTGTAAGTACATAGTGGTGGCAACAGAGTACTTAAGGAAATGGGTTGAAGTACGGGCTCTCCCAAACAACACGGCTCTCAACATGACCAAATTTTTGTATGAACAAATAGTCACAAGATTCGGTATTCCACTTCAGCTAACAAGTGACCGAGGAGTACATTTCATCAATCATACCATCAAGAGGATGACAAGTGAGTATAAAAATTTTCATTCCTTATCCAGTCCTTATTATCCAAGAGCAAATTGCCAAGCAGAGGCCACAAACAAAGTAATAGTGGCAATCCTATATAAAACTTGTGGAGTGGAAGGGTAGGATTGGGAAGAATGAATCCCGACAGTGGTCTGGGCATACAGGACTGCATATAACGCCATTACTGGACATTCTCTCTTTTCCCTTATGTACAAACAAGAAGCTGTAGTACCAATGGAACATGTAGTCCCAAGCTTACAGGTGGCAATTGAAAACAGATTAGGGGAAGAGGAGACCCTCAAAGAAAGACTATGTACTTTACTCAAATTGGATGAAAAGAGGACATTTGCTCAATGGAGTACTGAGGTGGCCCAGCAAAGACAAAAATTTTGGCATGACAAACATTTGAAGAAAATGGATTTTAAACAAGCACAACTAGTACTTAGATATAATTGAAAAAATGAAATAAAGCTGGGAAAATTTAAAGTCTGATGGCTAGGACCATTTAAAATATTAGAAATAAGGGAGAATGGAGCAATAAAGTTATCTACTTTGGATAACAAACCTATCAAAGACTTAATAAATGGGTCTAAGTTAAAAGCATATAAGAACAGAAATGAATTAGCAAGCAACTGTGTTACAGGTACACAAAAAGAAAAAGAAAAAGTACGCGAAACAAAAAGTACAAGTATTGATGGAGAACAACTTGTACAAGGCCTATAAGGAGGAATTACAGAACATACTTTTCATAACAATGGAGAAAGTACCAGCCGTACGAGCAGAGAAAGGAGCAAAGAAGGGAACATCCGTACGAACATCAGTCGTACGAGCAGATAAGGGAGAAAAGAAAGGACCATTTGTACGAACGTTTGTACCACAGGAGCGAAGCAATGGAAGGCATACATTATTAGCCGTACGAAGGAAGTAAAGCCACCCATATGGCAGCTTTTCGTACAGCATCATTCCAGGGTAGATAACTCCGTACAACAACATTCCATTTCTAGGGTAGATAACTCAATACAGTAGCATTTCATACATCATCATCATTTTGTACCACATCATTCAAGGCGAGAAAATTCCATACGGCAACAGTCCCAGCAGAATTCCGTACTGAAGAATTTTGCACTGCAGCAAGAAGTTGTATGGCATGGGCAGTTTGTGACATCCGTACAGTAGAGACAACAGGCAAAATCAGTACAAGAGGCAGATATAACATCTATACATGAGTTCATACAATGGAAGAAGACAGTACAAGCAACCATACTTATCAATTCTGAGAACGAAGAAAGGCTTTGTTGCAAGCAATCACATCATAAGAATGGTTAGTACAAGTGGCATATACAAACAGTTGAAAAGATTTGGGAACTAACGCATCAACACACAATGGTGAAACCAAGCATTGGAAATCTGAGCAAGGGAAACATTATCGACAACAAAAAGAAGAAATCTGCCGCAGTACAAGCAAAGGAGGTAAGGAAGATGACAAAAAGTAAAGGGAAAGTAGCACAAAAAATCACCATCATGGCTGATAATATTACATTTGAAAGTGTGATGGGAAGCGAGTGAAGGACTTGGTGGGAAAAAGCAGAGGCGGACCATCCTCTGAAGAAAGCATTATGTACAGTAGAGGTAGATAAAATTATTTTCGTGCTGATTTTTGAATTAAAAGAATTTGAGCCTATCCTACGAAATTTAATTACAGGTTATGGGAAATCAAGTCATAAATCTATAATACAACACTTCCAGGAAAAGGTGACAATTTCTTATTTAGCAGAAGAAATAAGTAGGGTTTTCAGAATTCCCAACAGAGGGCAAGAAGTGGAAAAAACTTCTACGACAATAGAAGACAAGAAGAAATGGTTGAAATTAATGTGCCGAAAAGATCTGACAAGTCTGGAAGGGGAAGGAATCTTGAAGAACAGTAGGGGTCTGAAAAAAAGATTCATAGCAAATGATGAATGGCATTGTGTGGTAGATTTGGTTAAAAGTAAGCTCACTACGGGCAGCCGCACTTCTGACATTTCCCTTTGGATGTTACTTGCAGTGGATGGATTGTCTAAAGGGCAGACATAAAACTAGGCTAAATTTCTTTCTGATAGGCTGCGAGAATTCATGGAGTTGAAACATAAAGCCTTTTATATGCCTCATCATACGGTGGCTTTATTCTTAGAAGCAGTATGCACTCAAGTGAGCAGCGAGCACCAGGGTACATTGGTACCAGCTAGTAGAGTAGAACCTTATAAACCAGCTATGACCTACTAGCTCCATCTGGATACCTTGGATGTAGGATCTCACAATGGAGGTGAACCTAAGAAAAAGAAACCGAAACAAACAGTAGCGATGAAAGAAGCAAAAGAGGAAGAGGATGATAAAAGTTCCGAAGAAGGCAACGATATGGATTCATCCTCCTCCAACTCACAGAGGCAAAGATCCGCCTGTGTCATCTGCAGGGGACTCCACAGGCAGTGACGTTTTTACCACCTACAAAGGGGCCACTTCCAGTAGGGGTAGCAGAACCTCCTGAACTTTACTAGAAACCACCTAGTGATGCCGACAGAATTGAGGCAACAAATACTTCCAACAAGGAAGGAACAGGTGGCAAGCAACAAATTATGACATGGGGGGCTTCCAGAATATCAGTTCTGAAGGTGGCGCCAATTATCTTTCCGAAACAGCCCTCTCGTACTAAATTCATAGATCTAAGGTGCCAAACAAGTGTGCCCATAAAGTGAGGTTACAAAAACTTCTTGGCCCAGGAACAGTCAATCCGGTTGCTCTTATGGTACAGCAAGTAGGAGAAGAGGAGAAAACGGGGAAAATTCACAACCAGGGTAGCATGACGACAATAGTTGGTACAGATGTGGCCAAGAAAGATACTGTCCTAGAGGAAGCAGACAAGTTACTCGAGGAAGAAAGCATGGTATCTTCACCCATAGAGAACTCTTGAGGAGCAAGCGGAGATACAAAGTGAGCGTGGGGAACCACCGGGCACAGCCTCTTTTGCAGCCAAGGCCTAACTGTTCCTCGCTAAGCTTCATGCCATGGAGCATTCTACTAGGAAGATCGTGTAGCAAGCTAGGGCTCAGAATCTGGAAACCATCACCACAGTAGCAGAGGCATTGGCCACCTTTATGCAGACTAACTGCCACACAGATTGGGAACTACTAGAATAGGGTGCCTATACGGAGGAAGACATGGCTACTGTTAGCTGACTGGATGGTTCCGGCGATATTTTGTATTTTGTAGCCGACGGTCCGACGGTGTTTCTGTATTCTGTAGCCGACAGTCCGGCGGTGTTTCTGTATTCTGTAGCCGACGGTCCGGCGGTGTTTCTGTATTCTGTAGCCGACGTCGTCGGTAAATAGTTTGTAGCGGATAGAATAATTGTGGCCGACGGACTCCTTCGAGAAGGTTCGGCGGTAGTATTTATATCCCGTATGGGATCATTGTAAAGCATCATTCATCTACTATTACGGATATTATCAAGCGTAATGTATGTTTGGCATATGCGAATATAATTCTGCTATTCATGATCATTGTCTGTATGCGTTCATTTTCTTTACCTGTACAGTAAACAGCTACTACATGGACGGGCTCTATCATTTCCATGGGACAGGAACAATCGCCTCTCATAAAGGCACTAACAGCAATGGAGGTTGCCTTTCGGGGAACCTTTTAAAACTTCAAAAGGAAAGAAACCTAGCCAAAGCTTGGGGGCTAGAAAGAAGGAGTCTTCAATAGCAATGGGCAAAGGAGAAAGTTGTTATGCAGGAAGCCTAGAACAAAGAAAAAGTTGAATTGGAAAGCAAGGTTGCCACCGCAGAAGTCAAGAAGATGGACATGTTATGGGTATTACAGGGCATTCGGACAAAGCAGAAGGCAACTGAGTGAGACCTGCAACAGCTAAGGGGAACTCCGAGCACAGGGATGTCCTCGCATCCTTCCTCTTGAAGTCAAAGTTGTTTTTGCTAGAACCATAAAGATAACCAACAATAAGAAGAAGACAAAATTGAAACAAGGAACACTAGAAATATCTTGGGGAAACCCTTCTAAAATGAAGGGAAAAACCCAGCCACACGACAAAAATAAATCTTTATTGATAATGAAAGTTCAAGTGTACAATCCCTATCGCTTAATGCGATATATATAACAAAAGGAGAGACTCGTCACATTATAACCGAAGGTCTCTTGAGATTCTCATAACTCTTATAATTAAATATGACTCTTCGAATATTCATGCCTCAATGCATGAGAATGACACATGTCATTTACATTTAATGTTACAAATTAAACTTAAGTGTCCTTTTCAGCTGAAGATGACAATAATGGTAATAATGTCCAGATTTCGAGAGATAAAGATCTCTATCACAGCTACAAACTTTAACACTCCCTCTTAGCAAGAGAGAGATCTTTAGCTTAACAGTCACACAAAGTTACAACCAAAAATGTCAATGATAAATTCTGATCATATGAATTCAAAACATAATTCATGGAGTTACTCAAGATGAAACTCTATAACAATTACTCACTAATAATCATGGAATTACTCAACATGACAAATTTGTAAGACTCACAGCTAAGCCCTTAAACACGGGCTCTCTCAACGTGAACTGCCATGGAATCTCTCAACATGACATCTAACTCCCATCACAGAATCTCTCAACATGATGACATCATGGACTTTCTCAACACGGTGTTCATCGACTCTCTCAACGTGATGAGATCATGGACTCTCTCAACATCATGTTCACTATCGCATAGTGAAAGAGTTATCATAGTTGATCTTACAATCTCATTTATTCACAGAAGAATAGAAATAGGCATAAAAACAAGACTCGGTTCCATTAAAGTCTCAAATATTACAAATACCACAAGCATCACAACCATATATGAGAATGAAGGGGATTCTATAAGCACTCCGTCTTAATTATGAAGCCTCCCTCTGAAGCTAAGATCTCCCTCTAAAGCTCAACATCTCCCTTTGGAGCTATAATCCTTATTTTGTTGCATCCTGCAATTAAGAGAGATTATTAAAATCAACTATCAATGTTAAATCTCTTTCAAGCAATATAACCATAAATACTCATCTCTTTGTGGTCTAATAGTCTAATCTCAATGAACGCACAAACATAGAGATTCATAATAATGCCTTTACAACTAATGTAAATCTCATAGCATCAATATAATTATAAGAAAATAATATAAACATCATAATAATACTTATCTCTTCAATTCTATGCAATACTTATCTCTACAACCTCATGCAATAGTATTTCACAACAAAGTCTCACTTTGTAGCTAAAGAATGCAATCAAAGTGTCAGCTTGACACAATCTCGCCTGAGACAATCACAAATGTGCACCCACGGTGGCCATGAAATAAGGTCAAGCCTGCCTAAATCATCCAACAAACTGCAGATCCTCCTCCAAAAACTAGAGTATGAAAGACTGAATTCCGCCCAAATCCCACTGCTGGTGAAAAACTCTCATTGCTAAACACTAAGTTGTCAATAGCAATTCTTGTTCCTATTACAGAAAAGAACAATCTCTCAAGCTTTCCATCTAGCCGTAAATGATTTCATGCACATATATTCCTTGTCATTTTTCAAGAAATATGAATAAACATTTTGGTCTTTTATTTATGTATGAAGTCGTTATGCTTCAAGAAGCTGAAAGGTTGTCTTATTGTGTATCTAAAGGTAAGCCCAACAGTAGTCTTTGATAGCACAAGACCAAACGGCAAATCTTCTTAGAAAAGCACACGGTAATCAAAACTTGTGATAACGCCAATACTAAGTAGAGACGATGCCATGGGAGTCCACGTCAACAGCAGTTGAGATGAAACTCCCAATGCTAGAACATGACACACACACTAAAGAGACCAAATTTGATATGCAACGACCACAACATAACTCTCGAAGCCGATGAATGAATCAACAATACCAAACTCTTGCATAACATATGATGCCTCGAAATCTAAGAGATGAGAATGAATTATCCTTTGTCTCTAACTGTCGTGTTGCAAACTCTGACAACAACAATAAGGTGAATGGGATAGTACCCCAAACACAAATAAAGCGACTACGCTTGACTCATATCCTGTAATGGGGTGAAATGTCATGCCATAGAATGACTCAACAAGCATGCCCCTTGCCCTTCACACAAGATCGAATTGACCAGAAATAAATCACCATACAAAAAGAAGACGTAACCCACAAGAATGAGAACAAAAAACAATCATACGCTAGGACAATGAATGAACACATGCAAAAACAAAGAAAACATGAAATGATAAAGAAAGAACGATGAGACACAAGTCATGATCCTTGGTTAAACACATCACACATAGGAAACCTCATGCGAAAAAATAAAATAATAACGCCTGAAGCCAAAAAAGGAAACCAATAACAACATGACAAAAATAAAGATTGACATTAATAAAGATGCCGTAAAAGAAAACCGACATTCCTTTCAACCTTATCAAAGTCACTTAATCAAGAAACTCTACAAACATGATATCTTAATCAAGAAGAAAACTTTCGATAAGGATTATTTATCTGCAGTGATTTTGAAAATTGAAGATTTTGCGCCTAAGCAGATAAAAACAATTTCAAATTTAACAAACCCTTTGATACCCCTAACATACAGGTGCAAGCGATCAAAGGTGCTCCACAGACAATGCTCAAATAAAAATATATAATTTCACTCAAACATGAAGGCTAATAGCAGAAAATGGTGAAACAAAGTCCAGTACATGCAAACATCAAATTATCTCATAAATGATAAATTTCAATAACTTGACGAGAGAGCTAATGCCGGTGAGAGATCACTACCACAACTAAAAACACCAAACAAAAGTAACAAACAAATGCTCATGCAGAGATCATGAGAAATAGAACCGAGACATTCAAGAGGGAAATTAGAGCAAACAAAAAACTTTACACATAACAAATACCCATAATAATAAGACTCAAAATAGGTATGATCATAACCATAGCTCGAACGACTATCATTAGAGGAAGACTCCCTCATGCTGATATTAAACCATGCTCCGATACCATGTTAAATCTAAAGCCCCAAAAAACCATAAAGATAACTAGCAATAAGAAGAAGACAAAACTGAAACAAGGAACACCAGAAATATCCTGAGAAAACCCTTCTAGAATGAAAGGAAAAACCCAACCACACAACAAAAATATATTTTTATTGATAATGAAAGTTCAAGTGTACAATGCCTATCGCTTAATGCAATATATATAACAAAAGGAGAGACTCTTCACATTATAACCGAAGGTCTCTTGAGATTCTCATAACTCCTATAATTAAATATGACTCTTCGAATATTCATGCCTCAATGCATGAGAATGACACGTCATTTATATTTAATGTTATAAACTAAACTTAAGTGTCCTTTTCAGCTGATGATGACAATAACAATAATAACGTCCAGATTTCGAGAGATAAAGATCTCTATCGCAACTACAAACTTTATGCAGACTGACTGCCACACAAATTGGTAACTACTAGAGCAGGGTGCCTATTCGAAGGAAGACATGGCTACTACATGGATGGGCTCTATCATTTCCATGGGACAAGAACAATCGCCTCTCATAGAGGCACTGACAGCAATGGAGGTTGCCTTTCGGGGAACTTTTTGAAACTTCAAAAGGAAAGAAACCTAGCCAAAGCTTGGGGGCTGGAAAGGAATCTTCAACAGCAGTGCGCAGAGGAGAAAGTTGCTATGCACGAACCCTGGAACAAAGAAAAAGCTGAATTGGAGAGCAAGGTCACCACTGCAAAAGCCAAGAAGATGGATGCATTGCAAGTATTACAGGGCATTCGAACAAAGCATAAGGCAACTGAGCGAGACCTGCAATGGCTAAGGGGAGCTCCGAGCATAGGGATGTCCTCCCATCCTTCCTCTTGAAGTCAAAGTTGTTTTTGCTGGTTTCATTTTCTACAGTCATCTGGAAGACAATTTTTTTGGGGGGGGATAGATGTAGTTGGAATAAAGTAACTATTATGTTTAGTACTTGTTAGAACTAGTCGCACTAGGTAGTTAGGTGGTGAGGAAATGCGTCGGTTGGTTTCCAACCAACCGACCCTTCTATAAATATCTAGAACATTAGTAATGTACTCATGTTGGTTTTTGGTATTAATAAAGAAATCATTTCCTTGCCTATTGGTATTGTGGTATGAATGGTATGATCTAGGTTTTACTTCATATGTATCAATTGGATTATTCTATGTATCTGTGAAATTGTGCGATATTCAAATCTACAAATTGTGTCACAGTAATGAATCAAAACCAGGAAAAAGGGTTCCCTAGCTGTAAAGATATGTCAACAAAATCTTTATATGTCTTGTGTACTCTCTGTAGGGTCTTGATGTTCAATGAAATACAACCTCATAGCTCCCGGTTGATTACAAACAATGTCTATACGAATCAACTCTCTAAAAACCAAAACATGAGACCCCTACCTTCTCAGAACAGCTGGAAATAAACATATGAATCCATTTTCTACAATCCGAAAGGTTTAGCACAATGTCAAGTTCTGATGTGAACTTGCTCAACCTTAAGTGACTAGATTGGCATCTAAATAGCAGAATTTGAAGGGGTTTGTCCTTCAACTAGTAATCACAATGTGACTAAGAGTATTTGTTTTCAATTTTTTTACTTCGACAACTGCCCTAAGCGAATTACTTGCTCTTCATACACATCAACAGCTTGTGGATGATTTTTTTATCGCCTGTTACTTGTAATGTATCGCCAACTTTAGGAGTTGGAGGGCCCACGTGTTTGAAATACAATTTTCTTGTTCAAATTGTTAATAATCTTATTGCAATCTCATTCAAACCAACTAAATATATAGTTTTCTCTTCGTAGAGCCCATAATAACTTTTGTCGCTTAATAAAATCAATAACAACAATGTTAGCCATCCAATATTTTCAGCCGCAGCAATGTTGACAACAAAGATTAGAGAAGATAAATTGTTAAGGTTGGAGGATCGCTGCAAGTGTAATGGCACTACCTGTTAAAGTATGTGTTCTCCAAATGGCAGCAGCCTCTTATATTTATAATGAACATAAGCTATGAAGAGACATGTCCCTTCATGGGAAATGTCTGTTTGTTAATTAGATAATTAATATAATGACAAATATAATTATATATACATATACCATTATTATATTAATTTCTCTCGTATAATAATAAACTTATGTCTCAAATATAATGAGCACATATATATAAATTATATCTCATATATAATTATATATATTCATAGTTTATCCAATTGAAGCTACCAAACATCAACACTCCCACTTAGCTAGGGAGGATAAACACAAGACAGATATTAGTAAAGGAAGATTTTAAGGATATCTTTTATCAGAAGCTATCCACCATTTTAATATCACATTCGATATGATAAGTTTTGGCCTTCAAAATAACAACATATGATATTCACCAAATACTCTGTGTAATGGCCTACAAAATATCAACACATGATATTCACCAAATTCCTATTATATATCTATACAAACAACTCATAGACCGACAAGTTAATGACATCTAGCACTTAGTTGTTGATTTACAAGATATAATCCATCATTATTTGTTTCAACATTTACATAAAATGTATATCATGACTAAAGTTATTGTAAGATCGTCACCTTCCAATAACTTCCGCAAATACAAGCGATGATCATTTGGAAGTCGTCACCTTCCAATAACTTTTGCAAATACAAGTGATGATCCTTTGGAAGTCATCACTTCCTCATGATGCACACAAGGGGTAGGTCCATTAAATCATGTAGCCACACCTATGATACCAAAATGTTTACATAAAGTCAAAACTCCCTCTAATTATATGATCAAGATCTTCAAGGATCCTCTATTTGCTCCTTCAGACGGATGCGTCAGACTATCTTTGAACATTAATCTTCTGAGCTTCTCATCCAATGTTGCCTCTAATGAAGTGTCAAACTCCTTTTTCCTGCAAGAACATTCTCAAAGGAAAAGATCAAGGCAAATCACTCTTATAGTACATATTGGAAATATAAATAAGAGAGACTAATATAATACTCAATATAAGATCTTTCCAATAAAATGTAGATAATTATAAACTAAAGTCATTCCATCTTACTCTGAGAATGATCCCCATATTCCAATAAAATAAATATCTAATTAAATATATACATTGAACATGTATGCATATATTCCATCTTCTATATGCATACTATAATCTATATTTCCAACATATTATTTTCTAAGATGACCAATTTCCCAATCTATATTCACTTATATTCATAAGAAATTATTTTGAAAATATATTACTTTATATACATAATCATCATATATTTATGTCCTATTATATATGAGGATTATATATATAAATATTGTCAGTGATCAAATAATGAAAAGCAATTATATTACCTTATCTTGTATGAGTCATATAACTCCTCACCTTGGTCCCACAATCCTATTTGTCTCCTTAAATATGGGTGGGGCCCTTCTTGTCCCCTTACTAATCATTAGCATGGGTTCCTCTATTTAAATAACCTATGATCTATTATGATTCCGCAATCGCTTGTCCGCACTCTGATATGCAATTGATGTGCTACATGATGCGTCTGAGATGTGATTCACATTTGTGCATCCCAACAACCTTTGGTCATCACCATCTTTGGAGTGGGTTATTCGGTTCCAAACCATCAACTATCAACCATCCTTTAGATCGCAATAGAATGAATTTCAATTCCTGTGCATGATATTTATTCGCCCTTCATGGTCAATGGAGATCGATATTGTTTTTACCTTATCCTCTGTTAGAATCCACATTCAATTTGCTCGCATTTTAAGCCTCACATAGATGATCGAATGTAAATCCCCACCAACTTTGAAGCCAAGATCTAACACATCTATCTAAACTTGATCCGATCACTTTGTCACCACTTAGCCCCTACTCACTGACCCCAATCTAGCTTCCCAATTTGGTCTCTTTATCCTCCATATTTGTCAATTGATGACATAGCTCTGAGAATTTGAGCACAATCAATGACTCCTGTGCAACGAAATAGTAGTAGGCATTGTGTTTTGCAAAGGCCTATATACAGCTACATTGGACATCCATTTGGGCCATGATCTGCAACTCCAATCTCCAACATCGAAAACTCTAGACCATTGACCCAATTTATAGTTTGAATGCACAATCCAATATTACTAGTAATATTGAGATTCCACTGAATACACTGATAAGGAATATTGAAAGATTATCTCTCCCTCCTTTCTCTGACACAAAGAGTCCCAAAGCATTACCTCTCAGCCCTGATACATTATATGTCACTCTTCCAGAGTCTGAGTAATAGCGCTCATCCATTCCCATTACTACTTTAACAATGGCTTCCCTACAATTTGGACGTTTGTTTCGATCCCCTTCTTAAGGTATGCATTTCTATTGTGTCTCTTGTTTTCTTACATTTGCAGCACTGGTCTGATACCATGTTAAGGCTGGAGGATCACTGCAAGTGTGATGGCACTACTTGTTAAGGTATGTGATTTCCAAATGGCAGCTACCTCTTAAATTTATAATGAGCATAATCTATGAAGAGAGATGTCCCTTCGTCGAACATGTCTATTCATTAATTAGATAATTAATATAATAACAAATATAACAAATATATATAAATCATTATTATATTAATTTCTCTCATATAATAATAAACTTGTATCTCAAATATCATGAACACATATATAAAAATTATATCTCATATATAATTATATATATTCATAGGTTTATCCGATTGAAGCTACCAAATATCAACATAAATCAAATCCTCCTTTACTCATAGGTTTGATGAAAGCTTGTATTGAATCCTCTTTTACAGCAAATGGCGGACCAAGAGTTTATAATTTAATCACCAATAAATATTTTCAATGCCAAACATTAGCAAAGTGACAGTTTTCAGAGTTCTCCACGCATGGCTCCAACGATGTGCACACGGACCACTGAGTCTGCAAAATTGTTAATGACGGCAGGGTCTAGCAGCAACTATGATTGCTCTTTGCCGTATGTGCAAGAAGCTTGTCCTCCATTATGAAGTAATAGGACGACCAAAATAGCACTTCTTGGTTCCAACTACACTGAACCAAGAAAATTACACAAAGTCACCCAATCGCTTTGCATCTGCGAACACCCAAAATCCCACTTATTTTTCAATTTCTTTAATGTCTTTACCAACAAGTACTACTTGATATTTCCCTTCAATCATGTGATATCCCCATTATAAGATAGAATTTTAATAATAATTAGATAATAAAATGTTATTAAATAAATAATGATGATAAAGTTATATTTATAAAACTAGGAAATAATTATTATTTAATCTATATTATTAATGAAATAATATTTAGTATGATATTTTAAATAAATAAAAAATAATAATTTTTCAAAAAAGTAAATAAAGAAATAAAATTAAATACAAGAGACAATATTGTAGAAAGTATGTTAACTTTGTAAATAGAATTTCATATTAAATAATAATAGACACAAATAAGTAAGTAAATAAATAATATAAATTAACTAAATCTAATGAAAAGTCAAGAGAGATTTAACAAATAGACATGACTCCTTATTATTAAGATATAAAAGGGAGGAGAGTTTATTTTAGAGAGGGGAAAAAAGGAAGAGGAGAAAAGAGGAGTTCAAAAAAGAAAAATAGAAAAGGAAAGTAATATCATGAAGAAAATAAGGAAGTGACTTTTTGAAAAGGTATGAATGTTATTGAAAGGATGTGAACCTTCGAAAGGGTCATAATTATGAATAGTTGTGACTTCAAAAATATTGTAATTATAAAGTATTGGAATTTTTCCAAAGGATTTTAGTTATGAAGTGTTGTGACTTTTCGAAAGGATTATAACTATGAAGTGTTGTGACTTTTCAAAGGATTTATATTATGAAAGGTTGTGACTCTTGGAAAAGAAAAAAGGTAATAAGGTAAACATTTGTTATTTTAAATGTTGTTTAATATTAATTATGATAATAAGGAGGTAACATAATTATACAGAAATACCAACGTAATGAGAATGATGAACATTTTCTTTCATTTAACATAATTAAATAAAAGAAATGAACATCTAATCAATGTAATTAATTAGGAAGAGATAATGATTCAAGAAAGATCTCAAGATTATGATAATCAGTAAGAACTAAGTGGATAAGAGGGTAGGGCTGAGTCCTAAAGCAAGAGGGGAATATACCGACTCTTGGGCTTAGGTTTATCGAGCTATGGGACCCCCCCTCCCCCACCAATGTTCGAAGACTGAGGTATGGTATAGCATCTAGGCAGGGTGAGGAATGGAAAGCTCTCATTTGAAAGGCAGGGACCAAGGCCTTGTCAAGCCTTTAATGTGGTCTCCTTGTCCAATCCCTGAATGACCTAGCCTATACATACAATGTAGTAGATAGGATATGAACATACATGAAGAATTATCTTTGATTAAATAATGCACTAATAATCTTTTAAATTGATTCCTTGGGAAAAAACAGGACAATATTATAAGCCCTTGCAAGTAGGGACATTACAAATCACTTTTTTGATGACCAAATTTACTAAGGCAATGGCTCAAGAAGGATTGGTACTTAGTCTACGCTACCAAATTGCAGCAACAAACAAAATAACAGCAGTTATTATAATTAATAATACAAATACTAAATAATCAGATGTTCTCATATAGGTAGTCTCTATGAAATTTCTCAACACAAGTACCCAAATCAGCATAGTTTCATTCACAGACTTCATTTCAAAAGATGGCATGTGCATTCATTGCTTATACAACCATTGACAACAGAATATAAGTTACACCACCAACTAATGCTGACAGAACATTACGCATTGGCTATGAAAAAAATACAAGTGCACAGTACCTAAATGACAGCATGCACAAGTTATGGACCCTAATTTCTTTGCATGAATAAGCTTATATTATGATCTTAAAGAGAGATCTGCAAATGTTTTGTCACCTGAACTTAAAATCTTAAGATCACCAAATACTATTTTGTTTATTGTATAAGTTCAGTAGGCTAGTTAAGTTCCAAACTAGGCATAGCTCCAAACACCACCATCTCTCCCCTGTCATGACTGCACATAGTCATTTGATGACAACAGAAAGAGTTGGCCTTTTAAACCTAGTGAGCAACAAACGAGATAATCCTTATGTTGTTTGTAAGGATTCAAATTGATGCATATACATAGATTTTCTTAATTAAAGCCAGCTAAGCATACTTTGGAGTGAAGTATACAAGGGATAGTCATAATATCCACATTCACAATGAAAAGTAAACATTAGCACTTGAAGAAAGGAAGAAGGAGAAAAGAGCATGTCGTTTATAAATAACTACTATTGTATGAGAACTTTGATTTTGGCAATAAAATTGGAAATTCAAATTCATTAAAGCTTTACAGAGTTTCTGGATCAAAGTGACTCACACCAAAAATATGAACATTTTATTTGGCCCATAAAAACAACTAGCATTTTTTTTTCTGATCTGGGCACTTCATTGCTACTGCTACAATGTGGTTGGTTATCAGCTTGGTATAGTGTGCACAGTTGGTGGCTATGATTATCAGCTTGGTATAGCGAGCACATTTGGTGGTGATGGTTATCACCTTCGTATAGCTTGCACATTTGCCAGTAACGGTTAACAGGGTGCTCAGCCTGATTGAGATGGTCATCCAGATGAAAGAAAATACACTTAAAGCTGTGTCTCATTTTGAGAGCAGGCGTTGTTGCTTGCAACAGAAAGCAATAAATGTATCTTGCAATTTAATGACAGAAGCAGAAAGAAAGATACATAATCAAACATGTTAATTTTAGCAAGGCAAAACAAAATGTAAAATGATGGATACATAACAATGAAATTCAAATTTTAATAAATTGTAACTCTTCTTCTCAACTATATCAAATGCATTCAAGGGAGCATAAGACATTTTGGATGTTTATTTGCTACATTCAGAATGCATAAACAATGAGATATGAAAAAATCAAGTGAAACATGCAATTAGGAAAATTTAAGATCAGAAATGACACATACACTTCTGCCTGTACATATACTTCTGAACCCAAATTGACCATTGTCCGAAGCTGTGTTAATCCGTTCTTTTCCAACATTAGTATGTTCTTTTTCAGGTCTGAGCTGTAAAATGTCAAGTTGTAACCATAGAAACCTTTCAGCCTTTTTTTAGCTCTCTATTTGTGGCGTCTACATTTATTAAGCATCTATGTTTTCAAGCTATTTTAAAACCATTGATGTTAAAACTCACAAAAAAAGAATAGATCGGTGTTTCATACAACACAGTTGTACAGCCAAACTTGACAATTTTCGAATTATTGAAAACTCAAGAAACTCTTTAAGGTTATTAAAAAAAAAATTTAGAAACATGGAGATGATAGCCTAGAAGTAAGAACTGACCAAAATGGCAATGCAGAAGGAAGAAACATATTAGGACTTTACCAGAATAGTCAACACTGATAAAGTCATCGTATGGCAATTGACCAGGAGAGACTACCTAATAGTCTGACTGTCATTAACCTGTCTATATCTCACAAAGTTGGAAATGAAGAGTTAAAACTCAAGTATTAAAAATGAAAACAAAACAGGGTTTTCATTTTTATATTAAATTCTCATTATACTGTATAAGTTAATAAATGGCTTATAAACAGGCCAGGGTAGCCTTATTATGCTATATTAGAAAGAACTGAAAACTACCAAGCATGGTCATGCAACATTCTAGATGCAGAGTACTCCCATAGTAGAAATATATAGAAAGGAAATCAAACATGAAGATCAAATGAAGTTCAGATTGCTGAAAACATCAAAGGGATGGCCACTAAAAACGAGCATGAAACATATTCAAATAAAATAGAACTTAAATTCATTTGAATTAAGAAGTTATCAGGATTGTATGATGTAACTAAATACATAGTTTCCATAACACGTAGAAATGTCAACTTCTTGATTATGGCCAGTCAGGATTTAGCATGCTGGAAAGGACCATTATGACCTCACCAAGCATCTCTCAACCCCATGTTTAGCAATATAAACTACAACAGTTTTACAGAATTTCTTGGCACCAATTCAAAGTAATGTCAGGTTAATTGATTCTGCAATGTTGCCATGTAGTTTGACTTCCTTAGTGCTTATTAGGCGATTAAGATTATTTCACACATATGCTAGAATTATAACCTGCTAAGATTTAAATGATCAGATTATATATAGGTTGATTATATTATGTATAGAATTGATTTACTAATCAGTATCAATTTAGATTTTAAGTAACTGTAAGTTCAGGCTTTGATTTCCATAGATATTAATTATGATTTCAGACTTGAAACAAAAATTTAATTTCTTGCAGATAAGTTTGAAACTGACTGTATATTTGAATCTCTGATGACTGTCTTATAAATAATTACAGAATGCTTTTGATTTGTAATAATAAATGAAATTGTTTTCAATACTTTTCAATGCCCCATTGACTGCAGGTGATATACCATGAAGACATGTTTATTTTATGTGTTTGATGTTATCTTACCTGTAGGTTGACGGCCTCAATATATAGAAGGTTAAACAGTTTGAAAGGAGACCCATCCATGAATGGACGTGTCTCCTATGTGGGAGGAACATCCATCCGTTGACATATCTCCCTCTCCAAAGGAAGCAACTGTGGTCGCAGATACTAAATACATTTTCCGTTAAACAAATCCATGGTTAATCACCCAAACATTTGACCGAATGACTTGTTAGTTGAATGTATTGATATTTGATTATACAGTAAGTTATATATATAACTATTTGACATTTAACATTTGATGAGGATGGTAATATATATATATAGGTAAATATATATATATGTCAACTCAATTAATTTCATATATATATTCAAATAAGGAGATATATGTTATATATCATTTATATTCACACTTTATGTTTATCCAACTAAACTATAACATTAACATAATTTTTGGATTTCAAAAAATAAAAGCATAGACCAATGATGAATAAAATACATTTCTTCTGCCATTCGTATTGAAGCAGGGAGGAGAATGGATTTATCAGCTGTGGATGTTTGCCTGTTCTTCTACCCAATCTGAAGCTTGTCTGTGCTGCAGGATACTCCTTCCAAATCAAAAAATAAATCTGTGTTAATGTTAAAGTTAGAAAAAATCATTTCCGGCCATGTCATTAGATATCATGCCAAAGTCTAGACTTTTATTATCAGATTATTGCTGTTTGCCAATTAATTTTCATTTTCATTATAAGCGTTTAAAATATATATTTTAATAATGGTAGTAAAGATTGGCCCAGACAATAAAAAAAGCTATTGCCAACATGAGAAGGGTACACCTATGTGGGAATAGAAAGTTGGGCACACTTTTAAACGTTATTTGTGTTTTCTGAAAGCCATTTTGTCAATGAAATCATGCCAAAACAAGGTGCAGATTTATGTAATATTTGCAACTTTTTAGAAAAACTGTGGTCATCTAACAAAATATACAACTTGTAAACATTTTGCACGGAAATGATGTTGCAAATGGAAGTTCATTCAGGAAAAAGACAGAAATCTAAACGCCATATTAGAAATATCAAACACAAAATAAGCAATAATATTTAGCCACTTTTAAGCATATAAAATTTTGTGACTATAAATAAATAATCACAGTTGAAGAAATCATGGTGAAAAAAGGAGACAGAGCAACAAAAATTAGTAGAAAGAGTCAGCAGAAGCCAAGTTCAAAAATTGCACCTAGTCTCTTATCCAGTGTCCATTCCAACAGTCAAGTTTTTTGAAAAGGAAATCCAACAGTGGCACTGAATTCAAGAGACAAAGATGAGACCAAGGGTACTTTCCAAAAGCAATTTGGATATTCTAGGAGCACTTCATACTTGCAGAGATTTGCTATTTTTGAAAAATAAATCATATTTTATAAAGCTCAACATCCTAAGAATGAACTTAATTTTCCATGGTCGGAATTCATATTTGAACCATTGTGATATTTTTGGTAACTTTAGGCTGATGTGCAAAACATAATTGAATAGTTAAGTTGTCAAAAAGTAAAATTAAAAATCAATTATAATCAATTACTTAAAAAGAAGACATTCAGTGACTTAAGGGTTCAAAAAATAAATTATAACATAAAAGTCACTTTAAGATAAGATAAAATTTATTAATGTCCAACAAGTGACCACAAATGGGTCGAAGGGACTGAGGAGACAACAGGTAAAACCCAACAGCAAGAGCACCAAACGGTGACAAAAAAACCAACAAGAAAAGAGAAAAGGAGCAACAAGTTGAGACCCCTACAAGACAAGGGGGTGGTGGAAGGCAAAAGATGGTAACCCTGCCACACCAACAATGCTAAGAAGTCGAAGAGATAAAGAAGAGTCCAGAAATAGAGGGATAGTCCGTAGAAGTGGTGGTGGTAGTGGAGCAATGCTGATGTTGTTGTCTTTGGAGGTGTGTCGTAGTTGATTTGGTGCAACATAATGCTTACCCAACATGCTTATACTTAGGAAATTCATTGGTGCAGTGTTTTCCTTTGTGCAGAGCAATAAATTCAGATTGTACTCACTCCTTTCAATTCCAAACAGCATTTCTTGTTTACTTCAGAATCTACACAAATGTATAGTCACCACTGATAACAAAATAGCATTGAATTGCTTTGGAGTGTGAGGTTTTTCTTCTGAAAGTGTTTTCCGCACATAAATCATTGTGTTATTGTATTTTTTTTGTGCTTATTCTTCCTAACTGTTGATGTGTGTTTTATGACCCACCAACAGTAGAACAAAATACTGAAATATCTTATCCTATCTTGAATAAAATCTTGTGTATGCTAAGATTGCCAAAAGATGATACGACGACTCCAAGGTTCCTTCAATGTCAAGTCTTGACTGCGGACAAGGTTGGTGGTTCATGTGATTTGCTGATGAACAAGGGGCCTTACGTATGTTTACTTAGATTCATTTCAAGCCATACTGAACGTGGGAGTTAGCTAAAAGTTTTGCAATGAAGTACTTTTTGAGGTTTTCACAAAATATGTGGAAATAAAATGGGATAGGGTTTAGGAATTCTATTCTAATCCTAAGGCTAGTGATGACAACAAATAGTACTCTTGTGGACAAAGTCCTCAATTTACCGAGTTCCGCTTCGCCAAGTTATACTACAACTACGTGTGAACTGGTGCACTCTTCAAGGGTTATGCCAAAAGATTTTCAAACCACCACATACACCATCATAAAGAACAATGTATATGATGATAGAAGTTAAGCATATGCATGAAATGGGTTCAGACTAACTTTGCACAACGATTTAGAATCTCTAAAATGTCAAAGTATGAACTAAAGGAATTAATCAATACACCATCATATTCTCCATTACAATCACAACACTTTGACTAAACTAAAGTAAATCTACGTGAGGGAATATAAGAGAACAAGCAAGCACCAAGACACATCAAGTATTCACCAAGCTTCAATGAAAACTCTATTATCTCGGTAGCTCATAGAAACAATCTCAAAAAATCCTCCCTTTACAAATGAGAAGTGAGGCCTTAATATAGGTCCTCGATTACAACGGATGGCCCAAGTGATCACAATAACCGATGGCTCATATCGTGCCACATAAGCACTAATTAGGGTTAGGGCAACAAAAAAGGAATCTACGATTATGCAATAAGGAATACACCACTATAATGGGTAATTAAATGCCCACTATGCATGCTCGCTCAGGAATAGAGTGGGGTGTAATAAATGTCCACTATGCATGTCCATTACTCAATAAATGCTCAATCTCCCTTCAATAGATTATTCTCAATTCTACTCCCTTAATGCAAAGAAGTTTGACTTGGAGAACTTAGATTCCTCAATAAAGATAATTGGTTTCCATAAAAATATGATGGATGCCATGTATGCTTGATTTCTTTCCAATTGCGTTATTTTTTAACTAAGATCCAGCTTTGACCTACTTTTCTGAAAATCTCTCCTTGAACATTATCATCTTCCATGTACTTCCTTGGAGATTTATCTCCCTGAAATGGATTGTAGTTCCTTGCTGATGATTATGTCACTTCAGAATTTCCTCATATTGAACTTCCTTTGCGATATTCTTAGATTTTTGGATTTGAGCTTAGATCTTTGAACTTTGAACGCTTGGGACTAGATCACTTCGTACTACTTGGATGTCTTTGATGCTAGAACTAGAATCTAGATCTTGAGCATCTTTTTTGAATTTCTTGAACTAAAGCTTTCTCCTCCTACAAAATAGAAATAATCGATATAAGAATCGTGCAATAAATTCAAAATGAAACATGTAGGCTTCTTACATATTCTCTCTCTCTAGAAAGATATTTTCTTTGTCCAACCATTATCTCTTTCTCTCTCCTCCCACCTTTCTCTTGTAATGCTTTAAACTCACTTTTCCTTTTTTGTTTATCATCATCAATCATTTCTCCAATTGTTGGTGCACTCTTTAAAAGGGTGAAATTTGAGATATGGAGGAGAGATTTTCCAACACTTCGACAATTCTTCTTCGATGAAGGAGAAATTTCCAACACTAAGCCATTTTTTCTTCCATGAAGGAGAAATTTCCAACACTCAGATTTTTTCCAAGATTTCTAGTTTTTTTGTGGATGGAAATTTTGAGTGGTCATGGATTTTGTCCATGATGGAAGAATTCCACAACAACCATTTTTCTCCAAGGTGGGATTTTTTCAATGATGGAAGAATTTCGCGACAACCATTTTTCTCCAAGGTGGGGGATTTTTTGAGTGATCATGGATTTTTTCCATGATGGAAGAATTCCACGACAACCATTTTTTTTTATGCTTTCACACTTTTCCACTTGTGGATAGTGCAAGGGTGATTCTAGACTTAACCATTTTCTAATTGACTGACTTGCTTGCTCATTCTTTCGAATACAGAAATAGATACACTTTTGTCTCTTTATCAACCAGAGCTCACTTGTTGCCAAAATAGATCTGCCAAAATTATACTTTTTAAAATAGTAAGTTGTCCCAAATTCAAAATAAGGCCAATCCAGAAGGCAGTGAAATTTACTAAAAATAAACTTACTAAAAGTAGACTTTTCTAAAATAGTAAGTTGTTCCAAAATCAACATAAGTTCAATCTGAGAGTCAATGAAATTTACTAAAAATAGACTTTCTAAAAATAGTAAGTTGTTCCAAAGTCAAAATAAGGTCAATCTAGGAGGCAGAGAAATTTACTAAAAATAGAAAAACTCAAAATAGTATGTCAAGACATTCAATTCTTAGACAAACAAACAGTTTCCATTCTAGGAGCCACATGGACAATACTTTTCAAACTTGGCCAACACATAACTTCATATAAATCATTTAGAGAAGAACCATCTCGTATACAATAAATTCTCTCTCAAAACAATGATATGATCATTCCGCTCATAAGTAAGATACACCTCATGTCAGACGTTGAACAATAATTTTGTTTCAAGTAAGAATGCTATAAGTTTTTTCTATACGACAATTTAACAATCATCCACAACAAATTATCCACATAGATGTTTTTAAATACGTAAAACTTTATCCATGTAAATAGGAACCTTTGATTATGAACCTAATTGTCACTACAAAAAATCATAGGTGATCCATATTAAGATTAGAAGTGATTCACTAATGTGTGTCCATCAAAAGGATACAAAACTTTTTGTTGCTCCAATACTTTGTCCCTGAAAAACAAGAATGAATTCTTAGGCAATTCATCTTTGTCAATAAAGAAAATTATTCCTTTTTTTCCCTCAAAAAAACAAAAACACCTTATAGAAATCTACTGAAAAAAGCAGTGAAAAAGACAAGAGTATAGATAAAAATATCTCAACTAAGGATTGTTCTTCCAGAAAAAGACAGTGAAAAAGCAAAGATGGTAGAAATGCTAAAATCCCCAACTAAGGCATGTGCTTCAGGAAAACAGCTTGCCATTTAATAACCATAAATGATAAACATTACCAAACCATGAACAAGAGATAGTTAGAATCATGCAAGTCGCAGATCATCCATATTAATATTGGCATAACACTTACACAATATGAAAGAAAAGGCTCATGTATAAAAAGATACATGCAGCAACTAATAAACTAAAGAATAGAACTCTTGTAACAGCTAAAATGCATAAGGAAAGCTTCCAAAAATAAGTTTACAGAGAAGAATTTCTCAATAGAACCTAAAAATGCAACTTCTATATCTAGAGAGTGGGTGTAATCTGCAATATACTAATAACAATAGGAAAATATTAATTACTATGATTTCTAAAACTTGACAGGGCAGGCATTTTGAAGAGATTGACAATAATGGAGATAGATGATGAAGACAAGATAGTGTAAACGGACAATAAATGAAGTAGCTTATTCTCTGTCTCCGAAATACACCTAGACCTATGTGCATGTGAACCATAGATAACAAAGTGTGCATAAGTCTTATTGATGTGAGTTTTGTGACTATTCCAATATGCAGAATAAGATACCAAGTATTCTATCCTCTTTTGAAAAAGGAAACCTCATATGCTAAACAAAATGGCAATTGTGTGATCAAATAATGCAACCTAAAGGTTTATGCAGAAAATCAGTGACTTTTAGTTCGATATATCTCAGTTTTATAACGTGATTTGACAGTGACCATGCAAAGACTTACATTATTCATTCAATGGGTCATGAGCTTTCTAAATGCAAATGATTTAGCAATTTGAGCTCTTCAACTACTTCTAACAAAACCATTTGCAAAAAGGACTGGATTTGGGAGCCTAGGCTACTTTTACTCGTAATTGTACTAATGCAAGACACTATTGTTGATGAGATGAAACTAAACCAATCCTTCCTTTTCCAACTTAGAAAACTACAGATAGGAGGATGCTATCTTCTAAGGATGTGTGGATGATTTTCATATTGCTAACATCTATTCAAATACCCGATTCTGATAAAATCCAAATGAACTTTCCCAATTGAAGTTAAGTGCTTGCAATGAATTCAACCTAACCATGCACTGTTACTCGCAATCAACAAGTACCAAAAGGTATGAATTTATGGCTTACCATAAATCAACAATAACTTCTTCCATTCATCTACTTAACAACTCCTAATCTAAGTGAGAGGTATGAAACCATGTAGCACTCCAAAATGATGCAAGTAATTCACCATGAAATCATCAATGAATCTGCAATTACTTTGGTGGCATTTTAGAAACAATTTCACCAAATCTCCCTTTAAAAATGAAATGAGCAAGCCTTATATAGAGGCTTCGAGTACAATGGATGGCTCAAATTCATTGAAGGTCAACGTCCAATGTTATTTGAAATAACCCTAATAAAGGTTTGTTAGAACCGCTACTGACAAGCATTAAATGTTGATCAATGAGAAAATTACATTGCTTTTGAATACGTATCCTTTTGAATGTACCAAATAAAATTGAAATATCATAAAATCCAAAAAAGAAAGGTTTCTCGAAGGACAGGGAGGTTGATGTTCTTCCTATTTGGTTTGATTTGAATGAATGATTGCATCCATGTGGATTTCCTCAGCTTGCAGTCTCCAGGAAGTGTACAATCCATGCTAATAGAGAGCATGAGGAGATGCATTGTTTGATATTTCTGTTGTGTAATAACCCTGCTTGGTTATAGCTTCAAATAACATCAACTTTCTTCGCTATTTAATAGTTTGACAATTCGTCAAACACTTGGCTATCATGTGTTGAAACTTTCTCTTGTTACAAAATATAAATTTGCTCAACTTAATTAGTCAACCGTTCATGTATTTTCAGATAAGCATCATTTACATTCAAATTAAATCTTCTAGCTAAGTCATGATAGTGCTGAAACAACAAACTCCAATTTCCTTTACCATTCACAAAATCCATCAGCTAGTCATTTTAAATTAATTTATTTCCATAAACACTCCACTATGTTTGTATAATCCAGTCAGATAATCATTGACAATACCAACTTTCAGCTAATGACTTAATATTATAGACTTCTCTACAATTCGATGCTCAATTAGATAATATGTATCTCAAACCTGGAGTATATTAGCAGCCATGATAGGTTGTATAATTGCTACAGCAGGTGAATAGATTACAATCCAGTGCCTGAACCCTTAATTTGGAATGCACTTGTATCTGTTTATGCCAACTGATCCCACAGGCTGCCTGGCAGTTGCTCCAGCCTCCTAAGTTCTTCGTGGCAGTCACTGTTAGTGACACAAATAGTCACGATAGGCAAAATTAGTGTGTGATCCATCCTCCTGTCTGATCACAACTCTTCCTGAACACCATGTGGGCTGCCAGCATGCAACACAGCCCTCAGAGAACCAACAACAAACCTTGAATTTCCCAATGCAGGCCCCCAACAGCAATATGCAGACCTGTAAATGATGAATGCAGGCCCTAAACAATGCTCAGTAATCTCCCAAGCAAAACATGCAGGTCACAGTGAATTTCCAATTGATTAGAACTTGCAATTGCAAATGAAATATAATCACTAACTCCAACCAATATTATCTTCTAAACCACAGTAAATACAGACATAGAAGATACTCTAGAGTTCCTCAGAAATTGAGATCGATCTCCTCTAATTGCAAATGGTAATGCAACCAAAACTCTAAACAATATCTCCCAGCCACAGATAATCACAGTATAGTAGACTCAGTAAATGAAATCACTCTACCTCAACTGTAATTCAAATACCTCTTAGCCTCAAACCCTTATAAATCATTAAGGGTACAGAAGATTAGAACTCAGGAAAGCCACAAAGGAAACAAAAGCAAATAAATATCCAAGCGTGCTTTCCTCAACAAATGGACCTCCAGATTCCCTTTTGTTGCCAAAATGTTACTTTGCTCAAGAAGCTTCACCACACAGCATTAATTAGAAGCTTCCATTAAATTCTCTCACTTAACTTTACTTAACTAATTAATAAATGGCTCTTTCCAAAGATAACTCAACCTTCAACTTAAGTGAAATTATAAAGTTAAATTATAACTTTATAATAAGTCATTTAATTATTTAAATATGTCGTCGGAAATAGGAGTCATACCTATTATTTCTCCATGTGACCAAATGCACTTTCAAAAAATAGAAAGGGTCCATCTCGATCAACACCAACTTACCATAAATAGTAAGTACACAAAACTAAGCCCAAACGAAGTCCAATCTGAGCCAAACAAAGGCCAACCTATAGCTTACTGAATTGTGGAGAAGATAAGACCCTCCCAAGCCAAGCAACTGCCTCAAAAGACCCTTTATCCACAATAATTAGCCTACAGGTATCACAATAATAGGCTAATCCCTGAAACTCTGATGCTGGCCAAAATGGGGACATTATATGTTGAGAGTGGACTTGGCATTAGAAGGAAGGATTTCTTTTCTAGTCGGAATAAAGTAACTATTGTGTTTAGTTCATATTAGAACTGTTGGGTAGGTAGGAGGTGAGGGAATGCATCGGTTGGTTTCCAACCAACTGACCCTTCTATAAGTACTTGGATGATTGTCATTGTACTCATGTTGATTTTGGTATTAATAAAGAAATCATTTCCTCGCCTACTGGTATTATGGTATGAATGATATATTTTGTGTTTTACTTTGAATGTATCTCAATTGGGTTATTTTGTATGGTTAGCATAGTATATCTATGTAAACTTGAGTGATATTTCTACTCTACATTTTTAGCGTCATTGCCTAAGTCCAAACCTAGAGGTCGGCAGGATGGAGTAATGGGAAGGCCCTTTGTACCGCTCATCCAAGTAACAAATAGTGACGGGGAAGAAGAGGAAATAATCAGGGAAGATCAATTGACACGTGATCTAGTAACGGCTTGGGAAGTTGTGATCGATCAATACGTACAAAGGGAAGCCTGTGAGAGAACGGTCCCTAAAGGTTCAGTACACGGTGAACTTTCGGTGCCACTAGTAGTGTACGATCTCTTGGGAGAGATCCCTCACCTATTAGCACGCAATTTGTTACGAGTGGAAGAGGAAAGAGCTGAGACACAAAGGGAACAGAAGAGACAACAAGTACTATAGCAATTTGCGGAAAGAAGGACCAGGGAGTGCGAAGAACGTGAAGATTCCAAAAGGGGGAAGAAACAATAAAACGATTCATGCCCCTGATTCCAAACATATATCCCAAGCAGGTACAACGCAAAGAAATTGAGAAATAAGTCGCTTTGAGGATACTACGTCTCCAGCAGCAGCAGGAGAGATGTTGTAACTTGAAGGGAGGACAAGGGGATTCCACGAGAATCCAAGAAGGGTTGATTGAGCATACAATCGAAGGTATAGCAAATTTGGTCATCTCAGAGACACCAGCAAGAGAGTTGAGATACAAAAATCCAGAGACACCTGCAAGGAGAGATCTTTGATAGGAGCAAAGTCAAGAAGAAGAAGAAGAAGAAGAGGATACTTTTAGTAGTTCCTCCTCGAGAATGAACTTACAGTCAAGATAAAGTGTTCCATTGGGAGGGAGTGTTCCATCAGGGAGAGGTGTTCCATCCAGAAGAAGTGTTTCAAAAGGAGGGAAAAAGCTCCACATAATGGAAATAGACAAACAAAAATTACCAAAGTTCACAGGGGACAGCTCAGAGGACCCCGCTCGTCACTATAAAACATGTATAACCATATGGCAAGCAAATGGACAAAATGACGCAATGGAAAGGTTAAAAGCCTTCCCGGCCACATTAAGGGGTATTGCCATTGATTGGTATACAAAGTTGGAGGCAACAAAGAAAAACACATAGAATAATATCTGCATAGCCTTTGAGGAAGAATTAAGACTCCTGAGAGATGATGATGAAATAGTAGCGAAGATTTATAGCACAAGACAAGGGGAGAGTGAATCTGTCAAAGCCTACAGTAGAAGAATGAAAGAGCTGATAGGGAAACTAGACAACAAGCCGACAGATGGACTAAAGAAACGATGGTTCATTGAAGGATTAACACTGTCTCTCAGGAAAAAGATGAAGATAGTCCCACCATTGACCTTTGGAGATGCGTGTGCCCGTGCCATGGACAAGAAGGCATGGAAGCGCAAGTGAAAGTTCGGAGGAGAGCAAAGAAGAATCCAAAACCATTCAAGCCCTGAGAAAAGACTTGAGGCGATTGATGAAGTGGCAAGGAGTAAAGAAGAAAAGAAAGAAGGGAGAGAACTTTGGTGTACTGAGTGTGAAAAAGACGGCCATACAAAAGGAGCATGCTTGAAGAAAGCATTTTGTGAGATTTGACAAGTACTGGGGCACACAATTAAAGATTGCCCATATAATTTAAAAACAAGGAGCACTCAAGTATTCCTGACCCAAGGGGGCAATCTACACCTCCCTCCACTCCGCCGAAGAACACAAATAGAGAAGCTTCACCAAGAGGATACAAAAATAACAGGAGAGGATATAATAATAATAATAGCAACAACAATAGCAATGACAACACACCACGGCGGCCACTCTAGTATGATTCCAAGGGGAGCTCGATGATACAATGTAGGAGATGCAATGAATGGGGACATTTTGCACAAGATTGTCAAAGCGAAGGCAGACAAAATGGAGGGATGCTCTACAAATGGTGTGAGCCAAGCAATCATGAGGATGCAAATTGCCCGAGACAGAAAGGGGTAAATATGCTAGACATTGAAGATCCAGAAGGCAAGATTCTTGCAATCACTGGGATGCAAGCCAGAAAATTAACCTATCTAGATGCTATTACGGAGACTAAATGATTTCAGGAAACAAAGAAAGACATTCAAGATAGCATGAGAGAGGAAGGAAAGACAGCCAAAAAAGCCTACTTCCAGTAGGGGTGTAACGAATATTGTGTGGCAAGTACTCGAAACTACTATGCTAGTGAAAATAGGTGATTTATTAGAAACATTACCCCAATTACAGGTAGCACTAACACAAGGGGCAAACCCAAAAGGGATAACCTCAAAGAAAGAGGAGGCAGAACTACGCGCCGAAGACTATACACTGTTCACCATAGGAATGGGGAGAACACTAGTGGTAGTAGAGATGGAGATACTAGGGTGCAAGCTCTCAAATACTATTGTTGATGGAGGTTCCACCGTAAATGTCTTATCAAAAGAAATGGAATGTCCCCATCTTTTTAGCCTCTCAATGGAGTTCTTAGCCTTTCATTCTTTGAAGGCTAAGTGGAGTAATAAGGTGAAATAATTAAATTAATTTCTTATAAAGTCATTAAATAATTTAAAAATTAAACGGTGACTTTATATTTAATAATTTAATTTAAAAGTGACTAAAATTAATATTAAATCATAAGTCACTAAAATAATATTATATTATATGGAAAAAGGAAATCTTCTAGAAGCACAACTAATTATTGTTGGAAAGGACGAAGCTTCTAGAAAAGTGCAATAAAATAATATTTTTGTTCTTCTAGAAGGGGTGAAGGAATAGAATAAATAGAAGAGAGAGCCTCATTGTAGGGCATCCAGATTTGATATTGAGATTTACTTGTGCACTTGTGGAGCCAAGGGTTTCTGTAGGACATTTCAATCATTGAGAATGATAATTCTCTTTGATTGGCAACTTTGAGGCTATGAAACTATTAGCTGATATTGTTGCATTTGCTGGAGGTGATATTTCAGTCATCTCATTGAAGCTTATTGAGTTTTTGCAGCAATTCATGAAGAAGATACACTTCAGATTTAAAGGTCATTCGATGCCCTCGTTTTATCTGCAATTTAGAAGGAGTTAAGTAGCTAATTCGGAGGCATATTAGGAAGTTTATATCGATCTGCTACAGTGCCATCACTACAAGAATCATGAATAGTGTTATCGCTACAGTGGTCGTGAATAGTATTGCTACAATGTTGTGAACAATACCGCTACAGTGCATGACAGATTCTGATCAGTTTTAAAGCTGCCTACCAATCTCATGTTCCCTTCATTTAATCTTCATGTTTATGCATTATCTGAAAATACATCTACATGGTTTTGTATGGACAGTCTAGTTAGATTGTTGAAGGCATTGTAACTTGATTTTATATCAGAATTTTTAAATCAGCAAAATATCAATTTTGAAGTTTAAAATATAATGTTAGTTTGCATGCCAAATGTTTGACATAATGTCACTTGGCTGTAAGTGTTGATTTGCATTTAGTAGATGTCATATATTGCATCAAGAAAAAACAAAAAAAAGAGTTGCATTTCATGTTAGGTGTAGACTAAGTGGAAGAGAAATCACTTTTCAGTCATCCTATGATATTAGAAGTCATCTTTCCTATTCTAAAAACAAATTGAAAATAAAATCAGTCATATATCCCTTTGCTGTACAAGTGTTCGACAAAATTTCTAAAAGCAAATATAGCAAGTTTCAATTAGATTTGGATAGGGATATTACAAGAAATATGGAAGGAAATGGGGAAACCTACACTCTGGCCACCGACATTTCAACGAGTGGGAGTGGACCAACATAGAATCAAGAGTATAGGAACGCTGATAGGACAAAAAGTCACAGTTGGTACGCAGCCATTTTTTCTCAATTTTGTGGTTATCACCCTACAGAAGAAAGGATATGATGCTCTATTAGGAAGAGGATGGTTGGTTGCAGCAAAAGCTACCCATAACTGGAAACGGAACACTCTATCTATTGAGTCCGAGGTAGAAAGTACATCATAGACCTCAAGAACCAATCAGTAAGTTAGGACTTGGCATCAAACTATGAAGGAGAAGACTATGGAGGGATGGAAACAGATGAGGAAGGAGTACAGATTAGGGGAATGCTTAGAAGACAACACAAGTTCCCTTAATGGATAATTTCACTAGCAGATGGGAAACTATCAAGTTTTCCATGTGGAATGTAATATGCTAGAAGTACAAGAATCTGAGTCGGAGGAATGATACCCGGAAGGATACACAGAGTATAAGGGATGGCAACTCTCAACAAGACACCTACACACATTTTTGAAAAAAGGTGAAATACGAAGAGGCCAAGCTCTGGGCGTTAAACCTCAGAGAAGGAGATCAACCTAAGCAAATATGGATAGGAGATGATTGGGGCCCAGTGTTGAAAGTGGCAGCCCTTAGAATCTTCTTGGAGTATAAGGACATCTTTGCTTGGACGTACAAAGACTTGAAGGGAGTATCACAGGAACTATGTGTCTATCGGATTCCATTGGTACCCGGAACAAGACCAGTGTGGAAAAGGCCTTATAAAATGAATAAAAACTATGCAAAAAGGGTCGGGGAAGAAATCACAAAGATGTTAGAAGCAGGGATAATATTCAAAGTACAAACAAGTGAATGGGTATCTCCTATAATAATATCACTCAAGAAGAATGGCGCTCAAATTTGGATGTGTAGATTTCAAATGTTTGAATGTGGTGACAATAAAAGACCCATTCCCCATTCCGTTTACTGATAGCATTTTGGAGGAGGTAGTCGGCTAGCAAATAGGAAACTATGAAGTTTTCCATGCGGAATGTAATATGCTAGAAGTACAAGAATCTGAGTCGGAGGAACGATACTCGGAAGGGTATACGGAGTATAAGGGATGGCAACTCTCAACAAGACACCTACACACATTTTTGAAAAAAAGTGGAATACGAAGAAGCCAAGCTCCAGGCGATAAACCTCAGAAAGGCGATCAACCTAAGGAAATATGGATAGGAGATGATTGGGACCCAATGTTGAAAGTGGCAGCCCTTAGAATCTTCTTGGAGTATAAGGATGTCTTTGCTTGGACATACAAAGACTTGAAGGGAGTACCCTCAGAACTATGTGTCTATCGGATTCCATTAGTACCCGAAGCAAGACCAGTGCAGAAAAGGCCTTATAGAATGAATAAAAACTATGCAAAAAGGGTCGGGGAAGAAATCACAAAGATGTTAGAAGCAAGGATAATATTCAAAGTACAAACAAGTGAATGGGTATCTCCTATAGTCATATCACTCAAGAAGGATGGCGCTCAAATTCGGATATGTGTAGATTTCAGATGTTTGAATGCAGTGACAATAAAAGACCCATTCCGCATTCTGTTTATTGATAGCATTTTGGAGGAGGTAGCCGGCCATGAGATGTATTCCTTCATGGACGGATTTTCAAGATACAATCAGATAGATAGGTTAAAAATTACATTTGCAATTAAAGATGCGGTATATGCCTATAATAGGATGCCCTTCGGACTATGCAATGCACCAGCCATGTTCCAAAGGATCATACTACATATCTTTGATGGAGATGACTGGTCAGTTTACAATGGGCAGGATCAACACCTCAAAATTCTTGGAGAATGCATGGAGAAATGTTGAAGAGCAAGATTAGCCCTCAATCCAAAAAAATGCAGGTTCATGGTTTCACGCAAGATACTTCTTGGGCATATTGTCTGCAAAGAAGGATTGAAGACAAATCCTAATAAGATCAAGGTGATTTTGGAAATGGAAGCGTCGTCCAATGTAACAAGTATCAAGTCATTCCTAGGTCATGTAGGATACTATAGAAGGTTTGGGTGAAAGGAAGAGCAGGAAGACGCTCTCCAAGAACTGAAGAAAAGTTTAGTCGAGGTTCCTATCCTCATATATCCCAACTGGGACAAAGAATTTTGTGTCCATGTGGACGCCTCCAATTATGCAATAGGTGCCACTTTGGCACAAACAGGGAAGGAAGGGCTGGATCATCCGGAATATTTTGCAAGCAGGCTCCTATCTAAAGCAAAGCGTAACTATAGTACCACGGAGCAAGAAGCATTAGGTATGGTGTATGCAGTGCAAAAATTCAGAGATTACTTGCTAGCTACACCCTTTACATTTCTTGTCGACCACCAAGCACTAATGTACTTAGTAAACAAACCGGTGATACAAGGGAGAGTAAGTAGATGGCTAATTCTACTACAAGAATTTACATTTAAAATTATAGTTCAGCCAAGAAAATCTCATGTGATTGTTGATCAATTATCAAGGATCAAGTCAGGATAAGCCTTGGGTAGTGGGGTGTGAGGATTTTCCAGACGCACACTTATTTCAAATTGCAGTCTTACCTCAACAGTACGAAAAAAATTGGATAGTACTTATCAATAGCAACCTTTCCAAAAGAAATGCCTACACCAGAAAGGAGAAAAATTGCCTCAAAAAGCAACAATTCAGTTAATTGAAGGGTTATTGTACAAAATGGGACCAGATGGAATACTGAGGAGATGTGTGATGGAGGAAGAAATTCCAAGTGTTCTAAAAAAAATCCCATGAAGGACTAGCGGGAGATCACATGGGACCAGATACTATGGCGAGGAAGGTACTCTTGGTAGGACTCTAGTGGCCGACATTGTTTGTAGATGCGAGCGAATGGGTATTGAGTTGTATAAAAATAAAACAAAAACAAAAATTTAAAATTAAAAAAAAAAGTACTGTACGGATTTTGTCTGCTCACCGTACGGTTTTCACTTTTTTGAGTTGTACGGTCTTTAAGTTGGGAGTTGGTGTACAGTTTGGAATAAACTCTGAAGCACCGTACAGATTTAACCTGCTCATCGTACGGAGTTTGGAGGAAGAGTACGGTTTTGCAAATTGTAAAGTCTGGGGTGTACGGCTTTCTCCTGTACGGATTTCCAGCAAGTGTACGATTTTTCCCTTCCCTGGAAAGTGTACGGATTTTATGTAGTTCGGAATTCATCATTTTGCATCCGTACGGTGTACGGATTTTGAAAGGAGATAAAGTAAAGATAATGTACGGATTTTTTGAGCTTTTAACATTACAGGTTTTAATGTATGATGTACGGATTTTATAACCATGAGACACTGTACAGTTTGTTAAATTATTACCCATACAGAAGATTTCCATCATTGCTAGCGTATGGATTTCTTGTGTAGAGCAGTGTACGGATTTCAGTTACCAGCCACTGTATGGTTCTTTGAATTCAGCAAAGGGTTATAAAATTTGGTTTCCGGCAAATTCATTATTGAATGCAAGGTACGGAAAGCAGTGTATGGCCTCTTCCTTAGTACGGAATTCTGGAGCCAGATAATTGTACGAATTTTTCAAGCATATCATGCTTACGGATTTGGATTGCAAGATTACAAATTCTGAAGATTGGGGTGCGGCTTTTGGATGGCTTAATGTGGATTGTGTGAAACATTTACCCTTGCCGCCGTACACATTTGATAGTTCCTGTACGGATTTTGCATAATATGGGGTACGTTTTTTTGCATAATGTGGCGAATTGATTCTATAGGTTTTGGCGTATGGCTTCTACTTGCTATTGCATTTAGACTTTGGAGGACGTTGCAGGATATTGCATAAGTAGTCGATACAATGGCAGGATGTATGGTGTAGCTATTTATTGGTAGCACAAAAAGGTGAGAGGAGGTTTGCTAAAAAAAAAAAAGTCGACAAATCAAGCATGCTCAGAATGAGTAACGAAGGATATCAAAGGAAAGGGGAAGCACCAGCGATTGCCAGAAAGAGTGTAGAATTGGCAAAAAAAAAGAAATGGTGTGTTCCATGCAGTTTTGTGTGGGTTCCAAAGTGCTAATTTGGTCTTGGCGGCGTACCGCTGCCTCAGGACCCCGCGGGGGCGCTGCCGCTCAACCCCGCTAGGGGGACCCCCAGTCGTTGCGGATATCAGTCGTGGGAGTCTGACCAGTTGAGAAGACTTGGAGCTGCTGCAGGCATAGAGTGTCTATGTACCAGAGGCACTGAGAGTAGGTGTTGGCCGTAAAGCTGTCTTAGTGGATGCAGGGAGAGCTCGGGAGGAGCTGATCATCCAATTGGAGGCAGTGCAGCGACAATTGGTTCAATGTACTCGAAATTGGAAGGCAGAAAGCGGCATAGGTGGCTATCAAGGTCAGACGTCAGATTGGCTAAGGTGACAGTGTTGAAGACCAGTTAGTCAGTCAATGTATTTTGGTTGTTGATTTGTCTCAGAGATTTTGTAATAGTCGTCAGGAGACGACTTTTCTTTTTGGGGGGGGAGGATGATGTCGTCCGTAGAAATTGTGTATCAGCCGACGGGTCCCTTCGGGAAAGTTCTTGTTATGTAGCCAATGGGTAAATAGTTTGTAGCGGACATAATGTATCTGGCCGACGGATACCTTTGGGAAAGTTCTTTGGAAAGTATTTATAACCCCTTCGAGAAGCATTGTATTCATCAGATCATGCAAGCATAATGTATTGTTTGGCTTATGCGAATAATAATAAGAAGAGTTCTACTGTTCGTGTCCGTGTTCATTACCTGTGTGCAATTCTTAATTAACCTATGCGGTAAACAGTTCGTAGATGCAAGGGAATGGGCATTGAGTTGTGACACTTGTCAAAGAGTAGGAAAACCTCTTAAAAGAGACTTCATGCTACCATTTCCATCCAAACTACAAGAATTATTTAAGTGGTGCGGACTAGACTTTGTAGGATCCTTACCAGTAAGCAAAATTCATCTTTGTAAGTACATAGTGGTGGCAACAAAGTACTCAACGAAATGGGCTGAAGTGCGGGCCATTCCAAACAACACGGCACTTAGCACGGCTAGATTTCTGTATGAACAAATAGTCACGAGATTCAGGATTCCACTCCAGCTAACAAGTGACAAAGGAGTACATTTTGTGAATCATACCATCAGAAGGATGATAAGTGAGTATAAAAATTTTCATTCTTTCTCAAGTCCTTATTATCCAAGAACAAATGGCCAAGCAGAGGCCACAAACAAAGGAATAATTGCAATCCTATATAAAACTTGTGGAGTAGAAGGGCAGGACTGGGAAGAACAAATCTCGACAGTGATCTGCGCATACAGGACTACGTATAAGGCCATTACTGGACACACTCCCTTTTATCTTATGTACAGACAGGAGGTCGTGGTGCCAATGGAACATATAGTACCAAGCTTACAGGTGGCAATCCAAAACAAACTGAGTGATGAGGAGAGCCTCAAGGAAAGACTGTGTACTTTACTCAAACTAGATGAAAAGAGGACATTTGCTCAATGAGTACAGAGTTGGCCCAGCAAAGGCGAAAATTTTGGCATGACAAGTATTTGAAGAAAATGAATTTTAAACAAGGACAACTGGTACTAAGGTATAACTGGAAAAATGAAATAAAGCTAGGAAAATTTAAAGTCCAATGGCTAGGACCATTTAGAATATCAGAAATAAAGCAGAATGGAGCAATAAAGTTATCTACTTTGGATAATAAACCTATCAGAGACTTAGTAAATGGATCTATGTTAAAAGCATATGAGAAAAGAAATAAATGGGCAAGTAGCTATTTTATAAGTGCGAAAGAGGAACAAGTACAAAAGCAAAAAGTGAAAGTGACCAAGGAGGAAAAATTAAACCAAGTCCTTATAAAGAGACCGAGTCACAAAACAAAGAGGAAAAAGTAGCTAAGAGAGAAGTCCTATGGACATCCGTACAACGAGAGCAAAGGGTGGTCATACAAGAACATTTTAGAGTACGGAAGGTGTCCATAGGGCAAACGTCTGTACGGCAGGCATCCGTACGGCAGCAAACATTTGCATGTGGTGACATCATACGGCAGTTACAAGCATCTATGCACATACGCGAGGAATTCGTACAAGAGGAAGGAAAGGTGGCAGAAAAGGTAGTACGACAGGCATCCGTAGGGCAGCAAGCATCCATGGTTGTACGGCTGCCAACATCTGTACAAGTACAAAAGGAGTTCATACGGGAGGCAAAGAAGGGAGGACAGAAGGCAACTATACATTGGATTCATACATGGGGAGTTCGTACGTAGGGAATCCATAGAAGCAATTGTACAGAATTTCATACTAGGGAGGTTATCCATGCATGTAAGACAGGAGACATTAACAGTGGAGGCACTTCTCATCTTCGAGATAGGAAGAAACTCTGGTCGTACAGTGGCAATCTATATACACATACTTCAGTACTACATGTGGAAGTTGGTTATGAGCAATCACATCAGAGGAAAGGGTGGTACAAGTGGCATATACAAATAGTTAAAGAAATCTTGGAATTCATGCCTCAACACACCATGGTAAAATTAAGCATAGGAAATCCGAGCAAAGGAAACATTATTGACTCCAAAAAGAAGAACCTCGTGGCACTGAAAGCCAAAAAGGAGATAAGGAAAATGAAAAAAAGCAAAGGGAAAATGGCACAGAAAATCACAATCACAGCTGAGAATATTACGTTTGAAAGTGTGATGGGAAGTGAGTGCAGGGCTTGGTGAGAGAAAGCAGAAGCGGATCATCCCCTGAAAAAGGCGTTGTGCACAGCAGAGGTAGAAAAAATAATTTTTATGCCAATTTTTGAATTAAAAGAGTTTGAACCTATACTACAGAATTTAATCATAGGTTATGGGAAATCATGTCATAAATCCATAGTACAACATTCCCAGCAATAGGTGACAGTTTCTTATTCAACAGACGAAATAAGCAAGGTTTTTGGAATTTCCCATAGAGGGCAGAAACTAGAAAAAACCTCTAACAATAGAAGACAAGAAGAAATGGTTGAAACTAATGTACCAAAAAGATCTTACAAGTTTGGAATGGGACAAAATTTTGAAGAACAATAGGGGTCTGAAGAAAATCTTCATCGCAAATGATGGATGGCACTATGATGTAGATTTGGTTAAAAGCAAGCTCACTGCGGGCAGCCACACTTCCGACATTGCCCTTTGGATGTTGCCTATAGTGGATGGACTGTATAAAGGACAAGCGTATAAATCGGCTAAATTTCTTTCTGATAGGCTTCGAGAACTCATGGAGTTAAAACACAAAGCCTTTTACATGCCTCATCATACCATGGCCTTATTCTTAGAAGCAGTACGCTCTCAGGTGAGCAACGAGCACCGAGGGACACTGGTACCAACGAATAGAGTAGAATCCTACAAATCGACTATGACATACTGGCTCCATCTGGATACCATGGGTGTAGGATCTCACAATGGAGGCGAACCAAAGAAAAAGAAACCGATCAAAGAGGAAGAGGATGAAGAGGATGAAGGGAGTTCTAAAGAGGAGGGCAGCGATACAGATTCATCTTCCTTGGACTCACAAGAGGCAAAAATCTGCCTACGTCACCTGTAGGGGACTCCACGGGAAGTTACTTTTTTACCACCTACGGAGGGGCCACTCCCAACGAGAATATCAGAATCCCCAGATATTTACCCTAATATGCCTAGTGATCCGGAAGGAATTATTATAGCAGATACTTCTGAACCAAATCAAGGAGCAAGCGGCACACAACAAATTCCGACATGGGGGGCTTCAAGAATATCGCTTCCAAGGTTGGCGCCACTTATCTATTTGGAACAACACTCCCGTACTAAGGTAATCGACTTAAGATGCTAGCCAAAGTGTGCCCATAAAGTGAGGTTACAAACACCTCTAAGTCCAGAAATAGTCCATCTAGTTGCTCTTGTGGTACAGCCAGTAGGAGAGGATAAACAAACTGGGGAAATTCACACTCAGGAAAGTATGACAGTTGTGGTTGGGGCAGATGTGGCCAGGGCAAATACAATCCTGGAGGAGGCTGATAGGTTACTCGAGGAAGAAGGCATGGTGTCTTCCCCTTTAGAGGCAGCTGCCGATGAATAGGTAGAGATACAAACCAAGTGTGGGGAACCTCCGGACATGGCCTCTTTTGCAACCAAGGCAGAATTGTTCCTCACTGAGCTACGTGCCAAGGAGCATTCTATCAGGGAGCTTGTACAACAGGCTAGGGCTCAGAATCTAGAAGCTATCATAATAGCAGCAGAGGCGTTGGTCGCGTTTATGTAGACTAACTACCATACAGATTGGGGACTTCTATAACAAGGTGGATATTCAAAGGAGGACATGGCTACTACGTGGACAAGCAGTTCTATCATTTCCATTGGATAGGAACAATCGCCTCTCATAGAGGCTCTTACAGCTACAGAAGTTGCCTTTCGAGGAACCTTCTTGAAACTTCAACAAGAAAAAAGCCTAGCTAAAGCATAGGGCTGGAAAGGAAGAATCTTCAACATCAATGAGCAGCCGAGAAAGTTGCCATGCAGGAAGCCTAGAACATAGAGAAAGCTGAATTGGAGAGCAAGGTCACCACCGCAAAAGCCAAGAAGATGGATGCCTTACGGGTATTGCAAGGCATTCGGACAAAGCAGAAGATAGTTGAACGGCACCTGCAACGGCTAAGAGAAGCTTCGAGCACAAAGATGTCATCCCATCCCTCTTCTTGTAGTCGGAATAAAGTAACTATTGTGTTTAGTTCGTATTAGAACTAGTTAGGTTGGGTAGGTAGAAGGTGAGGGAATGCGTCAATTGGTTTCCAACCCTTCTATAAGTACTTGGATGATTGTCATTGTACTCATGTTGATTTTGGTATTAATAAAGAAATCATTTCCTTGCCTACTGGTATTGTGGCATGAATGGTATATTCTGTGTTTTACTTCATATGTATCTCAAGTGGGTTATTCTATAATGTTAGCATAGTATATCTCTTTGAACTTGAGTGATATTTCCACTCTACATCTTTTTTAGAAGTATATGAGCCTGTGATCCTAGACAATTCAAAAGAACTCCTTGAGTTCAAAGAAGATATCACTAAGAAAAGAAGAAATAAGCATGGAGGAAACTTTTGGTGCAATATACATAGCCTTTCACATTCGGAATCTACTTGCCCATCTTGTCAAGACATCATACCTTAATCGAGTTCCAAATTGGGTTGGTATAAGGAAATAACAACAAGGGATGGCAAATATTTCTTTCAACTTCCAAGTTGGATATCAAATGAAGAAGGCATACATCACTCAAGGTGGGAAAAAGAGGATGGAGAAGGAAACAAGTTGCATCAAGGAGGCACAGTTGAGTCTAATGATTATGACAATGATAATCAAGAACTTTCATGCTTCACTCCACAAGAAAGTATTGCAAAGAAACTCAAAGGATTCATGGAATTCATCCAAGGAAGGGAAAAGGCAGTAAGTGGAGAGAAACACTTCAAAACACTTGAAGAACTGCTCAAAGATCATCAAAAGCAAGAGGTAATCCTAGGTAAAGTTTCCTCATGCTACAAAGTCAAATTCTTGAAGATGAATTGCAAGCAATTCCAAACACCCTTGAAGGGGAAGGCAATTAGGCGGATGAGTTAGATAAAGAGTTGCAAGTTACTACAAGCGAGTCCAAGTACGATGGAAAGTTTGACAAGGCACTCAAGGACATCATAACCACCTTATTCTATGGAGGGTGTTGAATGTTCTCGAAGAAAGAACGCAAATGGAATCATTATCAAGGGTATTTCAAGATAAGCAAGTTACAACAAGTGATATGATTCACCATGAGCTTTGACCTCCAAAGGCTTTACCACTTGAGATTAATTTTGATGAACTTGTGAGGATATTTGGCGATCATCATCCTTTCAACTTTGAGGATTCTAAGAGTGATGAGATCCTGCATGAAGAATTGCAAGATGCTCCCACGGAAATTTCTACATGGAAACAGAAGATTAAGAACAATTTAGGATAGTATTGCGGCCAGATATTGCACTGAAATAGCTTAAGGAGATATTCAAAGGTAAAAAGGTTGAGAAAACCTCCACTTTTGAAGATGCATTTACGAATTTTACAAGAACACTCGGTTCATGTTCTGAAGGAAAATCCGCCTAAAGCAGTATTTCATAGGCTTGACTTCAACATTGATCCCACCTTAATCTCTCATAAGCTTGACGTTTATGTCATTGGACAAATCCATCATCAACTGCGACCTCTAGAAGTTGTGGGTGATCAACAAGATTTTTCACTCCAAGCAAACCAAATTGTTTTTTTCCCTTCTTTTTCTCTTGAAAGTATTGAACGCTTATATTTAATATGGAAATCTAGGAAGGACATCTTGTTTATGGATTGACCATGGACCTCATAAATTGCCTCAATTATTGATCTTACATGTCATGTTTCTTAAAGACAGAAATTCCAAACTAAGAACCATTACTCAAGCCTTGTTACTCTTTAACATCCTAAGAGACCATGTTAAATCAAGTGTAAATATTTGCCTTGAGTCAACTAACTTGAAATTTATTTGAATGGCTTGGTTGTTTGGTTTGGTTTTCTTCTTTAAAGAGTCAATTTGTAGGTTTTCTTTGAGTCTCTTGATCCAAGTAGTGGTTGTTTACTTTAGTTGTTTAGTTTGCCTTAGTTTAGGAGTTTGCTTGGTTAGCTTAGTTAGAGGGATCCACATTTGTAAGAAAGGCTACGCATTAGACAGCACACACGAGTATTCCTCTTGGTGGATCTATTTAGCTCATTTCTTGGATATCTCTTTATGAGGTGCCCAAATTAGAGATTCAATTCCTAATAACCTTATCTTGCGAAAAGGAGTTGTATGAAATTTTGGTTGAGTTCACTTGTGTTTAAGGTGTTTAAGTCTTTTAGTTACAACACTTTACTTACACTAAATTGCTTTGAGTCCTTAGGAAGTCTTCACAATGAAGTTGGGATTAGTGAAAAGCATACACCTGCTTCAGTGCCACTATGGTTTTCCAAATGCTCTACAAGCTTCACAGCTCATAATCCAGAAAAAAGATTGCAAGAGAAAGCAATATCAAAAGAATACAAAAAAGGGGGAAAATGCAAAAGTGAATACTAAAAATGAAGTAATTTGGCTCTGAGTGTGCAAATACCTCTATCGGAGCTATCAAATAAAAATCACTAAAGGTACCAATGTTCATCGTTGATCACAGCAATAACCTCATTAAGGCTGTGGACGCCTAACTAGCAGAGAGAATCTATAGAGGATGCTTTTGGATTAGGGATATCAAAATAGCTAAGTCTAATGGATCTAAGAAGCTTTCTAGGTTCTTGTTGAGTGGGAATGAATCATTTGCACACATGTGGGTAATCAAGGACAAAGACTCTTGTCTCAACTCGTGGTCTCATCCATTTTGAGTACATTTTGTAGTTGTTTGATAGGGGAAAGTGAAATTGATTGAAGATTTTGGATGTGTTACAAGTTTTATTCTTGAAATGTTGTGACGTTTTCACACCCATCATCCCATTGCAAATGGGGACCCCTCATTTTTTACTCCTGTTGTAGTTTGCTTTTAGTTAGGTCCAAACGTTTGTGAGGTGATTTTTTATGTCATTTTGAGGCACTTTTGTTGCCAAAGTCCTCATGAAGGGGTAGAGTTCTAGTCTAGGAAAGAAAGGTTTACATGCTTGAGAGATGGGGAAAGATTGTGAACAAACTTGGAAAGTGGTGAAAATCCTTAAAATCCAAGATTTCCACCAGCTAGTATGTCTCCCCAAAACTCTCAAAATTTCTCTTTAGGACCAGCGAAGTGATGCAAACTTGATTATGGGGGATGAAAGATCCCTGATGGATCTCTACTGCAAATCTGCTGTAGATTTATTTTATTTTTGTTTTTTCCTGTTTATTAATGTTTTCTTGTAGAACTAGACGGAAATGCAGAAGAGTTTGTTTGCTTTTGTGTTTTTTATGATTATTCCACATAGAAATGAGAAGTAACAAATGGCAAGAAAAGAGTCTGAAAATAAATAACAATATGCAGTAAAATTAGAGTTGATACAAATCGTACCAAGCAGATCTCTAAATTAAAGAGCCAAATAAAAGATCCAGTACATTTCCTCGAACAAGGACGCCACAACTGGCTGATGAAAACGGGCTGATAAGATGCAAGATTTTGCTGCTGAGTAACCGATTTTTCTATGTATCCAAGTGCTGCAAATGACAGAATACGGCTGCAAGTACGGCTACAAGAAATGGCAGTGTACGGCTGCTAGAATTCACCTTCCATACGCCAAAGAACATGCCCAACAAAACAAACTGTAGGCCCAAGCTGAAGTGGCGTCTACCTTCCTCCTGAATACTGTTGAAACTACTGACAAACCAATACCCAATGCTGCTGAGGGTTACGTCCCAGCCAGCAATTACCCTGGGGTTTGCGTCCTAGAAGCAAATCGCTCAAGTAGAGCAAATCTAAAAAGAAGTGTTTGAAAAATATGCATAATCATGAGAAATGGCGCCCATCTCCTTATAACCCCTTGCAAAGCAATTCGAACCCTAAAGTGACCCCCAATTGGCGTTGGCTATAAAAATGAATTAAATCTTATTTTAAAGTGACCATGTCACTAGAAAATGACCTTTTCCACCATAGTAATAAATCTGCTCACCGAATTGCCCTGAGACCAAAGAGGAAGATTTAGAGAATTTCAAGACCTTTCCAACGAGCTATCATAACATGGGATACGCATCCAGATGAGGCCAAAATTCCCTTATTACTCCAAAATGGCTATTAAATTAGCCTTATTTAAATATTAAACGCTAACTTCAGAAATATTAAATATATAACCCAAATAGCCACAAACTGCCCAACTGACATCACAAACCATAAAATCATCCTGTCACCTATCTGTGGCTGAAGTCGGAAATCAAGGATCCACCGATAGTCTCATCCCTAAAATCTAGGGATGCTCCTAAAATTTAGGAAACAAGCCCTATCCCTCTGAAACTGAACCCAAAGGGTCATCTCATGGAAACCCAGCCCTGGGCATGATCATACCTCCTAAAAAGTAGGAATGAACCCCATAAATGTAGGAACTGCCTCCTAAAAACAAGGAACGTCACCCAACTGATCAATACCCACCAGAAAACCAAGTCCCCAACACTGAATAACCATACTGGGTCTCTATCCAACCCTGTCCGCCTACAAGACCCCATAATAAGCTGACTCACATGTCTCTGTTAGACTCAGCTAGAGTGGGGACATGACAGTCCTCCCCTCTCGGAGATGCTTGCCCACAAGCAACTATAATGCAGGATGCTGTAAAACGCTCTCATCCTCCCAGGTGGCATCCTCTATGGGAAGATCTCTCCATCGAACCAAATACTCTCGAATTACACGGCTTCTCAGCCGCCGTTCCCTCACCTCAAGAATCTCATCAGGGACCAAAATCAATTTACCTTCCTCATCCATAGGAGGTAATTCGGGTGAAACTATAATATGCTGTCCAAGGGCCTTTTTCAGGCAAGATACATGAAATACATTATGAACTTTGCTGCCATGTGGTAACTCAACCTCATATGCAACCTCTCCCACTCGCCTGAGTATCCTGTATGGACCATAAAAACGTGGTTTGAGCTTCTCAGCTCCCCCCCTTTTTAGGGTGCTCTGCCAATATGGTTGTAAACGCAGAAAGACCATATCATCCACCTCAAATGCCCTCTCAATCCTGTGCCTGTCAGCGTACATCTTTTGCTAATTTTGGGCCTTCTGCAAATTCTCCCTAAGAGATCTCATGACATCCTGGTTCTCTTGTAACCAATCCTGAGCCAAGGGAACTCTACTATCACCAAATGCCAAATCAGTGAAAGATAATGCCTTATATCCATAGAGAGCTTTGAAAGGCGTCATGCCAATGGACATATGATGCGTAGTATTATAACAATACTCGCCCAAATGCAGCCAACGCACCCATGCTTTTTGCTGCCTTGACACATAGTTACACAAATATCCCTCAACCCATTTGTTAACTATTTCTGTCTGCCCATCCGTTTGAGGGTGGTAACTAGTACTAGGTGTTAACAAAGTACCAGCTAGTGTAAAAAGTTCCTGCCAGAAGGAACTCATGAATCTGCTCTCCCTATCACTCACAATGGTCTTGGGAAGACCATGAAGTCTAAACACCTCCCTGAAGAACAACTCAGCCACCTGCGATGCTGTAAAATCTAATGCAAATGGAAAGAAGTGGGCATACTTCGTTAGCCTATCCACAACAACATAGATGCAATCTTTCCCCTGAACCCGAGGAAGACCTGTAATGAAATGCATGGAGATCCCTATCCACCTCTGTTCCAGTATAGGCAAGGGCTGCAATAATCCCGCTAGGTAGGTATGCTCCGACTTGTTCTGCTGACAAGTCATACACTCACAGACATGGCGTAAAACATCATCTTTGAGACCCTTCCAAGAGAATCTCTCACGTACCGCCCTATAAGTCTTACCATATCCTGAGTGTCCGGCTATAGGAATATCATGGAGAGCATGCAAAATTTGTTCCTTCAACTGAGAACCCGGAACAAGGTAAACCCTGTCTTTATAGTAGATAATATTATCTACCACACTGTATCTGTCATCCACTATCAATCCCTCCATAATCTCACAAGCATGCTGATCTTTGGAGTATTCAACTAAAAGTTGAGCCTTCCAATCTGCTGAAATCTTGCTCAATGAACATAGGGCAGCCAATGAAGGTTTCCTAGAGAGTGCATCAGCCACAGTATTATTCTTTCCCTTTATGAATTCGATATCAAAGTCATAAGCCTGAATTTTGCTAACCCATTTTTGTTGTCGATCATTGAGCTCTGTTTGATTTAGGAAATACTTCAGACTGTTATGGTCTGTTCTCACCACAAATTTACTGCGAACAAGATACTGTCTAAACTTGGCTAACGCATGCATAATAGCCAACATTTCCTTATCATAGGTAGAGTACAACTTTTCATTGTTTTGCAACTTCTTGCTCTCATAGGCAATGGGGTGTCAATTCTGCATCAACACCGCTCCTATACCCAAGCCCGACGCATCATACTCCAGGACAAATGGCTGCGAGAAATCAGGTAGTGCCAAAACAGGGCAAGTACTCATAACCTCCTTGAGTCTATCAAAGACCCCCTGTGCTTGTTTTGTCCATCTGAACGATCCTTTCTTTGTGAGATCTGTCAAAGGTGTTGCCAGCTGTGAGAAACCCTTCACAAATCTTCTATAATAAGCACACAATCCAAGGAACCCTCGTAACTCAGTAATGTTCCGAGGGACAGGCCAATTCTGAATCGTCTAAATCTTCTCTTCATGCACCTTCACCCCCTCAGCACTTATCACATGACCCAAATATAACACCTCCCCTAATCCAAACTCACATTTGGAAAGCTTAGCAAATAGAGACTGACTCTCCATTATGCTAAGTACCTCCCTGGATCCACCATCTGACGCTGCCCTCAAAATCACCTTCTGCCCGCCAGAAAGAAACTCTAACTGCATACGATAGTGATCAATAATGTAACGCCCAATACCCTGTAACCACTGCATGCCCAAAACCACATCATAATCTTCTATGGGAAGCACATATAAGTCATCAGTCAAAGTATAATCTCCCATCTGAATACTAAGCTGTGGAATCCGCTTGGTACAACCCAAAATGGCACCATCAGCCACCTTCACTCCAAAACCACCAAACTCCTCGTATTGTAACCCACGCCTCTCAACTAATTTTTGATCAATAAAGTTATGCATAGCACCTGTGTCTACCAAACTGGTGATCCGCTTACCCTTAAGTGTACCTTTCAACCGGAAGGCATGTCATGTCCCCATTTTTTGGTGACAGTTCGATTTAATTAATTTAATTAATCTAGTTGTCCAAAATAATGAATATTTTAAGGACGACTAATTAATTATTTTAATTAAATAAATAAACATTAAAAGATAACTTTATATTTAATAAAGTGACTTGGATTATAAAAATATTTAATAAAGTCACTTAAGAGATAAGATCAAAAATGTTCTAGAAGTCTCTGGAGAAGATGGAGAGGAAAGAATAAATAGGCACCCCGAGGCTCCATTCGAATCAAGCAGTTGTTTATCTCTCTTGTTTTCATATTGTGATTCAATCACAGGTGCATTGTGGAACCTAGGGTTTCTGCAATTGTCACAGTTGGCCATTGAGAACGATAACTCTCAATCGGTACGCAATTTTGAGGGTGTGAAATATCATCTGAATTATTGCAGATTGGAGGTGACATTCAGTCATTTCATCAGGGCAGAATCTATGGCTCAAGGCCAACAATTTCGGAGGATCATTCTGAGGGTTGATATTCGAAGATATAATCTAGGATTTACAGGATCAGTTGCAGTATTGAACAGATCTAGGAAAGAAGGCGAGTCTCCTAGTCAATCTTCCAGCGGCACTGCCACAAATCATTAAGGCCGAACCTGGACGAAAGGCAAATGTCACTTATGAATAAGCGCTTATTGACTAGGGATATTTGATTATCAGGGAACGAGTGTATCATTCAGTTTGAAAGATAGTATTCGATCATTCATGATCATAGGCAGGCATTCGTCATCTATGTGATCATCACAACTCTTTAATTCTGCAGCATATGAGTATCAACGGCAAGTCTGTAATCAGTACCGGCATCATCTCCTGATGGAAGATTGAATAAGGGCACTCGATACAATCTGGGCACAACGTCATAAGTCGCGATAGATCACCTACAGCATGTTGTGAATCAATCCAGAAATCTACCTCTGGTTCCAATCATAACATTGCGGGTATCAGTGATACGAGATGCATTTGGTTTCCATATCAACTTCGTTTTTCCTTGTATCTGGTGGGCTCAACTTCCGATAAGTGCGGCCTCCTTAGCAAGTAGTGATTAGAATCGATTTAGCGGGTTCCAATCGCACTTTAGGCATCAAGAAATATGGTGATTAGGCGGAAAAGGTAAAGAATCCTTGAATAGCTGGTGAAACTCCATATTCCGACCTTAGCCAAGCGTCATTCTTCATTGCGTCCTTACCAAGCACGGGTTTTGAAACAGAGTCTGCTGCACTCAAAGTATATATAATGGTCGATCCCTTGTAATTATTAAAGACGCATTAGTCTGGGAACAGGACCAAAGGAGCAGCGCATTGCATATACAGTGTTACAGCGATAACATCATAGAAATCGCAGGTGGATAAAAATTGGTTTCGTGAAACTACAGATCTCGAAAAGATAAGGGCTTCATCCAACATTGCAAGACGAACCTTGGAGGTCGGCGGTTTTCAGAATAGAACCAATATTCTATTCCCAAGGGACATCGGCATAGCTAATTATCAAACCAGCGGCAGATGGTAACAATGCAGACGCTAGTCTAAGGAAGCAGGATATAAATCACGCAAAATAGTAGGCGGCAGCTGGAATTCATCGGCTACAGTACACGGGTCTGACAATTCCATGAAGTGACCATTATCCAGGTTCCATTGTTTGTTTCTGATATTTGGTTATTCACCTCTGTTATTATAATAGTATTTGCAATAAAATTATTCTGAACTTCTACCAATTTGTATCTGGATATTTGGTAAAATTTTCTGGAAACAACATGTATTGAAATGTTTATGCCGAATGTTAGTTGAAGTACCTCATTCAGAATTGTATTTAGTGGCTCACATAGAGGGGGGGTTATTTCAACAATATTAGAGCTTGTTGGCTAACTGTTTGACGGAATGTCAAACCCTTGTAGTTTTTAGTATTTTGGTGTTTAAGAAACAATAATCCTGACGGGGTTATTTCAGTGGTATCAGAGCGGTTTTTCTTGCCATCCTGTGGGGTGAGAACCGACATACATGAGTGATCAGCACTCTACTTCAACCAAGATGGACAAGTACAGTACAAAGTCTCCAAGGACACAATCTTGGACCATTAATAGACACAGTATGCAGAGTCGAAATTGTGGAAAGGAGGACTATTCAGGCATTCAGGATGAGCTCAGAAAAATCAGACATAACATGTCTGAACTGTTGGTTAAGCACCACCGTATGATTGACAGGCTGTCTGACCCAACTAAGGCGAACAAATCAACTGGATTTCGTTTTGTCAAATCTTCTCACAAAGCGTTGACTGATACAATGAGAGATGTTACTAGGAACCTTAATGAGGAATTCGAGAAACAAGTGTGCAACCGGTCAGAGGTTTCAGTTCGGTCACAGGAAGAAGTGGTGAAGGATATTACGCTGATGGATAGTAACTGTCAACTTGATACTTCAATTGAGACAGTTGTATACAGGTTTCCCAAGGGTGATGTCTCAGATACTAAAGGTGGTTTGGTTCCGACAGTCAATGATTACAGTAAAGTGAGTTCAGATGATGATGAAGATATCATTATGCATGATGATGAGGTACCTGGTGGAAATGAGCAGACATCGAGCATTCATGATTTTGCTGAGAGAGAGTACCAGGCTCAGTTAGATGCTTCGTCACATGAGGATGAGAATGGCAGTACTTCACATGATTTGTCCAGCCAGCTGAAGGTAAGCAAAGATAGTATTGTGGCTTCTTTATCCCATCATGACAGGATGCGGGAGATGATAGAAGAGCACATCCGAATAATTCAGTCACAAGGAAGACATAAGGGAGTTCGGGCAAAATCTTCTTGCTTTGATTTACAGGCAATCAGTGAAGGAATGGGAACGACGAAGTTGAGCTATTTACATCTTCTATCAGATCGTGACCATCTTCTAAGCCTTGCCAAAGACTATTCAGATGCCTTGAGGAGGAAGGAGGAGGAAGTTGTCAAGCTTTCTTGCGAGCTTGAGGACACTCGAGCAACTTTGGCATTACAGGACTGGGAGAGACATGGAAATAAGCATGGCATGGAGCTGGGCTTAGTTTCATCTTACATGCCTGACATTCAGCTCCCTGCAGCAGACGGATCATATATGGTAGCTGATAATGTTACGAGTTCATCTTGCATTCACATCCAGGATACAAGGACAATGGCAGACAGGTATGTGAAGTTAGTTGGTGTTGGTCACATTACTCAGGTAAGGAGTTTGCTTGAGTTACCAGTTGTTCCTTGTTTACGGATATGGACTCGAGAATGTTTCAGGGGCATTCGGGATTTAGTTGACTGGAGAGCACTTTATGATAACCATGATTATTTGGATGCTATCATGGATTTGATCAGCAGAGTATACGGTGTCGTTTTTCCTTGTGCCAGCAGAACATCCGATGTTGGTATTAGTTTTTATACACCGATGTTAGGTTTGGTTCATATATGCAGACGACCATTCTTGCTAAAAGGTGTTGAAGATTTTTCATATTTGGCAGGGTATATTGATGAGTCCCAGGATCGTCTCGGCATTGATAACATCCAGGAGGATGAAGTCAACAGTTTTGAAGATTCAGCTTCCTTGACAGTTTCTTTGAGTACAGAAGAGCTTGACAGCAGTACTACAGCTTTTGACATTTTGGATGTTGATATGGACCTTGGAGATGATTCGCGAGATATGGATGATAATAATGAGGATACTCCTTTAGACCGAGCACCAGAAGAGGCTTGTAGGAGACAGTTCAACCAGAGCCATCATGTGACTAGCCAGTTAAAAGTTAGTGAGCAAGACATTGTTATCGCTTGTGAGCATTTTGATATTGCTCGTCAGTTGTTGGCCGTCACTGGTTGGGGTTCTTCTATGACAGATGAGTCCAGCGGTGGTTACTTTTCTTTGGCAGAGATTCATGCCTTGCGTGAAGCTGTTCGGATTTTGAAGCAGGATTACTTACGATTGGTAGCTGACCGTGATCACCTGGTTGAGTGGGGAAGTACAGCTTATGAGGCACTCTTGGATCGTGAAGAAGAGGTGAGCGAGCTTTCCCAGGAGCTCATAGCGACTACTGAGGTTTTAGAGGACACACAGCGAGATCTACAAGAGTCGCAGTTTCAGTTGAAGGAGGTGACCGTGGAGTTGGAGCATTTGCGGTCAAAACCAGCCCCAGACCCAGTTCATTTGACTACTGAGGTGGACGATGGTAAGTACACTTCCACAGTTGCTACTAAGGAGCATATTGTTAAGGCTAACACACATGTCCAGGATTTGGAAGTCGCTGGTCTTAATGAGTTTGTGACACCTATAGAGTCAAGCCTCCAGATTGATTCTTCTCAGGAAGTTGATAGTGCGGTACAGTTGAGTAGGCCACCCTTACAGGAGGACCAGTTGTGGTGTAAAGGGGAGTATGTTAATGTTTCCTCATATAATTTTTACTGCACTGAACCGTTCATGGAGTATTTGATGGATAGTGCATGTGTTCATTTGGACTCGCATAAAGTGACAGAAGGTGTTCTCATCCAAGATACTAGTGTTATTTGCAGATTGGTTGAGAAGATTATAGGGGTCCTTGCTACTATGCTACCTCACAAGGATCTCGAGGAAGGGTTTGTTGAGCAGAATGCACGGGATCCTATCCAGCCTACAGTCACTCGGAGTCAGAAAATGGAGCCATCTGTTGATTCCCAGTTCAGTGATGATGAGCCAACAGCAGAGTTTGGAGGTTCTTACCGGCATTATACGGTAGGGTACGCTCATCATTTTTCTTTTGACACAGAGATAGAAGATTTTATTTCACGCAGATGTAGATTGGCTCCAATTTCCTACCATCCATTAGGGGATAGATTGGCACCATCTTTTGAAAATAAAATTGGTAGTAGCAAGTTACTCAGCCTGCAGCATCAACACACCCGGAGCAGTTTTTCAGAGATTGGATTTGATGGCAGTGTTTCAGGTACCTATGGCTGTTGTCATATCTACAGTGCAGTTGGGTGCAGGTGTCAATTAGACAGGGACTTGAGTTTTGATAGAGTTGATGTTTCAGTTGGCTTAAGTTCCGCAGAACGGTTTCTTCTATCGACATCTAGAGTTGGTTTTCAGATGATTCCATCAGCGTTGTCAGTTGTTTGGATATTGAGTACAGTTTTTCAGCTACTGGTATTGATGATTTCTCCACGAGAGTATGATGAGGATTGGGATGATATACAGATTTACATTTGGGACCCAGGCATACTAATTGGTTTATGGTTCAGCCATTGCTTGGGGACAAGCAATTTCGGGAAGGGCGGACAGTCATGTCCCCATTTTTTGGTGACAGTTCGATTTAATTAATTTAATTAATCTGGTTGTCCAAAATAATGAATATTTTAAGGGACGACTAATTAATTATTTTAATTAAATAAATAAACATTAAAAGATAACTTTATATTTAATAAAGTGACTTGGATTATAAAAATATTTAATAAAGTCACTTAAGAGATAAGATCAAAAATGTTCTAGAAGTCTCTGGAGAAGATGGAGAGGAAAGAATAAATAAGCACCCCGGGGCTCCATTCGAATCAAGCAGTTGTTTATCTCTCTTGTTTTCATATTGTGATTCAATCACAGGTGCATTGTGGAACCTAGGGTTTCTGCAATTGTCACAGTTGGCCATTGAGAACGATAACTCTCAATCGGTACGCAATTTTGAGGGTGTGAAATATCATCTGAATTATTGCAGATTGGAGGTGACATTCAGTCATTTCATCAGGGCAGAATCTGTGGCTCAAGGCCAACAATTTCGGAGGATCATTCTGAGGGTTGATATTCGAAGATATAATCTAGGATTTACAGGATCAGTTGCAGTATTGAACAGATCTAGGAAAGAAGGCGAGTCTCCTAGTCAATCTTCCAGCGGCACTGCCACAAATCATTAAGGCCGAACCTGGACGAAAGGCAAATGTCACTTATGAATAAGCGCTTATTGACTAGGGATATTTGATTATCAGGGAACGAGTGTATCATTCAGTTTGAAAGATAGTATTCGATCATTCATGATCATAGGCAGGCATTCGTCATCTATGTGATCATCACAACTCTTTAATTCTGCAGCATATGAGTATCAACGGCAAGTCTGTAATCAGTACCGGCATCATCTCCTGATGGAAGATTGAATAAGGGCACTCGATACAGTCTGGGCACAATGTCATAAGTCGCGATAGATCACCTACAGCATGTTGTGAATCAATCCAGAAATCTACCTCTGGTTCCAATCATAACATTGCGGGTATCAGTGATACGAGATGCATTTGGTTTCCATATCAACTTCGTTTTTCCTTGTATCTGGTGGGCTCAACTTCCGATAAGTGCGACCTCCTTAGCAAGTAGTGATTAGAATCGATTTAGCGGGTTCCAATCGCACTTTAGGCATCAAGAAATATGGTGATTAGGCGGAAAAGGTAAAGAATCCTTGAATAGCTGGTGAAACTCCATATTCCGACCTTAGCCAGGCGTCATTCTTCATTGCGTCCTTACCAAGCACGGGTTTTGAAACAGAGTCTGCTGCACTCAAAGTATATATAATGGTCGATCCCTTGTAATTATTAAAGACGCATTAGTCTGGGAACAGGACCAAAGGAGCAGCGCATTGCATATACAGTGTTACAGCGATAACATCATAGAAATCGCAGGTGGATAAAAATTGGTTTCGTGAAACTACAGATCTCGAAAAGATAAGGGCTTCATCCAACATTGCAAGACGAACCTTGGAGGTCGGCGGTTTTCTGAATAGAACCAATATTCTATTCCCAAGGGACATCGGCATAGCTAATTATCAAACCAGCGGCAGATGGTAACAATGCAAACGCTAGTCTACGGAAGCAGGATATAAATCACACAAAATAGTAGGCGGCAGCTGGAATTCATCGGCTACAGTACACGGGTCTGACAATTCCATGAAGTGACCATTATCCAGGTTCCATTGTTTGTTTCTGATATTTGGTTATTCACCTCTGTTATTATAATAGTATTTGCAATAAAATTATTCTGAACTTCTACCAATTTGTATCTGGATATTTGGTAAAATTTTCTGGAAACAACATGTATTGAAATGTTTATGCCGAATGTTAGTTGAAGTACCTCATTCAGAATTGTATTTAGTGGCTCACATAGAGGGGGGTTATTTCAACAATATTAGAGTTTGTTGGCTAACTGTTTGACGGAATGTCAAACCCTTGTAGTTTTTAGTATTTTGGTGTTTAAGAAACAATAATCCTGACGGGGTTATTTCAAGGCATGAAACTTAGGATAACTGGAGAGGGTAGCCATAGCTACTTTAGCTGATGCCACAGGCTCAGCGATGTCTAACTCCAACTGTGTCGGAAAATGCTCAACATCCTCTGTATTATCCTCAATATCAGTATCAGGAACCTCCTCATCTCCTAACTCAGAAGTCACCTCAATCAAATGAACCTTTCCTTTACCCATGCAACGGTGTCCTGGTTCCCATGGTTCTTTGCAGGAAAAACACAACTTTTTCCTCCTCAATTCATTCCTCGTCTCCTAATTCATCCAAGGAGTTTTAGATGAGGTCCCTCCTTTGTTCTATGTCGTATTGGCCTTCTGTGCAGGCCGTGAATCTCTAAATGGTTTCTTATCTGCCTAATAAGAAGTGCGAACACTATCCAATCTCAATGTCACATCAATAGCCTCCTTAAGAGTAGCTGGTTGGAAAGCACGTACCAATCCTTTTAGTCTATCCTACAAACCCTTAATGAACAACATCACACTACGTTTCTGGGGCATATCCGGTACCATAACTGCAATATGCTGGAACTCATTAATATAGGCTTCTGCATGACCAGTTTGTTTAAGGTGAGCCAACTCCCTGTAATAAAGTTCTTTATCCTTACAGTCAAATCGTGCAATGAGTCGCTCAGTGAACTCAGCATAGGAGTGAACTAAGGCGTTATCCTGGGTGACCAATCCATGGTGCCACCAATCATAGGCAATCCCCTCTAAATACAACACAGCAAACTGAATAGCCTCACGCTCAGGCATGGGCCTCAATGAAAGGTATATGTCCAGCTTGTGGACCCAAGCTCGTGCACTAGTGTCTCCTGAGCCATTATATGGGGCCAATGTAATCTTCCCAGTAGCTCTATTGAGGTCATAATTCTGCTGCTGTTGTGGTAGTCTATTACCACGATCTCCCTTGAACCTGGTTGTATCTCTACGCTATGCACAATACTGGGGAAGAGGGAAGATGTCCCGAACCTCAGGAGGTAGAGCTCTCCACTCAGCTGTGGCCGTCAAAACTGACTCCTGAAACCCCACTTCTGGTGGTTCCACCTGCGCTAGCCGTTCACCTGGTATGAATTGGGGAAGCAATGGCCTATTCGTAGTGGGTGTACGATGGCGATGCCTCCTACTGGAATGAAGGGAGCTCCCAACTGAAGAATGGGACTGATGGCTGCGCTAACTACCAGCCACTGAAACTGATCTACTTTGCCTGCCTCTGTGTCCACCCATCTCCAAATGCTCCAAGGTATCCTGTAACCTGTCTAGAGCCTGAGCGATCCTAGGCTAAGTAGTGAATAGGGTCCGCACCATCTCTCTTTCTTCTGCCTCTGTAGGCATGTTGTCGCCAGCAGCACCCTGTGCCTCACCCGTAGCTGGTATCTGTGCGTCTCTGGCGGCCTCTACTTGCCACTAGTTTCTCCTGCGCTCGTAGAATCTGTGTATTTCTCCACCAAGATGCATAGATTTGTATTCAATCCACCAACTAGTGACTATCCAGATGCTGAAATGATTTATCAAAAGCTTTTATCCAATACCCAGATGCCAAAATCTGTTGTGACAATTTCTCACAAACCCTACAGGCTGGCAGGATGTAAGCTCTGATACCACTGAAAGATCCCTGATGGATCTCTACTGCAAATCTGCTGTAGATTTATTTTATTTTTGTTTTTTCTTGTTTATTAATGTTTTCTTGTTGAACTAGACGGAAATGCAGAAGAGTTTGTTTGTTTTTGTGTTTTTGATGATTATTCCACATAGAAATGAGAAGTAACAAATGGCAAGAAAAGAGTCTGAAAATAAATAACAATATGCAGTAAAGTTAGAGTTGATACAAATCGTACCAGGCAGATCTCTAAATTAAAGAGCCAAATAAAAGATCCAGTACATTTCCTCTAACAATGACGCCACAACTGGCTGATGAAAACGGGCTAATAAGATGCAAGATTCTGCTGCTGAGTAACCGATTTTTCTATCTATCCAAGTGATGCAAATGGCAGAGTACGACTGCAAGTACGGCTGCAAGAAATGGCAATGTACGGCTGCTAGAATTCACCTTCCATACGCCAAAGAACATGCCCAACAAAATAAACTGTAGGCCCAAGCTGAAGTGGCGTCTACCTTCCTCCTGAATACTATTGAAACTACTGACAAACCAATACCCAATGCTGCTGAGGGTTACGTCCCAGCCAGCAATTACCCTAGGGTTTGCGTCCCAGAAGCAAACCGCTCAAGTAGAGCAAATCTAAAAAGAAGTGTTTGAAAAATATGCATAATCATGAGAAATGGCGCCCATCTCCTTATAACCCCTTGCAAAGCAATTCGAACCCTAAAGTGACCCCCAATTGGCGTTGGCTATAAAAATGAATTAAATTTTATTTTAAAGTGACCATGTCACTAGAAAATGACCTTTTCCACCATAGTAATAAATCCGCTCACCGAATTGCCCTGAGACCAAAGAGGAAGATTTAGAGAATTTCAAGACCTTTCCAACGAGCTATCATAACATGGGATACGCATCCAGATGAGGCCAAAATTCTCTTATTACTCCAAAATGGCTATTAACTTAGCCTTATTTAAATATTAAACGCTAACTTAGAAAATATTAAAAATATAACCCAAATAGCCACAAACTGCCCAACTGACATCACAAACCATAAAATCATCCTGTCACCTGTCTGTGACTGAAGTCAGAAATCAAGGATCCACTGGCAGTCTCATCCCTAAAATCTAGGGATGCTCCTAAAATTTAGGAAACAAGCCCTATCCCTCTGAAACTGAACCCAAAGGGTCATCTCATGGAAACCCAGCCCTGGGCATGATCATACCTCCTAAAAAGTAGGAATGAACCCCATAAATGTAGGAACTGCCTCCTAAAAACAAGGAACGTCACCCAACTGATCAATACCCACCAGAAAACCAAGTCCCCAACACTGAATAACCATACTGGGTCTCTATCCAACCCTGTCAACCTACAAGACCCCATAATAAGCTGACTCACATGTCTCTGTTAGACTGAGCTAGAGTGGGGACATGACAGGGGATCCTTACTAAGATAGAAAAATGATTAATGCAATGAGTAAACAATGAAGTGAAAAAAGACAGATATTTTTTGACAAAAGGATGACAGCTGCAAGTGTGCCCGAAATCCTTCGATCAGAAGATTTATGCCATGACAACCCTCTCTTCTAAGGATTTCTGCTCCTTGGAAACTCATAATTGATCGTAAATCATGATTAGAGGCTGCGGGAGTTGAAATAGGATGAAGGAATTATCAAAGGAGTGCAAGGTAACAAGTTTTTGGGGTGCAAGTGGCAAAGTGATCTTGGCAAAAATCCTCAAACTTAAGGATTCCCGCCACATTAATCCTCTCAAATCCAAATTGCCGCCACCCTCAAAGGCACCCAAATCAAGTCTAAGACATGAATCCAACATTTTAAATTCAAAATGGAGTAAGGAGCTTTCAAAAGAATGTTAAAATGGTAAGTTTTTGGAGCTAAAGTTGTCAACAAGGTAAAGTCCTTATTGGCAGAAATCCCCAAATCAGAGGAATTCAACCCCCTCTAATCCTCTAACTTGCAAAATTCTGCTTTCCCCAAATCTGTCCTGAGCAAACATAGAGGCCATAAGAGGCTAGGAAAAGTGAAATGAAGCCAAGAAATGAGTGTTTGAGGTGCAACAAGTCAAAATGGACATGGCAGAAATCCTCAAAGTCCAGGATTTCTGCCACTTCAATCCCCTAACCTTGAAATCTATGTTACACAATAACATGTTTCCTATATAACTATTCCCCTAATACTTATGTTTTTGTATAACTATTCCTCGCCATATAACCAATTCGTAGATAGGAACAAACTAGTCGAATAGCATTACTTTGTGTAGAAGCTTCAAAGCACTTCAATATTCTTAGTATCATTTTTCAAAGAATGGATCTGCTACATTTAGCTATCTAAAATTGGGTCATATAGGAAAGAAAACATTACTATATGCTTCCCACTCTTAAATGTTTATCAATCTTACATGCTACAAGATGTTCTAGAGAGAGCACCTTGACTCCTACTAGAGTTGTCCAATTAGCCTTGGGCATTTTCGAACAAAAATTATTAAATCCAAAATTCACCTTCTTGGATAGAGAACAATAATGTTGTTAGCCCATCTCATTGTAAAAGTACCAATCTCCATTTTTAAGCTTGGCCTAAGTCCCTTTACCACTAAAGAGTTCTTTTGTCACATGTTAATTTGCAATTCCATTCATAATTTTTAACTTGGGATTGACCTACTTTGGTTTACCCCTACTTTGTTCTCTTTTGTTTTGGTATCTTTCTAAAAAAGGAATCCTCGCAAGCTAGTGCCTTTCTATTATAACTAGCAATAATGCCAAGCTCCATCGAGCAGCTTTGTGATTTGTGAACATTAGCTAAATTTCATTATCTTGAATCGTCAAGCTCATCTATGTAGAACCTTGTTTGATTCCACTCATACTCATAAGTTCTAAGAAATCCAATAAATTATTGGTGAAACTGAAATAGACACTATTATTTTGACACGACTCATGATGGCAAGTTTTAAAGTGTTCCAAGTTACTAATAGTGCAAATCGGCTAAACACTAGTGTGTAAAGTAACAATACGCATTCAAAAATGATAATAAACCTTCTTAAACTAAGACAAACACTATTATTTCGAAGAGACTCATAATGGCAAGTTTTAAAGTGTTCTAAGTTATTGATAGTGGAAATCGGCTAAACAATAGTGTGTAAAGTAACAATAGGCATTTAAAAATGATAATAAACCTTCTAAACAATAGCACAAGGAGTAAACACTTATCAAATTAAATTTATTGTAGAAGTTTTCTTCCCATAGAAAGCAATTGTGGGTACCAAGAATCTAGTATCTAGTAATAAAATTGCTATCTGACTTGAGCTTTATTCTAGGTCAAAATAAAGCATTCATTTCTTAGCAAGAAAATTAGGTATTATTTTCCCCCATTCATGGTGTTGAGAAAGACAATACACCTTTAAACCCAAGGAGAGGTGCAAAAACATTGAACACACCAGATGGATGGAGCGAACTCAACTTTAACAATGCTTCCAAAGGCAATCCTAGGTTTCTTGCCGTTGGTTTTACTTAACAATACCATGAGGGTTATGCGATCAAAGCCACTTCAAAAGGATTTAGTCAAGGAATAAACAATGAATTAAAGATTCATTCAGTTCTCTTGAGACTGCAATATGCATAAACTTTTATTAAAAGAAGTGCACTTTGGAGGCAAGTCTATAAGTATTAGTAACCATTACATCTGGGGGAGCCCAAATTTTGAATATATATGACATTGAAGCAAGTATGGTTATTCTTAGAAAGTTTAATAGAATACACAATAAGACATGTCTATAGAGAAACCAATGAGCCAACTTTTGAAACAACACAAATTGCTTAGTTGGTAAGATGGTAGAACCTTTATAGAGCCAAAGGCCCAATATTTTTAGTGATGACCCCATATCATCATGTAGACCAACTTCCATGCATTGGCAGTAGGAAAAACCACTTAAGCATGTGTGGTCGTGAAAATTTACCCTGCTACACCCAAGGTACAAGCACACAATCTATCATAGGTTATTATGGTAGATCTAAGGTTATATCCTACCTTCATTTACCACTCCTAACAGCTATTCTTGTGTCCAACTACAGACACTACTATAAAGCTACTAGCTAAAAAGAGACAAATCTCCTTCTTAGAGGAGATTTCAGACCTCAAGAAGACAAAAATGTTCAAAACTACTGTAATAATCATGATCTGCACCATCACAGTGATGCTCGAAAACCTATTCAACAAAACTAAAAGCAAGTATCAAATCAGCACGAACATCTCCTCTATGTTTGTCATTTTATTTTTTCAATGTAGGGGAACCAAAAAAGACGATTCAAATTCTGTCAAAGGTATCAATAAGGCCATAGAGGTGCAAGGGACTCCTTGTCTTGGATAAAGCTGTCTCCAACTCTCCACCATTAAATTTCACCTTGGTGTGAGACCATGGATGGGATGCAACTTCAAAGCAGTCATTCAACGGATTCTATTTAGCATCACAGCCTTCAGCCACGATGACAACCTATGAGGACACCAAGCAAAATGGGGAATTGAATTTATAAAACTTGTCACTATTTATGCTCCCTTGCCAAGCATTGACAAGGCATTTGAAGTTGAAGTATACCTATCAGACAATGTGATAAAGATTGCCTCAAGGTGAAAAAAAATTGCCTATTGTTTTACTTATAGGACTGTAAATATCACTTATGAATAATGGAGACTTCAAACAACTAACTGTATAATGAAATTCAGTCGCTTCTCAATTCCATACTGCCACTAGATTTTCGGTTCTACCCCAAATCTGTAAATTTGCTGGTTATAATATATGGGTATGGTCCCGAAGGTCACTTTTATCTAGCTCAAAAAATGAAGTCGTTGTTTCAATATTCCACAAGGATATAAAATAAGTTATCATGGAAAACTAATAAGTCTGACAAAGCCCATGGATAAAGAAAATAAGATGTCCTTAACAGTAACAGAGTAGAGACGGTCAATTTCAAGTTTTACATATCACAACTTACACTAACTCTTTGTGCAGACTAAGTATGCCCATTAATGGTAACCAGATCATCCAGACAACAGGAAAACTGATATCATGTAACTACACAATCAGGTCAAAACCCAGACGCTTCAACTCTGATTGTGTAACTAGAAGCCCTTTTGTACTAGGGGTAATTTATAGACTTTTGAGCAACAGTAACAATTATAAAGAGTTAAAAGCCATCAAAATTACCTTAAATATTTCTGTTTGTTAACAATCTATATGGAGAATCATGATATACCTTTCATAGCATTTGGCCATTGCTATGCATTTAACACCTGTGCAGAATCTATATGCTATGCATAGTAAGTGGAATTTCTCACCTGGTTGAGTCTATCAGCAAACGTCACATAAATTAGGGGAGCTCGCTCAATGGATACACCTTCATACATTTGCATAACTCAATTGACTACTAAGTGAAGGTGAAATGTAATGCTTTTGAAGTTATATGAGGTGAAGAGATGATAGGTGACCATATCTAAACAGTGTAAAGACATACACAAGTCTACATCACCATCCATGTACATAAACCCATGAGTCTGCCCGTAGCACACAAAAGTTCTTGACAAATATTTAAGGTCATATCATGCCCCTGAATTTTAAGAACCCAGGGACAAAACACAATGTACACACACTTGCATAAATACATACATAGAGAAAATATACATGCATCTACATGCATAGAGGTATACAGTGTACCCACACACTCACACATACATAAATGCTAGTGCCTGATGCATGCATGTTGACTGTAATGTATACCCTCTGTAACATTTCTCAGATAACAAAAGTAAAGAAAGAGGCCCATATTATCGAAGGCCTTATATGTTAGTACTTTTTAACATCCCTGAAGCTGGAGTAATTCCCCCTCTGATAAGATGAAAGGCCCACATCACTAGCTCTCCTAGCTTTCAGCAACTGGCCAGTACTCCACAGTTCAGGCATAGGAGGAATGCTTCAAGATTAAAACTGAATTTGGTCACAAGGTCAGAACCACGTAGAGCAAGAACTGAATAACATATAAGGAAAACCAGTAAACAATTCATTTGTGAGCTTTCACAAGAGAAATCTCATAAATCAAACATGGGTTCACTTATTGGTGACATAACATAATAACTTAAACAATAAGTGGCTTATTTTTGCATGGACAAGTTTTAAATTTAAATGCCCTAAGGCTGGGGTCCCATGGAGGGGGTTTCCTACAAAATAGAGCAGGTGGTCGCTAAGAGTTTTTAGGAATGTTTAAAGGTGAGTGGTCCCATGTATTGTGGCTTAAAAAATTCAGCTCCTAAATTTGTGGAAGTTGAGAAGATTTTGAAAATTTAAAATATTTTTAAAAGTAAAAACTTTGTTTTTGTGGGAAAGAATGAGCACAACTTGCTATGTGGCATAACTTTTTCCTAAGCTGGTGGGGCTATTTCCAGCCCCACCTTTTTTTCACTGGCTCAATTTAAGAGGGCTAAAAAATAGGGGCAACTATTTTGGAGGAAAAGGTTCTAAATAATCCTCTAGCCCCCAAAAGAAATTCATGGGACCTCTATTCGCTAAAAAATAGTGCCCAAGCCCCCCTCATGGGACCCCTGCCTAACCTTTAAGCCCAAACTCTCAGCAGCTAAAAATGGAAAAGACTATGCATTCTACATCGCCACCTATAATACTACTTTCCAATTACTAAATTGTTTCTTTCACAGCCGACCGTCAAAGGCAACTTAATAGGTTAGTTTTTGAACCCTAAACATTTTCAGCTAAAAATGAAAAATATCGAAGTCTGTTGCACACGTGTTTAAAATTGGGCAGTGCTTCGTTGTTTCAAATGATCTCATATTCAGTCACCTTTGACCAACAAAACAATCAATGACACACGTGCCAAACTGGAGATTAGCCAAATAAAATTAGGGTTTTCTTATATTAAATATTTACCCTGACTAATGTATTTTCATAAATGAGCAAAGTCGATACTGCAGACGCTCTAATGCATAAAAGTTACGCCAGAAATCATTATTACTCGTGATTACAGAAATATGTCAAGTCCGAGTAAAATTCGCAAAGCCTACGGAAATGTGCTACATTATCAAATTCTCTAGACAAATTCTGTAACAAAATTTTTTAGAGAGGTTTCCATTTTAAACAAATAATATGTAAAAGCCATGAAAGAACAAAACCAGCGAATAATCTCTACGGACGAGAAATTTGGCGAGCCAACTCACCTCTCGGCCATGGCATTAGCGAGGTCGGGCTTCAGGCGCCGGTCGACAAATTCTTCATATTTATGAATCTTGTCCATCAGAAATTCACTTGTGTGTTTGAGACGTGTGGATTTCAAATTTCCGAAACCTTGAAATTTGTTTTTCTACAACGGCTAAATGGATTATGATCAATATAATGTTTACAGACAAGTTTTCAATGTTAGATATGAATTCCCTAGCGACAAAGACAAATTTCACTTCTCCGATAAAGAGTCCGTGGGGGAATGTTTTTATTAATTAAATGAGGTTTATAATTCTCTATTTGAAAAGGTAGGGGTGGGCGACGCTCGATAGAACGGTTCACAATTTTTGTATTATATTTCATGTACTAGCAATCGCACCTTTGTGCGATAGGTACGTCAATAGGTACGCTCTATAGGTCTGTAAGGTGAAATGAGTTTGTCCTTTCATCCATCTTTTCTTTCCATCCTTTTTATATCTTCTCATTTATCTATTGATCTATCTTTATTTCTCTATCTATTTGTCTCACATCCTTTCAATCTATTTTTTTTAGTTCGTAACTTCCCCTGCCCTTCCATATGTGCCTATTCTTTCGGAAAATTTATAAATTAAAATAGATAGTGACAATCAATCAATAGATCTAAACATTTGTATTTTCAATTACTTATCTACAAATTTGAGATAGTTGGAAGTATCCCTAACATCTCACAAGGATAAGAATAATTCTTGTTCAATGAGTCACAACAATATAATCCATTTGCAAAAATTGAAATGAGACTCGTGGAAAAATTCCCTCACACACCATGCCTAATATTGATTCCCCCATCCACTCTGTGACAAAGTTTGGAAAGGCTACTCTAACTCTATTAAACAAGAGTGATGGGCAAAATATCAATTAAAATTATAAGACTTTTGAAACTACATCTAGAGAGACATATAAAAGACTTTTGAAACAATATCACTAGATTTAAAAACATGCATTCAAAGAAATCCAAAATGTGACACATATAACTCCTATAACTACATCTCTCTCCCTCCTCTACCGATCTCTACTTCTCTCTCATTCTTTCCTCTCTCTTCGTCTCTAGGTATATTCATCTCTTCTACCTCTACCTATCGCTATATCTCCTCTCTTTCTTTATATCTCACTTTCCTTCTCTAGGTATATGTATCTCTTCTACCTCTATCTCTTCTACCTCTATCTATACTTGTATTTTCTCTTTCTTTATCTCTCACTCTCCTCCACATTCTTCTTTCCCCATCACCATCTCTCTCTCTCTCTCTCTCTCTCTCTCTCTCTCTCTCTCTCTCTCTCTCTCTCTCTCTCTCTCTCTCTCTCTCTCTCAACTCTCTAGTCTCAACTCTCTAGTTCCCTAATACAAATATAACATGAGCCTATTTGATAATGAAGTGTTATTATCTTCTTGATTATCTTCTTGACACACTATGCTAAATGACCTTTTAGTTGATCTCATGTATTGTACAAAACCAATGGACTACCATTGCAATGATCTTGATTATTTGTTTTGTTGTCTACAAAAAATTAGATAGGTATGATTCTGATAAATACAATTTATAATGACAATCATTTATTTTTATGAATGAGAATGTTTGTACAAATTTCTCATTTGATCTGCATATATATTCTGCAAATCATAACAATATATTCAATTTAGTATGCACAATAATATTCTTTCACGATCCTTTGATACATTATTTTATTTAGAATAAATGAAACATTATATATTTTTAGTCTATATTTTAATTATTGTTTATTTTTTGAATTAGATGTGTATAAACTTTTGAATCAATGTTATATCACTCAACTCACCTCCTAAATTTTAGGAATATTAGCATCTTAATAAATTAGGCTCTAGGCTTATTGGACCTCTCAAGAATATGCAAACATTTTTTCCCAATATGAGACTCTCTTTTGCAAAGGCAATAAGCATTAAGCCCTCCCAAGACTTCAATAGTATAAGAATGGGTTATCTTATCAAACTAATTTCCAAAATCTTTTGAATTTCCACCTTGGATGACAAAGAAATGGGAATTTGTTATCCATGTGGGCGAGGATGATCTTATATTTCATCAATTCTAAGGACATTTCCTAATGGTGTCAACACTTGAGACAAGAAAAGCCCATAGCAAGATAGAACATTTTTCGTCGTATTGGGCATATACAAAACTTTCAACTTCTTTGAAGCCCATCAACCAAAAAAAACATATATTTGATTGGAACCCAAAGAAATCTCAATGAGGGCACTTTCCATAGAATTTGAATCAAGGAACAATAGCTCATATTTACCCACAACCATAGCCTAGTTAATGATACTTGAGACTTCAATTAGTATGTATCCAGAGTTGGTGATAGACCTACATTGTGATAGTGCATTCACCATTACAACGTCCCTATAGTAAACCTCCATGTCATCATCACCAACGTTTGCATTATTCTAGGCGTTCAGGAAACAATTCTGCAAGGAAAAATATTAGGAGAAAAAAGTACTTAAAACAAAATCAACACCACCAATACCCTCTCCAAACAAGATGAAACGTTGCGAGTAGTAATGCACAAGTCTATTATTGTTGATAGCGTTTCAAAGCCTTTGTTGGAGCTCTTGTTGTCTGCTTCATCGTGATTCCATAAAGAAAAACTTTCCTTGTTTGTAAGGCACCATATATTCATATGTTAGATAAATAATTTTTGTGTACTTATGAATCTGTTGCTTTTTATAATAAATTAACCACAAATCCACATCAAAATTATAAAGAATGTCATTATGCTAACAAATTTGAGCTTGCACAATGATCGAAGCAAAATTCCTATTCCCGAGAGAAATCTTGTAAGAAATGGTGTAAATTCACTCCCCTATAATGATGTCATTACTAAATATCAAAAGAATGATCATTAATGCATCAAATGGGTCCACTACTGAAATCTTTCCTTTCGTCATTTTCATATTGGATAGGTTTTGGAAATTCTTGTACACAATTACTTCTGGATTTACAATAAAAATCATCAAGTTGTGGGTCATGTTCATCAGACCAATATCTTGAACCAAAAATGGGTGGTAGGGATATATCCTATGGTCGTCTACTGCACTTAAATAATTATGAATGGTCAATATGAAAATTCAAGCTTTTGGCGTAACAAGCAGATAAATCAAATAAATCAATCATGATGGAGGAGCAAATTGTGTCGAGAAAGAATGGATGGCAGGTATATATTCCATGGTCATTCATCCCTTTAAACCAACTATCCATCGTTGATGCAAAAAACTAGGCCATCGACTTCATATAAGTGAACACCTACGACATAAATATATTTGCACTATTAGTAATGATAAAAATTGTTGTTATTTTTTTTTGGTAGGGGAGAGGAGTCATAATGTGTATGCCTTAAATTAGGAATCTAGATGTGGGTTGTCATTTGGATATAGAGGTCATACAAAATATTTTGTCATTGAGGATGTGTAGTTAGCAATCTAGAATCAAAAATTTGGTACATTACTCATCGATTTTCCATGTCATTAGACAGTCTTCATCTAATATGTGTAACTACACCTCTTTTAGACCATCATCAACGTATGTAGGTAGGCCTATAATAAAAACATGTGCACCCCAACGATCAAAGTAGAGAAGGTGGCTAGATGGTATTCGAGCACATGGCCACCCAATCCACCAACATCATCATCATTAGTTCATGTTGGCATCTGTAACTTTAAAGGGTAGTAGCATTTACTACATGTTGCCTCTGTTTACTTCCACATATTCAATTGCCTATTTTGATGTCTTTCAAATTCAATACGTCTGACTCCTCATAACTTGAGCCACCTTTCCTTCCATTTTATCTCGTCCATTCTAGAAATTCTCATTGGCTTTGGGACTGAAGCATATTTGGTCATGGCCCCTGCAATAGTGTCATGCAATCATTACTAAGCCTCTACATCACTATGAAACACAAGGTGATTATAGGTAATATAATGGGTTTTTGTTTGTTTGGGAGGTCATATTATTGAGATAATGGGTGTTGCACACATTGCATAATATTGTTATATTTTATTATTTTATTTTATTATGTAATGTTGTGCCTAGATGGATGTGCAACATGTAAAGATTCCCATGAAATATTCTTGATGAGTTGTATTGTAACATTGTGAAAATATTTCATGTAATTATTTAATATTGGGGAAAAGAATTAAATGCCCAATATTAAATGTGGGGTCAATGGGTTAGGTGGCACATGGTTTATGTAATACCACTTGGTGGTTTTGTGGGACTTGCTACTATATAAGCAACCACAAGGATCGTTGTTGTAGAGGAAGAGTGAGAAAGGCAAGAGTCGAGCAGGACAAGGCTTGACAGGTTAGCCAAGGGAGCATTTGTGAAGGTTAGAAGCATGGCATGGGATGTGTGGATTCATGCTTGTTCACATAGTTTGCTCGGTTGTGGCTATGGCCATGAAGGCTTCCATGGTTGTATGGCAATGGTATTTTTTGCTGAATAATACATGGTGATGGATGCTTTTGGAGGCTGAGTTTTTCTCTCAATGAGGGTTTCCCAGGGTATATCTTGTGTCACAATTTTGTGGGTATGTTGTCTATTCTCTTGCATGTGGATTTTAATTTCATGTTTATTTTAGATTTATTATGGGTTATGTGGAAATGGTTATATCCTTTATTGCCAAGTTTCCTTACACATGTTACATATCTCACATGATGCACGTCCTCCATTTCCATTGCATATAGTGTGGAGTACGCATGCAACAATGTGAACGACAATGAGTTATGGTTCATCTTCAAAATAGGTGAGGAATATTTTCCCACTAAGGTCACCCATTTACATTATGTGTTATCGAACCATTTTTTTTGCAATAGTTTTGGTTTTTTAACAAGGTAAATGGTAGTGTTGTGTTCTTTTATAAGGCAATGGATTTCAAGTGTTTGTGTTTATGAACACAACTTATACTTTCCATAAACATTTTCATCCAAAAAAGAGAATCTTACTTCTTTGTTGAAGCATCACTGTCCATTTTGCTTTGTTATTATCAATCATTGTTGTTGTTATTTGATCTTCATTTGCCCTTCTATTACAAATGTTTAATGAATATTACATCAACCAATCTATGGTTTATTGGGTCTCTTCCTCTATTGGGTTCCTTCCTGTGTGAAGGTGTTTTGTCTCTTCATTTCACTTGTACTATAAATTTACATTTTGTTTGTAATATTTTATTATATGAAAGAAGATTTTTTTGTCCTATACAAATGCCTACTATTGGTGCTTTTCGAGAGACACATTCCTTCGAGGTATATTATCAATCATTTTGCATGCTTATGTTAGGAATAACAATCCTCAAAACACAACTATAGTGGCAAAAGGGTGAATAAGTCATGTGAAATATTCATGAACTTTAAACTTCTTGACTAAATCACCAATGAAAGATACAACAATACAAAATAATATGAACAAGATATAAACCAACACCATAAGACACAAGATTTTTGTTATCGAGGAAAACCCTGTCAAGGGAAAAATTATGGTGGGGATGATACTCCCAAGGCCATGCACTATTATGAAATTTTCCCTATTAGGAGACTTGACTCTACTAGGAGATGATGTAAAGCATTTAGTACATCAATCCATGTTAAAGGATAAATCATTGTTAAAGGAGAGAACCCATGTTAATAGGTTCAAAACCTCAAGTTAGGAGTTGTAGAAAACAAAAGGCTCATTGCTTGAGAATGTTGCTCGAAGGGTGAAGGTTAAAGCAACCTTCAAGAGGACTCACTATTTGAAATGATAAATATTAAATCTACATTCTCTAAACTAATTGAATGACAACTCAATTGTATTTATAGTTCCAATGACATACACAAGGAATGATCACACATTCCACTCATTTGTGTATCAAAACATCAGACTAACCTTCAGTTTTTCTCTTATACCAACATCAAGGCTGACATATACATTTATACTCCTATACAATACAACAAAGGAATTGCTTTCCTTTGAACAAGTTATAAACAAATAATTAGGTCGACTTATTAGAACTTCCCCAGTGCACAAATAGTTACACCATCCACTACTAAGGAACACACTGAACTTATTACAAATATATTACAATTACAAATATCAAAACATCTGCTAGGATCCACGATTAATGCTTGTCAATCCTTAATACATGTTACACCTTCTAGTCGAATCCCAAAAGCAAATGCTACACACAAGCAACCAACACAACATGATCCTAATGAGTCACAAATCCTAAAGCATGCACTAAACTGAGTATTTCTACCATGTCTTATGCTCATATAGAATGATTCCTACTCACCAAAAACTTATACTCAAAAAATTATGACTAGATCTAGCATAATTTCTTGTCATTGGTCTACAACCAGTCTTCACCACAACATTTGTAACCATCTCATATTAACACATAAAACAATGTGACCATAGGTATAATGTCTATACACAATCTGGAACATAAATCCAATCTTGCATACTCAAGAATGTTCTTCACTTCTATATTGTCATGCTTAATAGCTTGCGTCACACAAAATTGTAGTCTACCTAAATCATCTCTAAAACCTATGAACATGTGACATCAATGACAAAACTTTCATGTAAACAACCATATAACAACAATTCTAACTAACAATTTTACCAATATCCAACATTCTCCTACAATACTCAACAACTTATTTACAGATTAATAATCATTAGGTTTTTAAGCTAGAGGGAACATTAATAGACCCTTAAAAAATTAAAAGATCAAATATTATCAATAGATAAAAATAGTAAAAATTCAATAGATCTTTGAAATCTCAAACTTTGTTGATAGAACAAAATAGTTAAACTACTTACTCAAGGAAGCAACAACAAGATAAATATTGAGGGGTTGCAAGTTACATTGCCAAACTTCATGGTTTCGATCCTAAGGTCACCAACAATATGGTGAATTCATGGAAAGACGACAAGGTGAAAGTGAATGATGTCTCTTTTTTTATCACTGAGGAGGTTGTCACTACAGTCATAGAGATTCCTATGGAGGGTTTCAAGTTTTACAGGGATAAAATACTCTCTACCAATGATGTGAAGGATTTTGTGAAGAGGGCCAAAGAAATGAATGAACTAATTAAGAGTGAGACATTTTATTTGACGGAATCCATCAAAAAGCTCTGGAGGTATGTGTTGTGTGTTATCATTGAATATATAACTTTGGACCCTAAGTTTGATCAAGTTAGAACCCATCATTTTGTTCTTCTTAATCATTTCTGCCATGATAAGAAAATTTCTTTCCCTTATTACTTACTTAATTCCATGAGTAAGGCTATCACTAGCTTTAAGAAGAAACCCATTATCAACCCTGCTCTACATGAGGGATTGTTGCTGCTAATCCATGAGTATTTCAAAGCTCAAACGATTAGCAACAATCCTTCGTTGGATGCGGATGAAGACAATGGTAGCTCTAGCTATTCTTCTTACTCTGATGAAATTCATAGCATAAGCTTGAAGAAGGGGAATGTTTCTTTTGGAAAGAAAATAAAGGGTCATATTAGGAAGCAGTCCTCTGATTTAACCCCTAGGAGAAAGAGCCCTAGGGACCATGGCCAAACCTCTGGTAAAGAGGATATGGATTACAATGAGGATGAGGAGGACATGGATTCTGAGGATGAAGATAAGGAGATGGAAGAGGAGATTAAAGAGGACCATGCTAGGAAAAAATGGAAGAGGGATAATGCGGATAAAGAGAGGGTTACGAATCAGGAATCAGATGTGTCAATTCTCCCCCTTTCCCTTATTCATCCCCACCCTCAATCTCATTCTGAGGAGAAGGAAAAGGATAATGCTAGTGCTAAAGAGGGGGAAGTGCTTGTCAAAAATAGGAGAAAAGCTTGGAGGAACTTCAATGTTAGGACTGCAACTTTGGGTATTTATAGAGAAGTTATGAATCCTTAGATTTTGGTGGAGAATCAGGAAGAGTCGCGGCTTGAAGAGCTCATTAATCCAGCTATTGTGGCCATCTCTGATAAAACAAGGGAGATAGGAATGAACCTTCTGAACAACACTTGTAATAGCATGATTGATAATTTTAGATCAATCAAGTGGTCGTACCATGAGCTAGAAGAGGTCAAAGAGAAGGTGTGTCAATTGGAGGGCAACAATAGGAAGTCTGAAAATGAGAATTAGGAGGATCAGAGTGATAGAGCCAGTCAGGTTGAGAGGATAATTAGGAATTTTGAAAACTATAATCACAATTTGGCTAGTCAAATGATCCCTCTTCTCAATTTGATCAATGACAATATGCTCTCTTTAACCAGTGTGATCAAAGACAAAGGCCTGTTGGCAGGTGAGGATAGAAAGGACAGAGAAAGAGCCAGGTCTGATGATGATATGGCTACTAACATCACCTTTACCAATTTGGACAAGGAAACAGAGAAAGTCCAAGAGCAGAAGGCTGAGGAGCATGAGAAGATTTATGAGGCTGCCCAGACCATGCAGGATTTCAAGAAGAAGAATGAAGAGTAGTCCTCTGGTTATGTCTTTTGTGTTTTTGTTGTTTCACTTTTGGCCTTTCATTTTGGCTTTTGCTTAGTTTCGTTAAAGATAGTTTGTTTTGGCCTTTTTGTTGGCCTTTGTTGTTGGCTAGGCTTTGTGATTATTATCAGCCTTTAGACTCATTTTTTATAGCTAGGCTTTTTTGCTTATTATCAGCCTTGGTTTGTAGCTACTTTTGGGTTTTAAGGTCCCTTTAAAACCTATTTATCTTATCAAAAACAAGATAAATATTGATAAATGTTACGAAATGTCTTATATAGATGTGTATATGTAAGACAATATACTTCTATTTATATTATGTTATGTAGGGTATAAATTAATGAATATAAATAGTGATACAATAGAAGGAAAAAAATATGTTTTAGAAAATCTTTTATTTATATATCATTATTAGCATACATAAGAGTAGCTAGATAGATATAAAATTACAAATGTTAGTTGCTCAAACTTGTCAATTTTATTTCATGCATATTTAGGGCTTTAAGCTACATGGAATATACTTTGGTGTAGTGATTAAGACTATAGGAGAATATGGAAGTTTGATAGAGAAAATAAATTATTTTTATTTTATTTTCTCACATCCATGTTTGGCACACATAATTAAAGAGGAGTAAGAATGTATCACTGATCGAAATCAGCAATCTAGAGTAATCTACATTCCATACTTTTTCTTTCTTCATTTTCATTGGCCTTTCTACCTTGAAATCATAAAACAATTAAAGCTCTTTTACCAATAAATCTTTTCAAATATTTGCCTTGATATATGGAAATCATGTTTCTTGCTAGGTATGATCATTACACATAGTATTTTGTGCCAATTCAAACATTTAAGCAAACTGTGTTCCACTCAGTAGATATATTATTCCTATTCAATTATATCTAACTTACTTAATAATGCCTCTGCTCGGTGAATATAGAATTTACTTGATAAGTACTAAGCTCAGGTGTAACTATAAAGTTATACATTTCCTCCTTCATTGCTCAAGTAATATAGTGGCACTCAAGAATAGTGTTCATCGACTAACTCTTTCTCTTTACCTTCACTTATCTTTTTGACACTAATCATTTTAGATTTTGGTTGTCATTACATGTTTACATGTTTTATTTTTAACACAGATATCTTTTCTTCAAGTTCAATCGATACAAGTTGTGACAATTCTTTTGTATTGTAAACTCTTGTAAGAGGGGGGGGGAAATAATGTGTATTGATATAGTAGCCAACTCTTGTATCACAAACTTCTGAATATTCTCTGCACATAACAATGAGCTCATTAGTTTTAGAGGACCATCAACTTTCTCAAGCACTTATGTATTGATATTCAATTCATTCTTTTTGCAAGGTCTAAAGAAATCATTTTATTTTATGAATAATTATAAATATACATATAAACAAAAATAATACAACTTGTGTGTGTGTGTGTGTAAGAGAGAGAGAGTACTTTTGATTTCACTAAATTGATATGGATGACATGTTTCATGCATAATATGTAACTTATAGCTACTACTCCCATAAATACTCATGTTGCCAATTAGTGTCAAAAAGACAAGTGAAGGTAAAGAGAAAGAGTTAGTCGATGAACATTGTTATCGAGTGTCACTATATTACTCAAGAAATGAAGGAGGAGATGTATGATTTTATAGTTATACTCGAGCTTAGTACTTATTGAGTAAATTCTATATTTACCGAGTAGAGACATTATTGACTAAGTCAAATATAATTGAGCAGGAACATCATATCTACTGAGTGGAATAGAGGTTGCATAAATGTTTGAATTGGAACAAAATACTATGTGTAATGACCATACCTAGTGGGAAACAAAATTTCCACATATCGAGGCAAATATTTGAAAAGATTTATTGGTAAAAGAGCATTAATTATTTTATGATTTCAAGGTAGAAAGGCCAACGAAAATGAAGAAAGGAAAAGTATGGAATGTAGATTACTCTAGTTTGTTGATTTCAATTAGTGATACATTCTGGAGAGTTCCTAAACCCTAATTAGGTCAAAGAATGAAGAGGAAATAGGAAACTATAAAAGGACTTACAAGGAAACATTTCAAAGTTGTTGTTGAAGTGAGAAAGAGGGGTATTGTTGCCGCTATTGAGAAGAGTTTTTATGTCAAAAGAGTGAAATGTCGAGTATCTTAGATATCATGGATTCAAGAAAAGTTAAGAGGTATTGAATACTAGTCATTGAAAGCTGATAAATAGTTGTGCAGAAGATAGATTTAATTGGCAAAGTAAGTTGCATTCTACCAATCAATTTACTTATATTTTCTAATCATTGTAGAAAACTAAAATCCAAGGTAGACTTAATAGTCTTATGTAAAATATCTTAACCAAGTACACACTTAGCATAGTGTTGTAAAATCCTTGAAGAAGGTATATCTTAGTAGATCTAATTGTATACTCTTAACTAAGTAAGTCACCAGAAGTGACAAAGATATTATAGCCCTAACAAGGCACCCTCTTACTGCAGTAGTGATGGAGTTGTGGGTACCATCCCCACTATAGTTTTCCATCTAGCCATGGGTTTCTATGTGACCAAATACTTATTTTATCTTTTATGATTTAATGTTTATGGTTTAATGATTGATGCAAGTTAGATTAGATAAAGTTATTTTCATTTACAAGTATTATGGTTATTGTTATGTGATTGTCGAATTGTGAAAAAGGATAAGGGCACCACTGAATTTCTTTAAGGCCAAAGTTTTAAAGGATGTTGATTCACCACCCTCTCAGCATCCTACCTTTCCTATTATTCCAACAATTGTTATCAAAGCTCAATTCTCTTATTGAGAGTTTTACCACCTAAGACAAAATATTTGAGATATGGAGAGGTACAAGCTTGTCAAAACCATTGATAATTAGAAATTGGAGTTAAGAGTGGCCATGAATTAACTCAATGAGATGAAAGACAAATTGAAGTAGACACTAAATAGAATGAAGGAAATTTCTCAACAAATGAATGATACTACATACCAAGAAGAGGTGATTGAAGAATTGTCTATTGGAAACATGTTTGATAAATATGATGCTACCATAACTAATCTATTGGAGAAAAATCACAGCCTTACCAAGCAAATAAAATCACTAAAAAGAGAACAAGAACTGCAATATAGAATGTTGCGTGAAGTGCTAGAACAAAAGAGACAATATGAAGATGAGAAAAGAATGATTGAAGAATATGAGAGACAAATCATTGAAGACTAGATGTAACAGATGAATAAATCACAAGGTTGAATTAGAACCATTATGGTAAATCAATCACTTGTTGCAAATCATGAGATTGACAGAAAGATGGAAGAGACTGTGGAACTAAGAGCAAAGAATGAAAAGATGAAAAGTGAACTGGCATTAGAGAAAAAACCTAACAAAAGATTGAAGATATCAGTGGAAAGCATAAAGATATTGGATGTTCACAACTAAAAGGACATAGGCGACTAACAGACATCTAGACTAGGCTATACCAAGAATTCTACTACCGAGAAAGTAGAATCATTTAAGAAAATTGAATAAAATAATGTCTATACAAGTCCCAAGCCAAATAAACCTACATATTATCATTATGCAAAGTCTAGATGCACGCAAATTTTTGTAGGAGAAAAACTAGTAAGTCCAATACTACTCCCAAGTTTGACAGCTATTATTATCATTGCAATAAGCATGGTCACCATAAATATGAATGTAGATCCAAGTTTAGTTAGTCCCCTAACAAGTACACATTCAATGGTTTCTTCTATACTTGTAATAAGTTTGGACATAAGACTTAAGACTGCAGATCACAAAAGAAGTTTAATTGGTCACTAAGAAAGAAAGGTAATACAATCAATTGGGACTATAATACATGGTATTCTTGTAATAAATGTGGAAAATATGGTCACATTTTTGCTAATTGCATGAGATTACACTTTGGGGGAAGATTTTGAAACTAGAGAAATCCTGGCATGGCATGTCATCATTGTCACAAGGTGGTTCACTTAAGCAAGAACTATAGGTATTGAGTTTCAACACCTAAATAAGAAGATCCAAAAGGTAAAGGGAAAGTTAATTTCAATGAGGTTCATGAACATATGAACAAGAAGTGGATAAGGAAGATTGGAGAGAATGAAGCACCAAATGAAACTAATGGTGGCACCTTATCCAATGGGTTAGGTGAAACCTCCACTTCCATCTAAACCTATAAGAAGGTATAGAATTGCACTAAAATTGATATAGCTTACATTTGTTCTTAATACACAATGGAAGGAAGTCCATATCTTCATAATGAATGATGATTAAGGACAACTCATGAAGTTTGGAAGTTAGCTTAGTTGATAAGTCACAACAAGTTGGTAGGTAATTGAAGGCATAATGTTAACTGATTAAGTGAAGTTGTTGGTAGAGTTGATGTGCTAACCAAGCTTGAAATTGTTAGAGTAATAAAGTTTTTTCTTATTAATCAAATCATATTGATTTAATTATTAAGTCACTTATTATCTCTAGTTTACTTAAGCTAAACTTTGAGCATATAATAATTAACTCTTTTATTAATTATTATCATGCAACCTAGGTTAGTTATCTGTTAGGGTTTTGATCTCCTTTATAAGGATGATCTCTCTTTATAATTATTACATTCATTCACTTTTGATTATAACAATTTCTCATTTTTCTCATCAAGAATATATCATCTGTGGATCTGGGAATTCCAACCTCCATAGCTTTTGTTTCTCTCTTTTTGTGGTAGGTGTTTGTATGTAGGTGATTCTTGGGAGATGTGGGGTTGATCTTCCATCAACTTCAACATGGTATCAGAGCTCCAAATCTTCATGCCTCAGTTTTGCTTATGAGAGGTTTGGTTTGGTTTTCAGATCTATATTTTTTGATTTAAGAGGGTTTGAATTTTCCAAGGTGTTTTGTATTAGATTTGGGGGGTCATTTTTTGGTGCATTTTGAGCCCAAACGAACCTCACCGTTGGTTTTGTAGCACTCAAAACCCTCTATTTCCATATAAAGTTTGTCCAATTTGGACACAATTGACTGGTAAGGCAAACAAAATGCTCCTCGATCTGAGCATCCTTCCCAAAGCGGTGATCTATTTTTTTATTTAAAAAAAACCATTTAAAAAAAAAATCTTTTTTAAAAAGAAAGGGGCGTTGCTTTAAAAAATTTCAAAAAAAAGTGTTTTCTTTATTAAAAAAAGGTGTTTTTTTTTTAAATCATGTAATGCTACATCATCAAAGTATGTTGACATTAATAGGTACTGATCGAATTGCAAATTTTCTAACATCATCAGTACTTAGGCGTAGGTGCTGACATCAACATTTTAAAGCCAAAATTTGACAGCCTTCAAACTATCATTTCTTTGATTTGTTTTGTCATTGAGAGCTATTAATGGTTTTTTGGCCATATCTTTGTCATACAAAGGTATTTTTTGACATATCTTATATCATCAAAAAACTCTTTCTAAGCCCATCATAATGAAGTAGGTTATTTGGAATTTTGATGATGTTTAGTTTCTTATTTATGTAAAAAAATCAAGGGTTCTATTTTGCACTCTGGAAGACATATCTTGAGCATCTGATCTTTGATTTGGGAATTATTTATATCATTGGAAAGGTATTTCAAAGATCTTTCTAGTGATGATGGCTAGTTTTCCAGATTCTGCTCTAAGAACATTCTATTCAGTCTTTTGTATGTTTTCATTCTAGTGGATAACTTGGTTGTTTCAGGTTCAATGATCGATTTTGTTGCTTCAGATGAATTTTCATGGGTTGTACTATCTCTTGTATCAACCTTATGTCTCTTTTGATCTTTTTTGACATCCTTTCAAATATTATTTTTGCAAACACACTGAGATGAAGGGTCACTTTATTGCATTATGAGATCCTACACATCTTTGTGTTTTTGTTGTATTCACACTACATTATAAAGTGCCTTGGGGGGTTTCATGTTGGTCATTTTTGTCATATTCCTTTGTTAAGTGAGTGTTCCTTCCATGACATTAGCCTCATGATGTGTTAATGGCATGTGCTATTATAGGTGTTTGTACTTTTGTTGCACTCTCGATATTCATGGTTCTTCTTTCTGCAAGAGATGTTGCATTCAGTTGCAGTGTTCATATCTTACCTCTCAGTATTATAGGGGGGTTATATTGGTTCTATTTCTTTCTTGGTTAAATGGACTGAGCTATGTATTGAGTATTTGATTCTATGTACTAAGCAATTGCAATGGTTGGATACCTATGCATTTTGGTGAGATGGATAATTTACCACAGACATTCTTTCATTCCTATTTTTGGAGCCCAGGAAGATACCTTCCATCTTTGATTGATCAACTCTTCGGACTTAGTCTTCTCTACCTGATCATGTTCTATATAGTGGAGGTTCTTCAGATCATTAGTATGGTAGTGTTTGCAGCTTCATGCTTCAATGGTGTTCTTCATGATCATCTTTTGTTCCTATCTTCTAGGACACTTCCTAGTTTGTAGGCTTCTTTAGTCCTTCATTAGTTCTTTCAGCACTATTTCCATCTCTTTTTGGAGTAGGGTTTTTCCCATGTGATTTTCTCTATTTCTCCTCTTTCAAGAGATTTGGTTGTGCTTGGTTACCTCATCAAGTGTTATTGTTGGGTCCCAAATTTCCTTTCAATAGTTACTCCCTAATTTTATCTTAAGGGGGGTGTTAGAGTAATAAAGTTTTTTCTTACTAATTAAATCATATTGATTTAATTATTAAGTCACTTATTATCTCTAGTTTACTTAAGCTAAACTTTGAGCATATAATAATTAATTCTTTTATTAATTATTATCATACAACCTAGGTTAGTTACATGCTAGGGTTTTGATCTCCTTTATAAGGATGATTTAAATTTATAATTATTACATTCATTCACTTTTGATTATAGCAATTTCTCTTTTTGCTCATCAAGAATTTCTCATCTATGGATCTGGGTATTCCAACCTCCATAGCTTTTGCTTCTCTCTTTCTATGGCAAGTGTTTGCATGTAGGTGATTCTTGGGAGCATTGGGGTTGATCTTACATCAACTTCAACAAAAATGGCACTAAATAGATAATTAAGCAGGTAATGGGTGTGAGTATGAAACATTTCTCTATGGTAACTAAGTACAAGGTACAGAGCATTTAATATACCCTAATGAGCATTAAAGCTACTTTTTTTTTTGTATTAAATAGGGAAAGTTTTGTTTATTTGGTTATCCTACATTCTTCAAGAGTGAAAGAGAAAATTTGAGCTATTTGTGTGATTGGTTGAATTCAAAATCTTGTGAAGAGAAAACCAATTGAAGAATTTTAAATGCAAGGTGAATTTGGAGTTAGACGAGTGAAGTGAAAAAATTCATTTACCAAAACCATAACCTACAACAATAGCATCAAGTTATGCATAAACAAAGAGAAAGACCAAGGTGAATGTTGTAAAATTGGTTTGAATGGAAGTTTGTGAAGAATTGGAATACAAGCTACATCATAAAATGGCTACAAAAACATACAAGGTGGGTGAACTATCATCTATTCCGGCATATAGGGTTTTACTGATAAATGAAATCTATTTATTTTATCATTGCAAAATTATTAAATTTGGGGATCATGAATTGTGAGAGGTATATGGTAATTATGAGTTAATGAGGAATATTAAAAAAAAGCACATACATTTGGAGATAAAAGGTTTCCCTCATGCCCTTCATTTCTCAAAAGTGTTTAAAGCAAATTGAATTTGTATTGTGCTGACACAAGTCCACAGCATGTAAATGTAGCTAGAGGAACCCATTAAAATTATGAAGGATGTAATTCACATTGTCACAAGTTTCCCTACTACTAAGAAGGTAAAACCTATATGTACAACATCAAAGAATGGGATTGAAACTAACAATAAAGTTCAGTGGGATGGACGTGGTTTAAAGATTGCCCCAATGGAATATTTAGAAATAAAATTTGGAGTTTATGTCATTGAATACAAAATATTTCAATCAAGCAAGCCTAATAGTGTGCCATGTGTAGCAATTCATCTGGGTTATAAAATTGTGAAGAAAGGTCATAAATATGACTTAGTTGAGCTACAATTGAGGCAACTTACTAAGAACATGAGGATGATTAGGGTTGCAAGGACAAATATATGTAAAGTTTTTTGGAAATTTGACTAAGGTGATACTATAAAGTTGTCATTTATGGCAGCATATATGCTATATCAAGTAGGAAAAAATTGGAGTAATGTTTTGGAGGAGATAACTAAAAAAATTATCTAAGTGTAACAAAGGTTAACTATTGGTAGAGACACCTTTCTAAATGGTGAGCTTCATAGAGATAAAATTGGCATGTGCATAGTTAACAGGAGGTTGTATGAACATTGAAGATCATATCCCCAAGTTTGCATGTCATGATGAGTTGTGCAGACAAAGTTATTAGAGTTTTACTAGTTGCAATCATGTACATGCAAAACAAAAGAGAGGCAAGGAATTGGTAAATTGTGTTAAGGAATTATTTTGGTTTACAAAAATAGCTAGTTAACTATTATGGGACAAAATCCTAGATGTGTTGGATGCAATTATTCAATTGTGTGTTGTCTTTGATGTTACACAAATGTCATATCAATTATCAGTCAGAATCTACCAAGCTTAGTTGGTTAGCAGGGCAAAAGATAGAGTCTACAAAGCTTAGAAGGTTAGCAAAGATAATTATAGAGTCTATTAAGCATCTCTAGAGGTTACACTGTGAAGTTAGTTTCTACCAAGCTCCCTTGGGTGCTGAAGGCTTCTATGGTAGAAATCAGTATCTATCAAGCTCACAAGGTCAGCGAAGGGAAATCAATTCTTATCAAGTTCACTCAGTCTCCAAAGGATTTTGCAAAATTCACAATGTTTATCGAGCTTCACTTGGTTAACACTAGAAATCATTTCTGGAACAGTATTTACCGAGTTGGGTCCGCCAATGAAGGATTTCATTGTTTTTGAAAATAAAGTTTATTTGTTTAATGTAATATTTGTAGCCGACTAATGTATGGTTTATTGGTAAATGTAACTTGTAATTGAGTTGAATTGACAATCTGTAATGTATAAATAAAAGGTCAAGTTATGTTTTCAAATGTATGAATGGATGTGTGAATGAGCAAATATGCAAGTGAGTTGATTGTGAAGAATAAGTGTGAGCAAATTTTGAAGAAGGATCAAATATCCTTGAGGAGAAACAGAGTTGTATTCGATCAATTAGGATCTATTGAAGCAAAGAAGAGATCTGTATCAGAAAAGTTCAGTTGCATCTCATTCAGGTCACTTGTTGTTACTCTCTCACCATTGTAATAGTAAATTCCTAAATGTCTTAACAGAGTTGGTCTAATAGCCATTTTGTAAATCCTCTAAGAAGGTGGAGAGTTCAACTAAATTATTCTAAAGTCCTCTAGCAAGGCCACTCCTAACAAGGTGATTAAGTCCTCTAACCAGGTCACACCTAACAATGTGTTTTGTAACTTTTAACAGGGTTGGCTCCTAACAGGGCTCACTTTAGAAGAGTGAAAATTGGTAGCTAGTTACTTGGTGGTTTTTCCCATATTGGATTTCTATGTTAAATCTGGCATCTCTTATGTTCATGTTATTTTATTTTGCATGCATATTAATAATTGTGAATGCTTAAAGATCAATAACAAGTTAATCTACCGAGCTACAAAAATTTTGTAGCTACTGAGTGACAACAGTAATTAAGTTTTAAGACATCTAAGGGATCTATGGATTTTTTTCTGTGGTTGCTTATTCGCACCCCCCCCCCCCCCCCACCTCTCAGTTACTCCATCTATAATTCCAACAATTGGTATGAAAGATTTTGGTGCTTGTAGGAAGGATTTCAAGGATCTAAGCCAAAGATCAGAATGTCTTACAAGAGGGGAATTCCAAGACTCAACAGGGATAACTTTTCAACATGGCAAGGTCTCATGAGACTCCATCTGGCTTCCATTGGAGATACAGGATTGAAATATTTGGATGAAGCATATGTAACTCTTTTTGGTACATTATCTGCTAATGACATTGCTGAGAAAAAGACTCATAACATCATGATGATAAACATTGCATCTGCCCTAAGCAATGAAGAATTTGATGATGTCAAGAACTGCAAAAGTACCTTTGAAATGTGGAACAAGCTAAAAGAAATATATGAAGGAGATGATAATGTAAGAAGAGCCAAAGCATAAAGTTTAAGAGGACAATTTGATTAGATGAAGATGAGAGAGGATGAAAATATTGCAAAGTATGTTGAAAGAGTCAAAGCAAGTGTTAGTGCAATCAAAGCTTCTAGAGGAGATATCAAGGAGGAAACAGTTATAAGTAAAGTTCTTAGAAAATTGCTTTCCATTTATGCAATTAGAGTCTCTGCAATTCAAGAAAGAAGATGTGAAGCAAATCATAAGATAAATTTAGAGGCCATAGTTGGAAGATTAATTGCATTTGAGCTAGACAACTATGATAACTATGTTCAAGCTACCAAGAATATTGAATCAATATTTGAAGCCAAGCTTTCACTCAAGGAGAAAGGCAAGAAGATAAAGGATTCTCATTTAGAAAGTGAAGAAGAATCTGATCAAAGTTTTGACTGTGATCTTGAGGTGGTTGAAGCTCTACTAGCAAGGAAATATTCTAGAGGCAAAGAGAGATACAAAGGTAAGGTTCCTCTAATCTATTTTTCATGTGAGAAAATTGGACATATTGCTGGTAAGTGCCCAAATAAGTAGAACAAGGATGAGAAGAAAGGTCACAAGTGCAATGGCAAGAAAGACTTCAAATCATTCAAGGACAAAGGTAAGAAAACATGTTTCATGGCTAAGAATTCTAATGATTCTGATGATGAAGAAGATGAAATTGTGTACATTGCTAGGAAAGATGAGAATGATACATGGATTATGTTAGAATTCATTAGAATAACTGAGAAGGGGGTGGGGGGGGGGGGGTGAATTAGTTATCTAAGGTCCAAATGCCCTAATAATACTTTTTCTCAAATTATAGTGAGCCCATAAACTTTTCATCCATCCAAGCTTAAAATAATCATCCTAGCAAATTACAGTAAATCAATATGCAACAATAAAACATGCAAGATCAACACATGACACAATGATTTACGTGGAAACCCAATTTGAGAAAAACCACCAGTAACATGCTACTTGATTCTCACTCTTCTAAAGTGATGCCCTGTTAAAAGTATACCATGTTAGAGGCTTACAACACACTGTTAAATGTGACCTTGTTAGAGGATTTCACCAAATTGTTAGGAATGGGCCTGGTCAAAGGACTTTAGAACATTCACTTGGAATGTCACCCTATTAAAGGATTTACCTCATGGCTATTAAACCAACCTAAGTCCATAGGATTTAAACTAACTGTTACAATTGTTAGAGAGTAACGATAATGGCTTTTTGATCTGATACAACTTAAAACATACTTTGCAGATTTCAGATCTCACTTTAGTTCTATCCTTTTGCTTGGCTTTAATCACTTCAGCTCTGACAGCTTGTCTTCCTCTCAAGCTTCGTCTCCTTGAGTCTTCTTACTCATCATGCCAATGCAATCATATCTGGGGTCTTCTTATCGAAACAGAGTAATTGTGCTCTCTTTCTCCTTAGCACCTCCTTCAACACTTTATGCTTTCATGCTTGACCACCTCTCTCACTTTGCTTCATGACCTTATGACTCCTTAAATAGAAATCTGGTTTGCCTTTTTTGCTCAATTCTCCCTCTCCAATTTTAGGGTTTCAAATGGATTAGGTAGGATATAATGTATCTACCCCATATCTTGCTCTTATCTAAAAACTTCGTTTAGAGTCCAATTGTATCTTCATAAACATTCTACATGGTATTCTGTGCCATTCTTATCTTCCATTTAATTCACAGACTTCTTGATAACAACCTTGTCGGCTTAGATTTGGTGAATCTTCAATTTTCGAAATAATGCAGCAACTCGGCACTATTGGTTTACTGATGCTTGGTACCTCTGTGTTACTTGGCACTTGTATCTGCTCGATAGTTGTATTTGCTCAGCACTTGTATCTGCTCGGCACTTGTATCTGCTCGGCACTTGTATCTTACTCGGTACTTGTATCTGCTCGGCACTTACTGAAGTTGAATTTGCTCGACTTCAACTAGGAATCTGTTCGGCACTAACTAGCTTGCTCATCTCTCTCTCTCTAATGAATTTAGTTAGGCTTTACAAATGACTTAGCTAAAACCTTACATCTTTGATGCATTTCAGTGTGCCCATTCTCTGTGTCTTATAGTATGTCATCAATACACTTTTTCATCAATGGCTTAGCTGATCCTTGTACTTCATTACAACATCATAACTTCAACCTTTCTCTAGGTGTTCTAGTTACATCTTATTGATTGCCTCCTCCTTGTCAATCAACTAATTGATAGTATTTGGATCATTAAAGCAATTGTCATTCCTGCAAGTAGCAAGTTTGACATCAATGACAAAACAATGATTGAGAACATTCTTTTACTAGTTCCATATACAATTTCCCTCATGATCTTTTCAATCATTTCTAAAAATCTCCCTCTTTGGCATTGATGGCAAACCAAACTGATCAATTGATCAACTTAGTTACCACCAAGATTGTATACGTTGTCTACTACTTTTCTTGGCTGATGCATCCTTACTACTGATCTCATATATATCTTTCAATTTCTCCATTAATCTCCCTCTTTCATATATATCTCCCTTTTTCTGAGTATTGATAAGTTTTATGCATATTTCTCCCTCTTTGACATAAATGCCAAAGATGTAGCATCTTTAACATGCGAAGTATAAGCTTTTGATCTCATGTTTTCTCCCTCTGTCACCATGCTTGTGACTGATTTGGAGTTTCTACTCCTGCTGTCATCCTCTGCATCATTCTTCAGATATTTTAATAATTTGTTCCTATTGATGCAGGGCAGCTTCCTTGTTGCTTTAAACTGCTAGAGTTAGGGGCATTACCCCCAACTTGCCTCTAAGATATTCATAGGCATCCTTGGGCAATGGTTTGGTGAAGATATCTGCAGTTTGTTCCTTTGTGTGAATGTACTCCAATTTCACTTGCTTTTCTTCTACCAATTCTCTGACATAGTGATACTTGATTGCAATGTGTTTGGTTTTTGCATGCATTACTGGATTCTTGGATATGTTTATAGCACTTGTATTATCACAATACAGTATCATAGGTTTAGTTACCTCTTCTTTCATTCCTTACAATAGATGTGTGAGCCACACAATGTTTGTGCAATTTACTGTAGCTGCTACATATTCTGATTCTGGAGTTGACTGGGATGTGCAGGTTTGTTTTTTGCTGGTCCAAGTAACTAGCCTTTTACCTAAAAATAATGCACCTCCACTTGTACTTATTCTGTCATCAATGTTGCCTCCCCAATCTGCATCTGTATATGCATTGAGCTCAAACTTCTCATTCTTTTTGTAGTATAGACCAAAGTTATTAGTTCCTTTGAGATATCTCATTATTCTTTTTACTGCTGTGAGATGCTTTTATTTGGGATTAGCAGAGAATCTAGCCACTATTCCACCTACTAATGCTATTTATGGTCTACTATGTACAACATATTGTAGTTTTCCAATCATGGATCTATACATTGTTTGATTGACTTCAGTTGATTCATCATTTTTGGATAGCTTATTTCCTGTTTCCATTGGTGTGCTGACTGGTTTGGACTCCTCCAATCCAAATGTTTTAAGAATCTCTTTGATGTACTTTGATTGTGTCACAAATATACCATGTTTGAGTTGATGTACTTGCAATCCAACAAAAAATTTGATCTCTCCAAACATAGACATCTCAAATTCATGTTTCATTTTGTCAGCAAAGCCTTTGCAAAGCACTTCCTTTCCTCCAAACACTATGTCATCTACAAAGATTTCAGATACAATAATATCCTTACCTTCTTCTGATTTGATGTACATGTTGCTGTTATTATCAGTTCTTTCAAATCCTGTTTGTACTAAATACTTGTGAAGTCTCTCATACCATGCTTTAGGTGTTTGTTTCAGACCATAGAGTGCTTTATGTAATTTACGAACCATATCCCTGTTGTTCTCATCAACAAATCCCTCTGGTTGTTCAATATAGATTTCTTCTTCCAATATACCATTTAGAAAAGTAGATTTTACATCCATCTTATAGACTTTAAAACCTTTATATGTAGCATATGCAAGTAAAGTTCTTACTCCTTCCATTCTAGCAACAGGGGCGAATGTTTCCTCATAGTCTAGTCCTTCTTCTTGAGCATAACCCTTGCATACTAGTCTAGCTTTGTTTCTAGTAATCTCACCATTCTCATCTAGCTTGTTTCTGAATACCCACTTGGTACCAATCACATTTTTGTAACCTAGTCTAGGAACTAAACTCCAGATTTTGTTTTTCTTTATTTGATCAATCTCTTCTTCCATAGCTTTATACCAGTCATCATCTTGTAATGCACCATATACTATCTTAGGTTCAAGTTTGCTGATTAGACATGATTCATGTCTTAGTCTATTCCTTGTCATTGGTCTTGCATCTTTGTCACTAATTATTTGTTCAACAGGGTGATGTCTTTTTACATATTTGGATAATCTTGGCTCTGTCCTTGTTTCCATGTTTGGTCTTTCAGATTTAGGATCACTATGCACTTCGTTGTCAGGTTGTTCTTCATCTCTTTCATGTATACTGACTTCAGGATCAGATTGTGCATTTTCTTCATTCTGTAACTCGGCTTCTAAATACAACTCGGCATTCACTGGTTGTGACTCGACTGAAACTGAAATTTGTTGTTGAGTTTCAATTTGATTGACAACATCCTCATCAATAGGCATTGCTTCATAAGAATACACAAAAGTTCTGTATTCATCCATTCTCTTTGGTTCTTCAGCGTGGACTTTTGTATGCTCATCAAAGTTTACATTTGCACTTTCCACAATTTTGTTAGTGGGTAAAAGCACAAACCTGTGTCACCTTTTATAAAGAAATGTGATATCAAAATGTGACAGTTCATCATTAGTGACAAAAAAAATGGTATTTGTGTTTAAAATATGAAGATGATGTAAACTAATGAAATGTGTAGAATTGGATGAATTTTATGCCTATAATTTTTATAAATTTTTTGAGTAAGAATTTGTTCATTTTATTTTATTTTGAAGTCCATTTTTTAACTCTAAAAAATATAGGGTGTAGTTCCCGTCAAACAAGTATATGCAAATCATCTTTTTTTGTTCTGATTTGAAAATATCTTATAGATGACATGTATAGCTAGTGCACAAAAAAAGAAATAATTATTTTTGATGTATATATTTTTTGTTATAAGTACTCAAGTTTGACCTTATCAGAATCCAACAGTTTTTTCCTCCCGTCAAAACTTTCCTATCAAATCTATACCTTCTTGAAAAAAAATTACATGCTCGTGAAGAGGATTCTCTCCTCTAGAGATAAATATAATTTTTTAATTTTTTTGATATGATTTACTATTTTTTTTCCTTTTTTGAGGGAGCATCTTTTGAAATGTTGAAATATCGACTTATAATACTTTGAGATTATAACATATTATAACTAATCAAAACACTCAAAAATTTATACAATGATGATATTGAATCTGAGATATATAAAAGCGTATTTTTAGTTTTTGAAAAAAATTGAGTTTTGATAGAGAAATGAGATTTGACCAAAATAGGTTTTGGTATCACAAAGGGTGACACAGATCTATACTTTTACCCTAGTGTTAGTATTCAAACACTTGTATGCCTTACTTTTAGTGGAGTAACCAAGAAATATGCCTTCATCACTTTTTGCATCAAATTTTCCATTTCTAGCATCTTTAAGGATAAAGCATTTGCAACCAAACACTTTGAAATGTTTTATATTGGGTGAGTGACCATACCATAATTCAAAAGGTGTTGTATTTGTACCTTTCTTGACTTGTACTCGATTCAGTGTATGAACAACTACACTTACAACTTCTCTCCAGTATTTTAGAGCAACACTCTTTTCCATCATTAATGTTCTGGCACAGTCAATCATAGATCTATTTCTTCTTTCAGCAATTCCATTTTGTGGGAGAGTTCTAGGAGTTGACGTTTATCTTTTGATTCCTTTATCATTACAAAATATCTTGAATTCATTTGATGTGAATTCACCACCTCTGTCTGATCTTAGGCATTTCAAGCTCTTTCCTGTTTCCTTTTCAACTCTAGCCACATACCACTTAAACATTTGAAAAGCATCAGATTTTTGTTTTAAGAACATAACAGTCATCATCTTGGAATAGTCATCAACAAACAAAATTATGTATTTATCTCCTTTGTAGCTTTGTACTTCCATTGGACTACATAAGTCAGCATGAACTAACTCAAGTACTTCTTTAGATGTATAGTTTTTGCTTTTGAAACTTGACTTTGTCATCTTTCCTAACTGACATTGTTTGCACATGATATTATTAGGCTTCTTCAATTTTGGTAAACCTCTGACTTTCTTCATTTTACTGATATTGAATAGATTTTCAAAGTTGACATGACATAGCCTTCTATTCCATAACCATTCATCATCAAATTTTGCAATAAAACAAGAAACATCATCCATATCAAGGTAAAACAAATTACTTCTTGTTTGATCTCCTTTTTCTATCAGTTTACCATCAGTATCATATATTTTTGTAGTTTTGTTTCCAAATTCTACTTTGCATCCTACATTGCCTAACTGTGAGACACTCAGCAAATTGTAGTTTAATCCTTCAACATAGTATGCATTAGCACATGAAATTTTCTCTGTGAGCTTAATGGAACCTTTTCCTTTGATTTGACATGGAGCATCATTACCAAATCTAACACCATTTCCATCATATTGAGTAAAGTTAACAAACTTACTTTTGTCTCCTGTCATGTAATGTGAGCATCCACTGTCTATGATCCACCTATCATTCTTGTTCATACATGTTACCAGTGTTGTAGGCTCTTCTTCATCCGATTGGTCCTTCATGGCTACATAAACAACTTCATCATCATTATCATTAGAATTTTCTTCAACAATATAACACTTCTTACCTTTGTCTTTGTAATCTCTCTTGTCATCTTCTCTTCTGAATTTGTATTTATTGCCTTCCTTGTAATCCTTTTTCTGTGTACACCTGGCAGCAATATGACCTACTTCATTGCAATTGAAACAAATGATAGGCATCTTACCTTTGAATTTTCCTTTACCTCTCTGAAATCTTCTAGCTAGTAGTGCTTCCAATTTTTTCACATCTTCCTCATCAGTGCTACTGTCACTGGATACATATTTCATTTTTCTTCCTTCCTCTGATTTCACCTGTTCAGCATCTTTCAGTGATAGCTTGGCCTTGAAAGCAGATTCAACATTCTCAGGTCTGTAGTTGTCAAAGTTAGATAACTCAAATGCAGTGAGTCTACCCACTATACCTTCAAAACTTAGATTGTTTCTTGGTATACATCTTAGCTCTTATATTGCTGATACTCTAATAGCATAGATAGGGAGCAAGGTTCTTAAGAACTTACTATTAACAATATCTTCATCCAATTGACCACTCAAACATCTTATTGCACTTACCACTTCCTTTATTCTTGCGCCATACTGAGTAGCATTCTCATTTTCCTCCATTTTCATATCATCAAATTTACCTCTGAGACTTTCTCTTTTTGCTCTTTGTACATTCTGATCTCCTCCATAGATGTATGATAGGGCTTTCCACATTTTGAATGCAGTGTCACATCCTTTGATATCATCAAATTCAGCATAGTTGAGTGTAGAAGCAATCTCCAACATCGTCTGATTGTGTTCCTGTTTGTTTTTCATATCTTCTGCAGTAAGAGTACCAGTTGGATCAACATGTTCAGTAATAATTTAATTTTGGGCATAATCTCTAATGGATCCAAGATGTAGCTTCATCAAACTTTTCCATGCAACAAAGTTGTCTTTGTTGAGCTTGTGAACTTCTCTCTTAGGCATTTTGATCTTTTTTGCTTATAGTCCCTTTAAACTGAATCAACAGTTTGGCTCTGATACCAATTGTTAGAATTCTTTAGAATAACTGGGAGGGGGGTGGTGAATCAGTTATCCAAGGTCCAAATGCCCTAATAATACTTTTTCTCAAATTATAGTGAGCCCATAAACTTTTCATCCATCCAAGCTTAAAATAATCATCCTAGCAAATTACAGTAAATCAATATGTAGCAATAAAACATGCAAGATCAACACATGACACAATGATTTACGTGGAAACCCAATTTGGGAAAAATGACCAGCAACATGCTACTTGATTCTCACTCTTCTAAAGTGATACCCTGTTAAAGGCTTACAACACACTGTTAAATGTGACCTTGTTAGATGATTTCACCAAACTGTTAGGAATGGGCCTGGTCAAAGGACTTTAGAACATTCACTTGGAATGTCACCCTGTTAAAGGATTTACCTCATGGCTATTAAACTAATCTAAGTCCATAGGATTTAAACAAACTGTTACAATTGCTAGAGAGTAACGATAATGGCTTTTTGATCTGATACAACTTACAATATACTTTGCAGATTTCAGATCTCACTTTAGTTCTATCCTTTTGCTTGGCTTTAATCACTTCAGCTCTGACAGCTTGTCTTCCTCTCAAGCTTCGTCTCCTTGAGTCTTCTTACTCATCATGCCAATGCAATCATATCTGGGGTCTTCTTATCAAAATAGAGTAACTGGGCTCTCTTTCTTCTTAGCACCTCCTTCAACACTTTATGCTTTCATGCTTGACCACCTCTCTCACTTTGCTTTATGACCTTATGACTCCTTAAATAGAAATTTGGTTTGCCTTTTCTGCTCAATTCTCCCTCTCCAATTTTAGGGTTTCAAATGGATTAGGTAGGATACAATGTATCTACCCCATATCTTGCTCTTATCTAAAAACTTCATCTAGAGTCCAGTTGTATCTTCATAAACATTCTACATGGTGTTCTGTGCCACCAGCTCATCATTCTTATCTTCCATTTAATTCACAGACTTCTAGATAACAAGCTTGTCAGCTTAGATCTAGCTAATCTTTGATTTTTGAAATAATGCAGCAACTCGACACTATTGGTTTACTGATGCTCGGCACCTCTGTGTTACTCAGAACTTGTATCTGCTCGGCACTTGTATTTGCTCGACACTTGTATCTGCTGAACACTTGTATCTGCTCGGCAGTTGTATCTTCTTAGCACTTGTATCTTACTCGACACCTGTATCTGCTCGGCACTTACTAAAGTTGAATTTTCTCGGCTTCAACTAGGAATCTGTTCGTCACTAACTAGCTTGCTCAACTCTCTCTCTCTCTAATGAATTTAGTTAGGCTTTACAAATGACTTAGCTAAAACCTTACATCTTTGATGTGTTTCAATGTGCCCATTCTCTATGTCTTATAGTATGTCATCAATACACTTTTTCATCAATGGCTTAGCTAATCCTTGTACTTCATTACAACATCATAACTTCAACCTTTCTCTAGGTGTTCTAGTTACATCTTATTGATTGCCTCCTCCTTGTCAATCAACTAATTGATAGTATTTGGATCACTAAAGCAATTGTCATTCTTGCAAGTAGCAAGTTTGACATCAATGACAAAACAATGATTGAGAACATTCTTTTACCAGTTCCATATACAATTTTCCTCATGATCTTTTTAATCATTTCCAATGGATTATAGATAATGGTTGCTCTCATCATATGACTGGTGATAAAACTAAGTTTGAACATTTTGAAGACTATGATGGTGGTAGTGTGAGATTTGGTAATAATGAAACTTGTTGCATAAAAGGAAGAGGAAGAATCTCACTAACTGAAGAGCTTGTATGTGATAATGCATATTGGGTAGAAGGACTAAAACACAATCTATTGAGTGTGCTACAACTACTCAATAATGGATTCAAGGTAGAATTCATGTATGGAAAAGCAAGACTGCTGGATGACAAAGGAAAGCTGATTGGACCAAGCACTCAAACAAAAGATAACTTGTTCTATATTGAACTTAGTGAATGTTCATGTTTTATTGCTCAAGTTGAAGAAAGTTGGTTATGGCATAGGAGGTTGTGTCATGTGAACTTTGATAACTTGGTGAAAATAAACAAATTCAAGAAAGTAAGAGGCATTCCTAATATAAAGAAACCTAAGGTTGGTCTATGCAAGAATTATCAAATTGGTAAGATGGGAAATACTAGCTTCAAAAGTAAAAACTATCAGTCTGAAGAAGTTTTAAAAATTGTGCATATTGATTTATGTGGATCTATTGGGATTGAAAGCTATATTGGTGAAAAGTTCTTCATTATTTTTGTTGATGATTACTCAAGAATGATGATTGTCATGTACCTGAGAGAGAAGTCAAAAGCATTTGAGAAGTTCAAATGGTATTTGGCTAGAGTTGAGAATGAAACAAGCAAAAGACTGAAATGCTTGAGCTCAAACAAAGGCGATGAATTCATTTCACATGAGTTCAATAACTTTTGCATTGAAAGAGGGATCAAAAGACAAACATCATCCCTTGGAACTCCTGAGAAAAATGGAATAGTTGAAAGAAGGAACAGATCTATCATGGACTGAGCAAAAACTTTAATGATTGAAAAGAACATTGCTATCAAATATTGGAAGGAAGCTATCAGCACTGCAATTCATACCTTGAATCAAGTACAACAAAAGAAGGATTCATTCAAAACCCCCTATGAGTTATGGTATGGCTATAAACCCAATGCAAGTTACCTAAAAGTATTTGGAAGCAAATGTTATATTTTCAAAGAATCTAGAAAAGGTAAATTTGATGTGAAAGGTGATGAAGGAATATTTTTAGAATATTCTTGTAAAAGTAAAGCATATAGATGTTTGAACTTGTTTACTCACAAAGTCATAGAAAGTACACATGTGAAAGTTGATGAGTTTGCAGAAAGAACTAAAGAAGAAAGCAAAAGGGAACCAAAAGATTACAAGAGATTTTTTTCATTGAACTTGATACGGTGCCAGATACACCTATCAGTCAGAAATCTTCTACTCCTGAGTCTTCAGTAACCAAGTTGCAGAAAGTTCAAACTGAGCTACATGAACCTGAGTCACATTCTGATGCTATCGAGCTAATGCCTAGCAAGTTTGAAGGACTCGAGTAGCAGACAGAACAACCACAACCTGAAGCTGAAGTACAAGAGGATGAGAATGCAAATCATTCAAAAGGTAAGGAACCTGTATTAGCTAAGTATGTTGGGAGACATCAGACACCAGATCAGATCATTAGAAAAAACTCTGAAGGGACTATGACAATAAGTAAGTTGAGAAGTACTTGTTTACTTGCTGATTTTGAACCTAGAAGTGTAAAAGATGCATTAGAAAATGAAAGTTGGATTGAGGCTATGAATGAAGAGATAGAGAAGATAGAGAAAAATAAAACATGGACTTTGGTACCTAGGCCTAAAGACAAACATGTGATTGGAACTAAGTGGGTATTCAGAAATAAGTTGAATTAAGATGGTAAGGTGTCATGGAACAAAGCTAGACTGGTATGCAAAGGATACTCTCAAGAAGAAGGAATAGACTATGGAGAGACTTTTTCTCCTGTTGCAAGATTGGAATGTGTTAAGACCTTACTTGCATATGCTGCATACAAAGGATTTAAAGTTTATCAGATGGATATCAAGTCAACATTTCTCAATGGTATACTAGATGAGGAGGTCTACATTGAACAACCTAAAGGTTCTGTTGATCCAGACAAGAAGGACATGGTCTGAAAATTACACAAAGCATTGTATGGTCTGAAACAAGCCCCCAGAGCAGGGTATGAAAGACTATATAACTATCTTATTCAGATTGGTTTTCAGAGAACTAATGATAATAGTAGCTTGTACATCAAGGAAGGACTAGACAATAAGATTGTTTTGGTAGAAATATTTGTGGATGATACTTTGTTCACCAGAAATGATGATCTTTGCAAAGAATTTTCAGAACAAATGAACAAGGAATTTGAAATGTCAATGTTTGGTGAGATCAAATTCTTTGTTGGTCTTCAAATGCAAAAAAGTAAGAATGACATCTATATTACTCAATCTAAATATATCAAGGCAATATTGAAAAAAGTTTGGTATGGAAGACTGCAAACTAGTTGGGAATCCTATGTGTACTGGATTGAAACTTAACAAGGATGATGAATCAAAGGAAGTGGATTAGACATTGTATAGATCTATGATTGGAAAGTTGTAGTATGTAGTGCATATAAGGCAAGATATTGCCTTTGCAGTTGGTATTGTAGCAAGATTTTCAGCAAAACCAAGAGAAAATCACATGATGGCAATCAAAATGATCATGAGATATTTGAAAAGAATTGAAGATTATGGATAATGGTACAAATTTGGAGGTAATCTAGATTTGAAAGTGTTTACTAATGCAGATTGGGTAGGAAATGTTGATGACATAAAAAGTACAATTGGAGGAGCTTTCTTTCTTTGAAAGAGGTTGGTTTCTTAGACAAGTAAAAAGCAAAATTGTACATCCCAATCCACAACATAAGCAGAGTATGTTGTAGCAGCAGTAAACTGTTCTAATATTGTTTGATTCAAATAGTTATTGGAAGGTATGAAGAAAGAAATCAAAGAATCTATTGTTATGTCTTGTGACAATACAAGTGCAATTAACATATCCAAAAATCTAGTGATGCATTCAAAAACCAAGCACATTGCAATAAAGTATCACTTTGTCAGAGAATTGGTGCAGGATAAGGAGATCAGATTAGAATATGTTTATACAAAAGAACAAATTGCTGACATATTCACCAAGCCTTTACCTAAGGATGCATTTTTGTATCTAAGAGGTAAGTTAGGGGTCATTTCCCTATCTAAAGCTCACTAAAATGAAGTTTTAGTGATGCATCAATAGGTATCAAGTTGGAGATCTTTTAGTTGATGCAGAATAATCATGGAAACATTGCATATGAATCAATACATAAGGTACATTGCTATTCATTTGGTTTGTGTTGTCTTTAGCATGTGTTGTCAAAGAGAGAGAGTATATTGTCATATCTTTCTAAAATTTGATGTTTGTAAAGAAGCTATGTAATTCCTTCACATAGGGAGATTACTGTATTTGAGGAGTTTGTGGAATAAAATGTAAGAGGGAGAAACATTCTGTCAGAAAAGACTTGTTTTCAAATTTTATTCTACTATGACATGTTGTGTTGCCATCAATGCCAAAGAGGGAGATTGTTGGATGCAATTATTCAATTGTGTGTTATCTTTGATGTTACACAAATGTCATAGTAGTTATCAGTTAGAATCTATCGAGTTCAGTTGGTGAGCAAGGAAAAAGACAGAGTCTACCCAGCTCAGAAGGTTAGCAAAGATAATTACAGAGTCTACCAAGCATCTCTAGAGGTTACAATATGAAGTCAGTTTCTACCGAGCTCACTCGAGCACTAAAGGCTTCTGTGGTAGAAATCAGTATATACTAAGCTCACAAGGTCAGCGAAGGGAAATCAGTTCTTATCGAGTTCACTCAATCTCCAAAGGATTTTGCAGAATTCGTAGTGTTTACCGAGCTTCACTTGGTTAACACTAGAAATCATTTCTGGAGCAATATTTACCGAGCTGGGTCAGTCAATGAAGGATTTCATTATTTTTAGAAATAAAATTTATTTGTTTAATGTAATATTTGTAGTGGACTAATGTATGGTTTATTAGTAAATGTAACTTGTAATTGAGCCAACTTGACAATCTGTAATGTATAAAAAAAGGTCAAGTTGTGTTTTCAAATGTATGAATGGATGTGTGAATGAGTGAATATGCAAGTGATTTGATTGTGAAGAATAAGTGTGAGTGAATTTTGAAGAAGGATTAGATATCCTTGAGGAGCAGCAAAGTTGTATTCAATCAGTTAGGATCTATTGCAAGCAGAGAAGAGATCTGTATCAGCAAAGTTCAGTTGCATCTCATTCAGGTCAATTATTGTTACTTTCTCACCATTGTAACAGTAAATTCCTAAATCTCTTAATGGAGTTGGTCTAACAACCATTTTGTAAATCCTCTAACAAGGTGGATAGTTCAACTAAATTGTTCTAAAGTCCTCTAGCAAGGCCAGTCCTAATAGGGTGATTAAATCCTCCAACTAGGTCACACCTAATAGTGTGTTTTGTAACCTTTAACAAGGTTGGCTCCTAACAGGGCTCACTTTAGAAGAGTGAAAAATTGTAGCTAGTTACTTGGTCGTTTTTCCCATATTGGGTTTCCACATTAAATCTGATGTCTCTTGTGTTCATGTTATTTTCTTTTGCATGCATATTAATAATTGTGAATGCTTAAAGATTAGTAACAAGTTAATCTACTGAGTTACAATATTTTTGTAGCTACCGAGTGACAACAGTAATTAAGTTTTAAGACATCTAAGGGATCTGTGGATTTATTTTTGTGGTAATTGATTCACCCCCCCTCTCAGTTACTCCATCTATAATTCCAACAAGATGTTAACCCCAACTTAGGATAAAGTTATTTTATGTTTTGGGAAGTGTGCAAGAAGGTTGAAGGCCAACAAGACAAAATAATTGGGTTTAAAGGAAAGAGTTTTGTATGCAAAGTTGTGTGATGTATTTAGACATTGAAATGACATTATTATATTATGAAAACTTTTGGTTAGAGAAGAGCAAAGAAATATATGAAAAAAAATTAAAGAAAGCCACCAAGGACAAATTAGAATTTGAAAATATCAACATTGTGAACAAGGTTTTTGTTTCTATACCTATTGTGTACAGAATATATCATTATATATGCATGTTTGAGAAATGAGCTAGCTTGCATCTTTTGTAATTTTAATACCAACCCTAATAGGGTTGAGGCTTCTAATAAGGCCTATTCCTCTAACAAGGAAATATACACTATATAGATGTAATAGAATCCTAACAGGGGAAATATCTTTTAAAAGATACTTTTGATTAGTGGATTATTTTGTGGGTACCATCCTCACTAGGGTTTTCCCTTGGCTAGGGTTTCCCTAGTTAATAAATAATGGTGTTATGAGTTGCATTATGTTGTTATGTTTACTTTTTAGTTTAATCTGATATGCATGCTTAAATATTGTTAAAGATATCCATAGTTGGGCAATTTGGAATGCTGATTCACCCCCCCCCCCCCGCCCCAACCTTTCTGTATTTCTTATTTCTAACAATTGGTATCAAAGAAAAATTATCTAAAGAAGGCCTAACAACTTGAGTAAGATCTGTATGGATATGAATCAGTTATAGAAAAACCTAGAGGAAGCTCTTGAGGAACTTGATGTAATCTTAGAAGAAAGAGACAACTTGAAGATCAAACTCAAAGATGCACAAGACTGCATTGTGAAGTTGAAAGAGTGGATTGATTCTACTAAATCCGAGAATAAAGAGTCAAATGATCAAATCAAAGATACTGATACAGTTTCAAAACTAGAGAAGGAGAATGAGATTCTAAAGCATGAACTTGAGATCACAAATATTAAGATCAATTTGATGGAAGATGAGAAGATAAGTCAACCAAATTTGGTATCCGAGAATACAAATTTGGAATCCAAACTTATCAAGCTGACATCTAAACTTGAATCTTTAAAGCTACCATTTATAGAACTTGAGAAGTACAACATTATTGTGAAAGGAGAGTTTACACAAACAAACCAACATCTAAGAAGTTATATTCCAACACTGAGAAGCTTGATGAGTAGATCATAGCATAAAGACCTAAAGGTGATATGACCAGTATAGGTTACTAAGAAGAAGGAAAAATTAAGATATCTGAAGTTACTAAGGAACCAGAGCTAGTGATTCAACAACCTGATGAACAACAATATATTACTAAATAAATTAGTAAAAACTGTGGATATGTGACTAGTTTTGATCACGTGACCAATGGTAGTTTATTGCTAGACATTTATCTCCCAAACAAATTTATGACTAAATTATTTTAATCATTGATTAGGTCATTGATTTAGTTGTTTATTGTTGTTACTTGGTAGTTTATATGATAGATTAATTGATAATTTTGGTAGTATATTTGGTAGCTTTTTGGGTAGTATATATGGTAGTATATTTGGTAGTTGATTTGGTATTATATTTGGTAGTTTTTTGGGTAGTATATATGGTAGTATATTTGGTAGTTTATTTGGTAATATATATGATAGTATATTTGATAATATATTTGGTAGTTTATTTAATCATTAATTTAATCATATTAGGGCATGATGGAATTGAACCACCATCCTCCTACTTATAAAGCAGGTGGTCTTCCATTGAGCTAGTATCCTTTAAAGAATAATGCAAAAAATTGACAAATTTGTCTTCCCAACATTATATCTACCATGATCATGGTCATTGTAACATGATATACTCTTCTCAAAGAACATAAATTTTAGTTATTATGAAAAACAATAATCTAAATCTTTATCAATAACAATTCAACAATTTTAAATTCTTTTGTTCAAGCATTTTAAAATTATATTTCATGTCAATTACACTTCTCTAAATTATTGCAGTGATAGACTCTTATAAAATATAATTTGGAGCACTTTGGCCACACACAAGTCTTGTTTCTTGTGCTAACTTTTTAGAAAAAATATACAAATGATTATGCAATTTATGTCAAGAAAATAGACCTTTGCATTGAATAAAAACATCAAACCCCATTAAAAAATCACATCTGTTAAAAACTATGAAGCACAATCAATTGAAATACTCACTTTTTAACATATGAAAATGCCAAAGGATCAAATATTTCCTCTTCCTTATGCTCAGGTGGGTCCTAAAAGTGTTCATTACACTGATGTTGACATTTATTGAACTTAGTCTACAAAGAACATAAAAATAGGATTTTGATTTTAAAAAAGGCACATGAAAAGAAAGTTTTTATCAATGATCTATAATTAAGTTATTCCTAGTAATAGGGTAAGTGGTGTCAATTCATAAATGTAAACAAAAAACTAAATAATATGTTTATGATAAATTGCTTTAAAAAAACCTATAACAAAAGGAAATAATGGACTAGTAACTTGTCTGGTAGGCAATGACTATGCTTCACTTGTTGATAACCCCAATTTTAGGATAAGCCTCAGGACCATACATTGATGGATCATGAGATGGTTGCTCATAACCATAAACTTCATATCCTTGACCATAATGTAATGTCCCCTTTTTAGAGCTAGATTTGAATGATAATAGAGCCGAAATACAAAGTGAAGCAAAAAAATAAATTAAATATAATCATAATCATAATAATAATCAAGTTAATCAAATAAATGATAATAAACTATGAAATATCATTATTTAAATTATTATAATAAAGAAAAAAATATTATTAATAATATTACATAATATAATTTATCATTACAAATATGATTCAGAAGTAACATATAGCATAATATTATGAATCATCTATTTTAAGATAATGAATAGAATTAAAATGAAATATTTAATTATGATTATAATCTTATCCTGAGTCAATATTTTAATATTATAGATATAACAAAAATATATTTAATATAAAAATATAACATATCATTATAAATAAAATAATAACAAAGATCAAATATGATAAAGCTACATGTACTTAGACACGACGCTTCAAAGGGATATATATAGAAATGTGATAAGTAGCTTGTATTAATGCTATCACAATTGGACACTTCCCAATAGTCATCTGCATCCACAAAAAATAACAACAGCTATTGGATTCAAAATCTGACTATTTTGGGTGAAAAAACTAGGGTTTTCAGAGAATGCCTGACTATATTTCCATATCTATATCTTATTCAAGATAAACCACTTTAACATAAAATGATCAACTACATAAATAAAAAGAAAAAATGATTTACAAAATATTCAAAGCACAAATCAAATTACCCCTTCCATCCAAAATGTAATATTGATGTGGTAGAGTGACATCCAGATTGTAATATTAGGAGGTGTGTTTATTGATTTCTTTGGTATGTTCTAGCTAACCTCTTTATTAGTTGGAACAACTAAATTAGTCTATGGAGGAGATGATGTGGATTAATGCATCGTCCATTCTACCAATGTCATTTGTTTCTGATCTATGCGTAAGGAATGTGGAGGATAGTTGCATTCTAGAGACCTTGTAGAAAATTGATATTCACTCTACTCTAGTACAATCCAATGCCATTATTGATCAATTCCCACTTAATCAAATACAAGGGCAGTAAAATCCTTACTTGGTAGATAAAATTAGATATACATCAAACTCTAGATCTATAATAGGTTTGAGTTAATCAACATGCTAGCTCTATAGATGATTGTGATTTTAAGGATGCAAAACTGCAAACTATTATTAACAACTCAAACAAGGAATGAAATGATCATAAAATAGATTCCTCATTACTTAAGCCATGTGCATTGAGAAAAAAATGTATATCAACTCTTAAAAGAGAATGAAATAAATCCCCCAAAAAGAAGGGTGACTCTTAATTGAACATTAACCAAAGGGATAAATTAACATTCGTACTAAAAATAAGCATAATGATAATAAAATATCCAAAGAATCAATTTCTATTCCACTCTCTATCTCCATTCTCCAAAAAACAAAAATGAAGGAAGATTTTTGCTTCTCTTCTAATCGCTTAACCTTAAAATATTTTCTTTACTGATATTTGAAGCCCGTGGACATAAAATCTCTAATAAATATGTTGGATGGAGATAAAGAATAGAAGAAAAAGAAAGATGATAATCCAATGATATTACTCTTCAGCAATCAAATATCTAGATCGAATCAATCAACATAAGCACTCATTGAAAGAGGAAAAAAATCAACATTCAAGAGGAAAATGACATCAAATCATATTCATTTAACTTACAAAAATAGACTGAAAACATTTTCATAACACCACCTCAATTTGAAACTCTTATCATGAATGAAAAGGACTGTAAGTCATGTAGCAGCAAATAAGAATAAATAATTCTAAGGAAGCAATATTAAGTTAGCAATCAAGTGAAAATAAGCAAAACTAATAATAAACAACAATAAAAGAATGTTGAGAAGGAATATTCTAAACGAGAGAGGGAAAGTGATTATGTTGAAGAAATTGTCAGAGAGCACATCAAAAATAGGGTAGGCAACAAAAGAAAGGGAAAGGGATGTCATGATGAGAGGGATTCTCTTCATTCTGATGATGAGCCCTTGGCTCAATGCTTGGAAAGGAAAAGGCAGTCTGTGCGGCGACAAGATAATAAAAATGTCAATAAGATGAATGAGGATTCTGACTATGTTGATAATGGTGAACAGGGGTCTAAGTCTAATGGGGTGATTATGCAGGTGGTGGGCTAGGGTCTTCTAAAGGATTATTTGGTAACCCTGACTCTATTCAGAAGGACATAGGCATCCTAAAGCATAAAATGGTGCTGTTGAACAAGGAAATGGATCAATTAAGCAAAACAGCTAGAGGGGAAAGAATCTTAGGATAGCACATTGATAGGCTTTCAGAGGTCATAGGAAATGTTGTAGAAGTGAAAAATCTAATGCACAAGATCCCTGTGATGGAAGCTAAGTAGAGGGTTATGGACAAGGACATTAGTAGTATCCAAGGGAAGGTATCAAAACTTCAAACTAGCTTGGGTAACATGGATAAACAGCTTAAACAACTGGTGGATAATGTGACTAATTTATTGAAGAAGAATGAGGTAGATAAAGGCTAGGATTCACCCTCGGGAGTTGATTCTCAAGGACCTAGAAAGCGTACTCGGGCCCATTCGACGAAGATTGAGGAAACCAATAAGAAAGATGAGGTGAAAGCTACTGCTGAAACCATGCATTCTCTAGTGGACCAGGCTATGAATTTGATTAATACTCCTTAGCTGGTCGGTTGTTGTACCTTTCTGGACTTTTGCTGTCTTTTCCAACACTATCTTTTGTGACCTCTTTTTTGTTGTCTGAGGTCTATTTCATGTTGTTTTTGGTTTCTTCTCTCTAGAACACTGCTATTGTAAAGGTTTCAAGTCCTTTAAAACCTATTTTTACTTAATCAAAACAATAACAAATAGAAAAGGTAATTAATTTTGCTAACAGACATGGAAAGGTGAAATCAAGGAAAATGAATAGGTAGCTAAAACACGAGTCCTTACAACTGTAGAAGAAATCATTTCAAAGACTAAAATAATATTTAAAAATTATCCAGGTAACTGATTGACTAGCACACCTTATTTAACATTTGATGTGCCCTTTAAGTAAGTTGATGTGACATATATTGCCTCTTCAAGGGGGACTTCAATAAAATGAGCATAATTGATCAATGTGATCTAGATCCAACATTAAATAGAATGTATTTTTTGGTAGTAACTTCTTCAGATCATTATCATGCAACTGTGCAACTTCTTTATCTATGAGCTCAAAATCCTAAAAAATATTTACATATGAAATGGTTTCAGTTATAGAAACATATAATTGAATTTTATTTGCTAAAATATCAATGTAGTGAATTATACAAGGAATTTAAGACTAGTTATATTGTCTATAAACAATCAGTTTGTAAAACCATTTAAGAAAAGGTTGTTTTTTTATAACTGGGTCACCGTTCAAGGAAATCAAACAAATAATTAAATCATGAAATTGGCTTTCATAAAATGGATACCTTATGAATATATTTAAGAGCAAGTCTAGTTTGATCATATGAATCTGAATTTGGTTTAATCACACCACATCAGATGCAAATCCCCCACATAAATCTTGGATGGGGAGGGCATGTTGGACTGCTAGTAGATGCTTCTGTATTATCTGGAAAAGAGTGTCAATGTGTGAAATAAAAATAAATCATTTTCAATCAAATGTGTGACAATTCCAAACAAATAAAACTTTAAAATAGGTGTAAAAACTATTTCACGAAAGTATGTTTTTAGATACCTTTATTGTATTCAATCACAAAAGCTTGCATCTCTTTGCTTCCCACATGCACCATTCCTCCATCACACAATCTTTGTCTTTTCATTCTGATTATACCTAAAGAAAAAACATTGTAATGTAATATTTGGAAACTTTTAGAGGAGAAAAATACTCAATTGATACAACAGCAATAATTAATAATTAGCTTGAAGATACAAAATAGATTTTAGGATCCAATGAAATTCAAAACTAGATTTTATAAATAAAAAAATTAGCTCCATTAGGTTTTCAAAACCAAAGCATCCAAGACTCCCAAAAGTCAAGCTGAATATCCATATTTACTTCATTTTTTCCTCTGAATTTTGATGGTATAAATAGGTGACTTAGAGTTGAGCTTCATGTGCTTCTTGTGTCCATTTCCTTCATACAATTAGCTTCTATTCTTCTCTAGGTTTCAAATTTTTCAATTGAATCCAAATTTCTAATATGAATCAGATCCTAAGGAAGTCCACATCACTAGGATCACTTTATGTTCTTAATTAGACTCCAAGTTTCTAGCAACACAAAGTTAAGTTGAATAGTGTTATAACATTCATCATATTATAATCTTAATAATGTCACTTTAAGTGTTTCAAGATTCTAATCACTCAAATAATGCCCATTTAAGTGTCTCAAGATTCTAATCACTCAAATGTTGTAATAAAGCTTGATTGAATAAAGTGATTTCCTCCATCATCTATTTTTAAAAAAAAACCGAAAGCCTTCAATAAAGAAATCTAAACTATATTAAAAAAATTTCTCAGATTCAAAAGCTAAATATAGTAACCATTAGATTGTCTGCAGTTGATCAGGGCACTGAATCTTCAGAGGTCAAACTGTTGGTTGAAGACATCTCTACAACTAAATATTTAATCTTTGAGAAAGAATAAGTATCACAACCTTTAAATGACATCATTGGAGGTTCTTAAGGTAGGTTGAAGAGGTTGGTATATATGCATTATGCATGTGCATGTTGGTATAAATATCATGTGCATCCTCTTTGAAATCAACACAATCACTATCAAATTTGCCCTTTCCTTTTTTACATAGATCTTTCTCTTCTTTCTCTTTGAATTTATCTTCTTGAACAACCCCTAACTTGTATTTAAAAATCACATCAACATTTATTGTGTACTCTTGAATGAACTTTGGAAAAAAAGAAAGTTGGAATTAGCTATTTAACTCTCCAATTGACTTAAAATACTTGTTAAAAAAGAAACTTAAAGTATTCATAGAATTGGAAATATATCAAGAACCTAAAGTAGGTATGGAAATACAAAGTCAATCACATTATTCATCTAGGAAAGTTCTAAAGAAACACTTGGTTTGATCAAGTCATAGCAAATGAACAAGCATGAAGCAAAACATTCTTTCTTTCCCTATAGTTCCAAAAGAAAAAAATAAGCCTCATTTCAATGAAACACTTCAACAAGAAAATTCAAAATCTAACTTAACCTATGAAAAAGCACAAGAAAATATGATTTAGCAATTACATAGCTATTCTACATAATACACTAGCAATTCCTCTGCAAGCTCACAATCACCTGATTGAGAGCTAGTTTCCATTTCATGCTTGTAAAGATTATCTTTTTTAGACAATGCAATAGACTGCCTCCATCTTCTTGCTTTCTTGTAAATGAAAGCATCAATATGAAGGAATTTAAGAAGTTCATGTTTCTCAACCTAATTGAAAGTGAATCTCATTAGAATAATATTCAAATGCTAAGTTACATCCCATTTTGAAATTAAATGAACAAACTAAAAGAGATGCCCCTATCACCCTCTAAGCAAGTCCTATCTTATCAAAGTTTTCATGCATATCTATATATTCTTGAAGCCTATCATAATATTCCTCTTCTACATAAATCTCATTCAAAGCCTCAAAAACATCAGCTACATTATTGCTTTGTACCACAACCATGTATGGCTTCACAAGACAAAGATGTCCAGCTTGCATAACAAATACAACATAAAAAAAGAAATTCATGTGAAATTACTTCAAACCAAATAGTTGCTAAGGGAGACATTTAGAAAAACTTAATATCTAACTAAAAGGTATCTTAGTAATCTTGAGAAACATCAATAGTGAAAAAGAGTGGAGAGACATACCTTGTGCATGATGTCAACTACTTGTGTGTGGTCTACCCTAAGGGCAAGTACATTTAAGAGGTCATTAATAAGATATAGGTGTTCTTGCAAATAAAAGTGGATAGCCTTGAGTACAATTGAACAATGGCCACTTTAACTATAATATCTTTGAATTGCATATGATCCCAAGCTTCTGGAGAATGGTTCATGATAGTAGTAGCAACATTGTCATATTCATCATCTTGAATAAATAAATCTATAAGTTCCTTCCAGTGTTGCTATTGATCAAAAAAATATTTATTATTAAGGTGAATGATTGACTGATTTTTAATATCAACACTTGGAAAGAGTATTAAAATAGTTTTTGTGTCGAATGAACTCAAACACCAACCTATGATTTAGAATTGGAGTGTGGTATAGGCTAAACATATACGAAGAACTTATATTCAACAATCTGTACTATTTAAGAACTATAATATTTTGATCTTGATCTGAAGGTTCGTATGGAAATAAACTTTTGGAACAACAATATTACTCCCTTTCTATGCAACAAATTCACCTATAAGGAGCTGATTAGTTAACTTTTATCTAATAGAAGTTGATCTGAAAGACAAATATAAAGTAATTAGATTGTTGCATTACTTGATTTTGACTCCTATTTAAGCACTCAAGTTAACACAAATATAATTTATTAAGGTTTTATAATGTAAATGCTTTATCAATGTTATATATGAAAATATAAAACTTTTCTATGTATTTAAATAGTCATCCCCTTTCCCATCCCCTATCATCCTAAAAAATGACATAAAAAATAGATGATGTCAAAACACATCCACTTATCTTCTACCTAGAAACATGGGGTAAGTTTTAAATGAGTGCACCTTGATTATAAATAAACCAATGATATAATGTATTATGAGCACAATGGGAGCCATGATGTTGTTGTAGAAGATAATGAAATAAATTAGCTACTATACGACCATATTATATTGAATAGATTACCTACTGTATCACCATATTATAATGAAAAAATAATAGAATAAAGCAAACAATATTATTTCAGGATAGTAATAATGATGCAATGGAAAATTATTGTTCACCATGAGCAAGAACAAGGTATATAGATACAAGTTCTAGAAGACTAAGAATGAGAATTCCCATGACAGACATTAATGGTGAGAATCCTCGCTTATTTATCTAGTTGAAGAAAAAATGTTTCTATTACAAGTGCCCATTAGAGTTTGAATTATAAATATATAATTAAAATTGAGAACTTATATAGTATAAATAATAATTGTTAGGCAATAATTAACTATGGAATGAATAATACAACTTAATATTGTGACAGTAAAAGGAGAGCATCCGTAGATAGCAGACTACTAAAGAAGAGCACTTAAACCAAACCTATTGATTAATTACTACTACTCTAGGGAATGATTATCTATTAATATAATAGGATTTATTGATCAGTTTCCTTGGATATATCTATTTATTGTAAGGTTACTCTTTTATTTGTATTGTCATAGTGAGGCTTCTTATTATAAGAGCACTTAAACTAGGCCTATTGATTGATTATTATTACTCCGAGGAATTATTATCTATCCATTTAATAGGATTTATTGATCAATTTCCTTAAATATATGTATTCTTTGTAAGGTTTCTCATTAATTTGTAATGTCACAGTGAAGCTTCTTATTATAAGAGGACTAGTTATGGAACATGGGGCCGAGGTTAACTAAATATGATGCAACGCTAAGTTTTCTACCAAACAACTCTATGGCATATTTAAAAAAAAATCTAATCTAATGACAGCAAACCCTGACCAATGGCTATGTGTAAAGACTTTATAACAGTAGGTTTCTCTGTGTCTACCACAAAAATTTTCTTCCACTCCCTAGTGTTGAATGAAGATCCTAAACCATCTGGTGCCAGAATAGTTTCAAGATGATTTTTTTGACTTGAATGGGACAATTCCAGCTTGAATAGGACACCAACTATTAGCAAGGGAATACAAATAATACCACTTATTCCTGATACTTCAATTTAATAACATAGATTGATTCAGACAACTTTAATGCCATGTCTATGTTTGCATACTCACCATCAACCTAGACAAATTATATTGTTCTACATAAACAAAGGCATAATGCTAACAAAAATCTAAAGATCAAACCATGTCTATAAAACCAATCATTGATATTGTCTCGATAAACCCTAACTTAAAATTTTAGACATATTTTGATTAAATTTCTCTGAAGCCAATGTCACAATGCAATTTTATGCCTAAAATATCACCAAAGCAACTATCGTGTATATATTTTTGAGCTCCATGCACAAAGAGAACTAGAAGTAGTGTGGCTTACGCATCTTTTTATATGCTACTAAAAGTGAGGACAAATCATACTTAGCAACTAGAATATGGAAAAATTAAATTTGGCACTTAAATTAGAATCATACCCTTCACATCTCCAATGACTGTGACTAGTGGTACTATGCACAAATTCAAGAAATAACTAATTAACAAAAAGTGTTCAACTTTAGTAGCCTCCAATGAAAAAACTAATTAAAATCCCTCATTTTTATTCTCTTATAAGCTAGATCTCAAACCCTAAATAAGAGATAATATATCCTAACGTCGAGTATCCATAATTATGAGCAAGAAACAAAGACCAACATTTGAAACCAAAACTTGCGAATCTCGAAGGTGGAACACAACTATACCTTTGAAGACGTAGATGTACAAGAGGAAAGAAACGTATGTCCAATATATTTTGCACAAAACAAGTATTCCTAGGTGGTATACTCTATTTTTGTAGTCACCAAAGGCATCTGTAGCAGTCAAAACAAAGAGACAGTCATTCACTTGTATGATCGAGGGGAAGCCCTAATGGCTAGCTGGTGCTCTCAATCATCACACAACCCCTAGATCTCGGTGAAGGGGAAAAGCCTGGTGAAGAGAAAAATCCTACCATAACCCTTATCTCAAGGTGTGCACCTCAATTCTACCCTCTTCTCTATCCTTGAACATTGTGAAAGAAAAAATCTGCATGGTAGGAGCTAAACATTATCATATTCAGTAGTTTTGGAAGATTAATGAACCAACAAATAGGCATATAGTAGGGGGTTAAAGTACATAGAGAGTGACAATTAAAATGTAAGTTTAATAATGAGTAAATGTAACAAAGGAACCTGACCAACTAAATAGAAAAAAATAAAACTTGTATAGCCATTGTGATGCTAAGATCAATTACCAACATTCAATCTTGGCCAAATTTGTAGAGCTCCAATATTTCAGTAAGAGTAATGTTGATCTTAGAATGGTTTTGACAATTGAGTGTCAACACACTTAAGCCATTTGCTAAGTTCATGTTGAGCTAGCAACATATGCCGAGTATAATATATGCAAGTGTCGAGTTGCAATAGGTGCTGAATCAGAAAGATAGTAAGTGTCGAGTCATTCAGGTGTCGAGCAAACAGACAGTGCTGAGCAAGTATGTGTGCCAAGTGAATAATAGATGTTGAGCATATTTAGGTGTCGAGCTAGAAAAAAATTTAGTATGTGCCAAGCAACAATTTTATCAAGTGTCGAGTAACATAGAATCAACATATGAGTTTGTGTCTTCACATACTAAGATGTAAACCGTTTTGCATGCCAGCTAATGGATAGATCTCGAAGATTGGAGATAAGATTGAATCTATTTGATTTCCTATGTAATCAACATGAAACCAATTAGAAAAATGGAATGCTAAGGAGGAAAAAAGGTTGAATCTCAGTCATAGATTCATACCTAACCCTAAGTTACAAAAACCTTTTAAGGAGGTTGAAGCCCCATAATTCAATAGAGTGAATAGAGTGTGAGTGAGAGAAGAGTAGAAGGAAAAAGGGGTGAAGTGTTAAGAGGACATACAAGGTGACTTAGCAAATTTCTAGATCAGTTAGAAGAATAGAGTATCAATACTATAAACAACTTCATATCAGATCAGCAAGGATCATATTGGATTGAATAGCAATCTAGAATCAGCAATAACAGATTACAAGTGATCAGGTCAAACATTCTACTATACTTTCTAAAAATTGTTTTAGCAAAATGAAATCCTATGTAGATAGGTTGGTTTAATAGCCATTATATAAAGCCTTTAACAGGGTGACATTCCAAATGAGTGTTCTAAAGTCCTTTAGCCAGGCACACTTTTAACAAGGTGTTAAAATCCTTTAATAGGGTAAGATCTAACAATCCTTGTAAGCCTTTAACAAAGCAAACCTTTCATAGGGAAGATCATGAGAATGGTCAAAACATGTAACCTTAACAGGTGAATTTTATTGCTGCAGTAGTGAAGAGTTGTGGGTGTCATCCCCACCCCTGTTTTACCTTCTCAGTGGAGGGTTTTTGGGTAATCATATTTGGTGTCAAGTGTTTATCTGAATGCATTTGCTTTACATGTTATTTCTATATGTTTATGCATGCAAATTTTTAAAGTTAAAAGATTTATTGATTAAAGTTTAGTACTTTTGATTTATCCCCCTCTCGAAAGTATACTTCCCACTTGTAAATCCCAACAATTGGTATGAAAGCTAAGTTCTCATCATGAGAAGCCTTACAACTTGGAGAAAAGATCTTGAGATGGAAGTCTACAAGTTGGGAAACACCATTGAAAATCAAGAGAGTGAGATACACCTCTTACTGCAACAATTGGATGAAGCCAGAAATGCTTTGAAAAGTTTGCTAAAGAGAAGGAAAGAGATTGCCATAGCTGAGAATGACACCCAATACAAGGAGATTGACACCACAAAGTTATTTGTAGATGGTAACTCATGTGAATTTGATGCAACAATTGTAGATCTCATGAAGAAGAATAGAGCACAAGCTAAAGAAATCAAAAATCTCAAATTGGAGCAAGAATCACAAGCAATACTGGTATGTGAAGTTACTAAACAAAAGAAGAAAGCCATAGAGGACAAGGCCATGATTGAAGAAGACAAAAGAATCTTGTCAAATAGATTGGAAGAAAAATTAGTAGAGTTGTCTAGGATCTCAAACATGTAGTTGGATATGCTAAGACAAATGATGAATGCCCATCATGAGTTGAATGTCAAGGACATTGAGATAACTACATTGAAGTTACAAAATGAACAACTACAAAATGACCTAAAAAGAGAGAAGGAGTTTGCTGAAAGCTTAAACAAGCCAAATGAAGCCATCAAGTACTTTAAGCAACTACTAAAATCCCCTAGTTCCAGTAAAGACACATCAAGTTTGGGCTACACAAGCACTGAAGAAGGAGAGTCATCCAAGACTGTTGAACAAAGGAGCAACAAAGGTAAGACCTCCAAACCCACTTGTCATTTTTGTACGAAAGGACATACACCTAATGTTTGTAGGAACAAGAATGGTAGTCAGAATGCCAAGCCAAAGAATATGACACATTGTTACAAGTGCAAAAAACAAGGTCATCAGGCATATGAATGTAGAACCAGAACCATGTATGCATGAAGATTTGAAGGATGCTACTACAATTGTCAAAAGTTTGGACATAAAGCCTTTGAGTGCAGATCCAAGACCACATGGTCATCAAACAAGGGAAGAAGCTAAGAAAATTCCTATAATTGGGACTACAATACAACATATAGCTATCACTACTATCAAGAGTATGGAGACATCCCTGAGAATTGCATAAGAACACATTCAGTGGAAGCTACAACAGATGGTTAAGCCAAACTACATTCTTTAGTTGTTTGAAGATTGGTCATATTAGCAAGCACTGCCTTAACAAGGACAAAGGCACCTAACTCAGAGTCAAACAAGGGAAAAGGCAAAGTAGATGTTGAACACATTAGAGGAGAGATATATAAGACATGGAAGAAGAAAGATGGATGCAGTACATCAAATGAAGGGATCATTTCACCCAAAGGGTCAAGTGGTCATCCTTCATCAAACTGAGCAAAAAGGTATGTGGGACAGATATTTAAATGCTTTATCATACATCAGTTCCTAGAATAAGTTAGTACTAAAAAGGATAGATCAGCATGAATAAAGATGCAAGGTTAAATCTTCAAAGTTTTCACATTGTTGCCGAATAAGGAAAGTTGCCTTCATATGCTGAGTAAAATCCTAAATATATGTCGAGTTGTCTGCCAAAGACAGTTAAAGCTGAGTTAGTAGTGGTTGCTGAGTAAAAGGAAATTCTTATTGAAGTCGAGTAAGGGAAACTCCAGTAGATGTCAAGTGTTGGTAAATCAATGGAAGATGAGTGAAATAGAAATTGCATAAGGAGCTAAGTGGACAGCTATGTATACACTAAGAATTAAATGTTGTATATTGAAGGGTATAAGGTCAATTTCTTGATCATTTCTCATCACAACAAATATAGAGCAAATAAAGAATAAAGTGAAGAAGCAATTTCAAGCAAGGATGAAGCATTCGTGCAGATTCTAACATTGATTTAGAGTGATATCATTGATTCAAGGTATTTACTCAAGTGCCGAGCTACATTATTTTGAAATTGTTAAACCATAGTTTGCGAAAATGGCTTCTAGCTCAAAAAAACCTAAAGACAAGGAGCCCTTCAAAGTCCAATTAGTTAGCAAAGAGGTTAAACAACTAGATTTTAGGCCAATCGCAGAGGTGTCATACAAGAATGACCCTGTTGGTGCATTATCCATCATCCTGCCTAAAGTTGTTATGGTCCAAGACGTCATAAAATGCTACAATTGCAAAGTTGGAAGCATAGGTGATATGGAGATTCATGAAGCCTATAATAAACTATGTGGTAATGGCGTATTGAAGGAAGAATTCAATATTGTTGAAAAGAAGGGACTTACTCATGCCCTAGATTTTCCTATGGTCTTCAAGACTGAGTGGATTAGGTTAGTATTAAGAAGAATTCACAATGGTTGCTTGTGGTTGGAAGGTGGACCTATCAAAATAACAAAAAGAATCATCCAAAAAGTCATAGGTTACCCAACCATAGATCAGCCAAAGACTCTGAGAAGTGACTCCAAGGAGGTCATTGAGAAAAACATTGGTGCACAATGGAATAAGAGGGGTATGACAATAGAAACAATCAAAGACCCACTCATAGAGTTTGTTGTAAGAGTCATCTCATACGAATTCTATCAATCAAGAAGATTGAACAATGTGCCTTGCATTGCATTAGATGTAGGTTATAAAATTGTTAAGAAAAATCATACATATGATCTAGCAGAGCTGCAACTACAACAGATAATGGAGAATTTGGGAGCCATAAGAAGATCAAAAAGTGCTCAATGTAAGTTTGGGTCAATTCTGATATGTACATTCTTTTATGTTCAAAATGAATTTCCTTCTTTTGGCCAGATAAGTTGGAAGACCAATAGGTCTATAGTAGTATAGATTAATGAGTATATAGAGTAGATGGGAGCAAACTTTGAAACCATCATGACAAGCTATTTTGAAGACTTCAAAAAGTCTATGAAGCAAAGCTCAAAATACCAATTTCCCTTGTAGAGCAACACATCAATGATATTTTCTTTTTAGTTGATAGTGATTACACTTACATCCAAGCAACAATAACAAGAATTAGATGGATAAGGCCATTTGGATATGAGATAAACATAGATGAGGCTTCAACAACAATCACAACATTGCTTGCAGAAGAAATTGACAAAAGTGTAAAACCCTTCAACACTTATGATTTTGTAAAGTCAAAAGTGGAAATAGAATTGAAAAATACATCCATAATAAAGAAGAAAGACAAATTGGTCAAGAAACTTAAGAGGCTAGATTTGGAGAAGGAACAATAGAAGGAGAAGAGGATAATGAAGAAGAAGAAGATGAAGAAGAAGGAGAACAGGACCAAGGGCCACTTTCCTTAACACAAGGCATGAGAGAAGATGAAGAGGAAGAAGGTGCGAAGGAGGAACAAGTTGAGGAAGCACCTAACAAACCAGAGCCTAAGAAAAGACTGGCACAAAGCCAATAGCAAAATCAAAGAAATAGAAGGCTGCTCAACCAAGCCCTGCAAAGCCCACTGAAAGAGCAAGCACAAGGGCTATCACTCATAAGGCTAAGGATTAGTCCAAAGAAAAGAAGAAGGCAACTGAGCAACAAGGTCCAAAAAGGAAAAGACTAAGAAGAAAATATGTTGCTCAACCTGACTCAGATGAAGAGAGGATAGAGTCAAAACACACAAGCCTATTTAGAGTGGTAAGTCATACATTAAAAACTGATTTAGAAAACATTTGTTACAATGTTAAAGATAATGATGACTTAAATGGCTTGAAGAATATTGAATTCAGTAAGTTAAGTAGGAATGAACAGAACATGGTTGAAGAATTAGTTTATACCATGATGGCCAAGTTCAAGACCACCCCACCTGAACTTGACAATTCAATACCAAAAGATTTATATTCTATTGTTGAAAATAAATGGCATTATTGCCTCAACATGGAAAAGGAAATAAGAGAGTCTACATTGGCTTGAGTAATGCTAGAAATTACCAAAGGACAAATAACAAAGGCTAACCAAGGCTAACAAGAAGCATGGGAGAAAATTTGCACCCAAATATAGAGCCTTTAACATTCTTCAAAACAAGATTGAAGATGTTGTTAAGAAGTCCACTCAAATGTGGAAGTTAATATATGGGCTAACAACAGTTAAAGAAGGAGAAGAAGATCCCTTTGAGGGAAGAAATAATGAGGAAGAGGAATAGAATGACAAATAAGAAGAAATAAAGAAAGAAAAAGGAGACAAGATAGTGGAGGAGACACAACAAAGGACAAATAAAGTGGCAACTGCTAAGGAGAAACAAATAGAAGAGAGTGTGTCAAACACACAACTACCACCCTTGAGCCCTCCACATGAAACCTCTACACCTATAGGCACAATAACTATAAAGGATGTTCTTGGCAACTCTGGTTAGAACATAAACCCATTGACTACAGAGGATCTCAAGAAGATCCTTGATCAAACCACTTTTTAGGCACAATTGTGCACTAATCCAATTTTGGTCAGTGTGGAAGAGTTGCAAAAAGCTACAGCTGACTTGACAAGGGATAAAGTGAATCCACAAGAACCACCTTCCAACATCCCTATAGCTACAAGTGGACAACCTATAGAGAAAACAAGTATAGACACATCTACCAAGGTTGATTCCATAGTTAACGTCTTGATGATTGAGCACAAGTCTTAGAATATAAAAGAGAAAGAGCCTACAAAAGATCAATCAAGACAGATAGACACTCCTATCTCTACAACACAAGAACAAGGTGCACCCCATATAATTATGATTAACAAAGATAAATCAGAAGAGGACAAAGAAATTCAAAAAGAAAAGTAGTAGGAGGCAACTCACACTTTGGTAAATTTGCTAACCACTGGAACTCCTATAATGCTTCAGAAGCCAAGCACTAATGCCATGCCATTACAAATCATTACACTAGGCGTGAGCTCTTCAAAGGTTGCATAGGTACTTCACAATGGAGACCCTACATTAGATGAAGAAATAGTCATTCCAAAGTATGACTATGCAACCATGAACATTGATCAGATCAATGAAGTGCAAAAGGCACTAGAAAGGAAGAAGAAGAAAGAGATACTCAGAAATGAGTATAAACAGAGGTAACCATTAATTGAAGTAAAGGACATCTTCTTAGATGCCTTTAGCCTGTAATCACCTGATGAAACAAAGCCCATTATGGAGCAACTTTTAGAAATAGTGGACTAGGTGCAAAGTGAAGACCATGATACTAATGCAAAACTAATGGAATGGTCAGAAAAGAAGTTTCAAGCAAAGGTGAATGAAAGAATATCTAGTGAGACAACACTTTCATAGGTAGAACTAGCTAAGAAAATAGATAAAGTGAAGGAAGTACTTGAGAATATCTTCTAATTGTACTCAAAATTGTGTGATCCATCCATTATCACACAGGAAACTAGCTAGAGAATAATGAGCTTGGAAAGGAACTTAAAGATATCTAGCATGCAATTGCCAAAAGATCTAGCTCAAAGTGAGAAGCATTTTCATACAATGCTTCACACACAAAAAGAACTAGTTGTATTAACAATAGATGAGGCTAATACAAGAGCCAATTGAGTGTCAACATAGTTAAGCCATTTTCTAAGTTCATGCCGAGTATAATATATGCAAGTGTCGAGTTGCAATAGGTGCCGAGTCAGAAAGATAGTAAGTGTTGAGTCATTCAGGTGCCGAGCAAATAGACAGTGCTGAGCAAGTATGTGTGCCAAGTGAATAACAGATGCCGAGCATATTCAAGTGTCGAGCTAGATAGAATTTTAGTATGTGCCAAGAAACAATTTTATCAAGCACCAAGTAACACAGAATCAACATATGAGTTTGTGCCTTCACAGACTAAGATGTAAACCATTTTATATGCTAGCTAGTGGATAGATCTTGAAGATTAGAGATAAGATCGAATCTATTTGATTCCCTATGTAATCAACATGCAACCAATTAGAAAATTGGAATGCTAAAGAGGAAAAAAGGATGAATCTCAATCTTAGATTCATACCTAACCCTAAGCCACGAAAACCTTTTAAGGAGGTCAAAGCCCCATAATTCAATCGAGTGAATAGAGTGTGAGTGAGCAAAGAGCAGAAGGAAAAAGGCGTGAAGTCTTAAGAGGACATATAAGGTGACTTAGCAAATTGCGAGATTAATTTGAAAAATAGAGTATCAATACTACAAATAGCTTCATATCAGATTAGCAAGGATCAGATTGGATTGAATAGCGATCTAGAATCAATAATAGTAGATTGCAAGTGATTAGGTCAAACATTCTACTATACTTTCTAACAATTGTATTAGTAGAATGAAATCCTATGGAGATAGGTTGGTTTAACAGCCATTGTAAAAAGCCTTTAATAGGGTGACATTCCAAGTGAGTTTTCTAAAGTCCTTTAGCTTGGCATTCTTTTAACGAGGCGTTGAAATCCTTTAATAGAGTAGGATCTAAAAATCCTTGTAAGCCTTTAACTGGGAATGCCTTTTATAGGGAAGATCATGAGAATGGTCAAAACATGTAACCTTAATAGGTGAACTTTATTGCTGTAGTAGTGAAGAGTTGTGGGTGTCATCCCCACCCTAGTTTTACCTTCTAATTGGAGGGTTTTTGTGTAATCATTTCTAGTGTCAAGTGTTTATGTGAATGCATTTGCTTTACATGTTATTTATATATGTTTATGCATGCAATGTTTTAAAGTTAAAAGTTTTACTGATTAAAGTTTATTGCTTTTGATTCACCCCCCTCCCCCTTTCAGAAGTGTACTTCCCACTTGTAAATCCCAACAAGTAAGTTGAAGGATGAGCGACAGGAGCGATAAGAAATTTGTAGTGCCTTCAATGATATTTTAGGAAGGCTATGTGCTCAATCATAGCCACCTATAATTTAAATGCACATATGAACAATATTTCAAACTACTTGTCACCATGACCCTAGTTTATATATTGGCATATGAAAATTCAATTTATATATTGGCATATGAAAATTCAATCTCACATAAACCCATTTTTCAAAAAGATGTTGGTAACTAATTTTTTGGATTGCTTGCAGAGAAAATTCTAGACTAGTTGCAATCTGCAAACTTAAAAGAGAATCCTAATCCTAATTGCTAATGATCCTAATTTATGACATTTAATCTTGGCATAGTGAGATTGAGAATTTTACCTTAACAAATTTTTAGGTTTGATATTACATAGAGATGAAGCATTCAACAGATTCCATGTAATGATCACATGCAATACAGTGGTCCTAACTAGATGAAAATAGTAGGAGAAGGTTCGAGCACCCCAAACCTTTTTGCAGGCCTCTAAAAATCTTCCCATTAATACAATAAAAATTAAGCACTATTTATTTTTTATTGCTAGCTTCACTGAGAGACCTGCCTTCTCTTGCATTGGGAGTATAAGACTTTCTTTCTCTTGGACTCAAACCATTTCCAAATCCAGTAAGAGACAAAAAAAATTGTTTGAATTAATATGCTTGTTAAAAATATGCAACTTCATTAATAAAGATATTAATTAATAGATGAATATTAACAAAATAGCTATTTATAATTGGTCCTTAGATAAAAATTTAATCACTGTTTATGTTGTCTACCTTAGCAATAGTTTCTACCACGACAGGAACAAACAATGTAAAATGAAGAAGTTGTCTTGTATAAACATGGATTTTGTGCCTAGGGGAAATGTTAGCTAGGCTTTGATTTTAAAAATTAACTTTTACGTCTACTACTCAAGAATTTCTCCTTAGTTGGGCTTCAAGCTTGGGTATCCTCAGTTTTCATTTGAGCTCCCACCATAGAAGTTGAAAGTCAAAATTCAAAACTTGTATCTCATATAGATCTTACAATAATTTAACATTCTATGTGAGATGGGTTCAATACTATGGTCAAAACATGACTATAAGTTGCTACTTGACCGATGCTACAAAATAAATCATTTATTCATTGGAAAAAATATTTGTGTCATTACAAGTATTATTGACTAAGTTGTTGGATTGATATTAGAGATTTAGCTTTTTTTGGGTTTTGCCTCCTGTGCAATTTTACTTATCAATATGAATTCTCTTCCTAGTATTGATAATTTATAGTATCTTTCCAAATTTAAGAGTTGATAATTCACAACTAGAAAATATTTGTTAACATAGTTGCTTGATGGATTCTTGAAGCCTTCCCTACTATCTTTTCATGTGAAATTTGACTGTAATGTAATATATCTACGAACCCTTAGGTGTGAGTGCATTAGATGTGTTTCCAAGGTCAAAACTCAAAGTAATTAAATTATTACAAGCCTCATTGATAAGTTGCTCATTCATGAACTCTCTCATTTCCTATACTATATTTTATACATTTTTTGCACAATAGAAACCTAGCATATTGCACTTTGATTAGGTTTATGAAGTTATGACCATGTGGGCAAGGTCCTCAACTATATCCAAAATTTTCTAAGTTGTCTGTAGAGGTAGATTTTGCCTATTTCTTTTGTAGGGTAAGTACTATTGTAGCCATTGTTTATGGAAATTGTCTCTATTAGATAAAAGAAAGACAAGTTTTTTCTCTGGCTCTATTATTTTATAAATCATGAATAAATATTTATCAGTGACAAACATTTGTCTACATGTAAGTAATTTAATAGTAATAACAATCATGAAAAATGACATGAGAGAGAGAGAGAGAGAGAGAGAGAGAGAGAGAGAGAGAGAGAGAGAGAGAGAGAGAGAGAGAGAGAGAGAGAGAGAGAGAGAGAGAGAGAGAGAGGATTTTTCTAATTTATATTCTCTCATGGCTACAAGCTTCTCTATATCACTAATGCTATTAGAAGATACTCATCATTTCTAACTGGGGAGCTACTTTATTTGCTTTAAAGGTTGGGCGTGATGGTTATGTTTTTTGTTTTATTAAAAATTTCATATTTAGTTTTAGTATAAATAATTGGCTGATTATTTATTATTATTTGTATATGAATGAATGAGACTATTATGCTAGTGTCTATTGTCTAGTGATTCAAATAATCATATTTCAATATAATGATTTAATTTGATTGGTTATTTATAATAGTGTATGTGAAAGAATGTAATTGTTGTGTGTTTCTATCTTCTGCTGATTCAAATTTTTAGACTTAGTTTTAATATAATGACTTAAGTGTTTGATTCTTTATTATTGATTGTATGGAAATGAAAGTGATTGATGTATTAGGTTCTATCTTTTAGTATTGAAACTAAAAGAGGCATGATTCTTTTCACTCTAGTTCAAAAATCCAAAAAGAGTAGCCGTGTTTAAATAGAGGACAAGGAGATGAGAAATTTATCATCAATATTTCCCTTATAATTTCACTTTGCAATTTTGAATCCATGCATCTCTGCAATTTGAGTTGTATGATCAAAAATTATAAGATGATTTAATGGTGACATTATAGAAAATAAATTCATTTTTCATTAGGGAAGTGTGGGATCATAATGTGGAGGAAGAAACTGAACAACTCCAAGTAGTGGTGAACAAATTTCTATATGTGGTGATTGAAACAGAGTTTTCTAGACTAGTTGTGAAAGCATTTGATCAATTTAGTAACAAATAAGATTACTAGTAAATTGCTATGATGCATAATGTAAAAATTCTTTCTCTCATATATTAAGGTTTGACCTCTATAGACAAGGACATTAATTTTGTTGACTGTGGAATAGGGAAACCATGTGCATGACAATACAATTTCAGGCAATTCAATCCAAGAAATGATAATCATATGCCCCTAATGCGATTGAGCTTCTCAAAAAAAGTGGTATTGGTTTCAAAAAAAATTAATGAGATGGGTATTGATGCCAAAAGGTTTGGAAAGTTTCTTTTGTCTTTGGCATTTCTTGCAATGAGAATGTTCACTTGATTACATTTCAAGGTGTATATGATATTGGGTATTTGGTTAAGCTTCTTCTAGTGACTCAAGACTACCTTGCAATGTGTACATGTTTTATGAAGTTGTAAGAATCTATTTCCCTTGCATTTATAATGTGAAGTATTTGATTAAGGACTGAGATGTCTTGTAGACCAGCTAAGTTGCTCAATTGAAAGAGAGCTTTCCTAAGACATATATGCATTGATATGAAAATATGGTGTATTGACTAGGATAGGGCATTAACATTATCTTGTAGTTGCAAATTTTATTTGGTCAAATTTGACTTTAATTTTTAGGTTGGTTGCTATTAATTTGTTTGTAGTGCACATTATTTCTTAAATACATCTTTCTGTATAATAGATTTATATATAATTTTAAAAAGATAGGCTATGTACCCAACTAAAAAGAGATAAACCAAGAAATACATAAGAATCCTATGGAAAAATCTAAAACCCTCAATGCATTTTTTCCATTGACTAATAGAAGGTTTCCATGCATAGGCACAACAGAGAAAGGGAAAAAGAAAAGTAGATGAGAAAACCCAAAATCTTGCAAAACAAACTAATTTTTTTTCATCAAACGAAAATTTCTTCCTGAGATAATAAAGGAATTTGCAATTACATATCGGCTTGAGCTGGAGGTAAAGGTTTCAAGGGCAATTTTGGAGGCACCACTATCATCGTCTACACTAGCATATTACCACTGTCGTGTTGCCTTTGTTTGAAATGTCATATTACCACTCTCTTTCTTCGCTCCTTTTTTTTTTGAACAATATCTTGCACATTCAAAACCATGATCAAGTCACTACTATCATCATCACCTAATAGATCAAGCAAATTCCCTATCGCCATTACACCTGCAAATTTCCTTTTCGAACCCTAGTGAAAAAATCCTCAATATGACCTCTTCTAGGCATCTTAAAAGCATATTCTATTGGATTTTCTTGGTTACATGAGACTTTTATAACTAATTATCTTGATATATTTAATTTATAATATATGTTTGATATGTTTACAAAATTTATTGATGAGGAATTCAAAATTAAGGTCATTTCATGATTTTGGAAGTAATGTCTAGGATGTGACCAATTACGTAGAAAGAGCATGAAAGCTAATGCTATAATGTTTGTGATTTTAATATTCATTTTTGGTCTTATAATATGTTTTAGTAAAATAATATATAATTTTAAAAAATTAATTGTTTGAATAAAAACATTACTATTAAAGTGGTTTAAATTTAATATAAGAGCTATTCAAAATTTTCATTAAAAATCTTGTGTTGAAAATCATTACAATTTTAATGGTCATTGAATAGAAATTTTCCTACATATCAATATAATAACAATTTAAGAGATATGCAATTTTTCTAAATGATTCTTTAAAATATTAACAAAAATATAATGATCAATATTAAATTTATGTATAATATATTTTTAAATATTTTTATTAAAATAATGAATTAAATAAAAACAGACTTCTAAAAGAACCTAAATCTTATAAAGAAATTCAATATAGTAGTACAAGAATGGGTGACCTCCTGGAAGTCTCTATGCTTCACCTAGATCCTATGAGTGCTAAGTGATCTATTTATTCTTATGAGAGATGGATTCATGTGAATCACTACTCATGAAACATGAGTAAATGAGTTTGTCTCAAAAACTACATAGGTAAATCCTTGTGGTAATATCACAATTTAACTTGTTGTGGAAAATATCTCCCACTTATCAATCAATTAGCTTAAGGGGCTTTCTAATGAATGGTTTATAAGGCACAACACTTGGTGAAGGTTTTGAAAATGGAGTTACAAGTCGACTAGTTTTAACCATGGACAAAACTATGTAGTTAAGCGTGCTCAAGTCATTTTAGTACTGGGATAGGTGACCTCATAGGAATTCCTAGTGCTTTACCTTTGTGAGCATCACCTAGATCCAATGAGTGCTAAGTGTTCCATTTATTCTTGTGAGAGATGTATTTTTGTGAATAACTACTCCTGAAACATGGGTCAATGAGTTTGACTCAAAAACTACGTAGTTAAATCCTAATATATAACAATATTACAACTTGACTTGCTATGGAAAATATCTCTTACTTATCAATTAATGAGCTTAAGGAGCTTTCTAATGAATGGTTTATAAGGGACAAAACTTGGTGTAGGTTTTGTAAATGGGGTTGCAAGAAGAGTGGGTTTAACCATGAAGGAAACTCCACAATTAAGTGCACTCAAGATGGAGCAGTAGTGGGATGGGTGACCTCCCAAGAAGTCTTGATGCTTTACCTCTATGAACATCCCCTTGATCTAATGAGTGCTAAGTATTCCATTTATTCTCATGAGAGATGGATTTGTGTGAATCACTACTCATGAAACATGGGTGAATGAGTTTGACTAAAAAACTACACAATTTAAATAACAATATCACTATTTCACTTCATGTAGAATTTATCTCCTACTTAAAAACAATACTATCACAAACAAAATTTTATCATGTCAAATTTTAATAATCATTGAATAAGTTATTTCCTACATATCAGTATAATAACAATTTAAGAGATATACTATTATTCAAAATGACCATTTTAAAATATTATTAAAAAAATCATTACTATTATAAAAATGTATAATGTATTTCCAATTATTTGTAGAACATTTTTATTAAAACCATGAATCAAATAAAAATAGATTTAAAAAAAAGCTAAAATTATATACAATAATAGTATCACAAACAAAATTTTATCATCTCAAGAATAATGAAACAATGTTATGAAATGATAAAAGTCACTGATGAGGGTTGTCACTGATGAGGATTGTCAAAAAATCATTTGATGGTGCAATAAGGCTACTACCTCTTTGAATTTACATTATCCTTATTCATGATCAATTATTATTTAATTTGTCAAATATTTACCCTTATTTTAATCGTTGTGTATATTATCATTCCCCTTTGTATTAAAATTAGTCTCTCTAATTTTTATTTAAGGAATTTTTCTTTTTCTACATTCTTGTATAACTTTCCTGCATATCCTATATAATATTAATATTATAATTATTTATTTATTTTATTTTTAATTAAATTTAAGAAATCAACTAAATTTATTATAATTTTTACTTCAAAAAATAGTAGTTTATGATATTTGTGTTTTACTTATATTTTTGAAAATTATAAGTATTTTAGTATATTAATAGTTAAATATATATATTTAAAATTTTAATAACAATGTTTATGTACTGGGATGGGTGACCTCCCGGGAAGTCCCAGTGCTTCACCCCTATGAGCATCACCTAGATCCAATGAGTGCTAAGTGTTCCATTTATTCTCATGAGAGATGGATTCATGTTGATCACTACTCATGAAACATGGGTCATTGAGTTTGACTCAAAATCACACAGTTAAATCTTGATATTCATATCACAATTTGACTACCTATGGAAATTATCTCCTACTTATCAATGTTTATGTGTTTAATTTTTAAAAAATTATTCTTTATTGTAATAATAATTATATTACAAAAAATATAACATATAATAAACTCATTTGAGAATGCATTATGTAATCTTTTAAAAACTTTATTTCTTATTTAATTTAATAATAATTAGAGAATAACATATAATATATATTTAATGATCTTAGAATGTATTATTGAAATACCATGTTTGTCCTTTTTGTTATATATCATATTCCAACTAAAGTCATATTGACATTTGGAAATTAAATTTGACTCACCTTGATAGATAGTTTATTACATAAACAAACTTCTAAAACCTTAAAAAATATAAATATTTCATATCATAATATTAGCCACCCTACATGCATTCAAGCTTTTTAATGTAAAAGAAACATCAAATTCAACTTTAAAAAAATCTATCTTTTATAGGGGACGTGATTTATCTTATTTCTATCTTTTAATATAATTATTCTAAGTCTAAAAAGTTTTTTAAAAATTAAAGCACGTACCTATGTTATTTCTATCTTTCAATATAATTTTACTAAGTATAACAAGTTAAAAAAGGAAAAAGGAAAAAGAAAATTAATAAAAAGTTCTAATATGTATTATTCTTAGTAATAGTGATCGTAGTCCCCTCAAGCACTATATGACAGATAGGAAAACACAATGCATGTCATGGCATCAAATGTGGCATGGAGCATTTGATTTGAATGAGTGCAAATGTGTTGCATCATAGTCGGTGCCTTTCCTCTACTCTTATTTTACTTCACCTGTGGTACAATTTCTATGTCATGTTGAGGTGTTGATCCATCATTGCCAACTTCAATTTGGCATTCCTCTAATTTTCAATGTATTAATGGATAACCACTACCAAGGGGAATAGATGATCATAAAAGGGAAATATTAGTCGATAGGACATTTGAGGAATTTAACTAATAATGATAGATTTATAGAACAAAAACTCCATTACTGAATAATACAAGTTAAAAAAAGAAGTAAAAAGAATATGTTAATATGATTTAAAAAAATCATTAGTCATTCATTTAGTTATTGTTTAGGTGACTATTTATTAGTGACCAATAGTTTAGTCATTTATTTAGTCACTTATCTTTTTGTAACCTTGTGATTTTACATGATGACCAAATTAGTCATCTATTTACTCACTTATAAATTACAAAACATTACCAAAATTCGATCAATTTTAGTCACGTGACTAAAATTGTTAGTGTCGTGACTAAAAGTTTTACTTATATGGTCATTTATTTGCCAAAATTCTACTAGTGTTCCTTTATTAATTCTTTCATCATTATTTCCATCTCTTTTTAGAGTAGGGTTTTTCCCATGTGGTTTTCTCTATTTCTCCTATTTTTAGAGATTTGGTTTTGCTTGGGTACCTCATCAGGCCTTGTTGTCAGGACCCAAATTTCCTTTAAGTAATAGTTTCTAGGTTTTTAGCTACTCCCTAAGTTTATCTTAAGGGGGGGTGTTAGAGTATAAAGTTTTTTTTTATTAATTAAATCATATTGATTTAATTATTAAGTCACTTATTATCTCTAGTTTACTTTTGAGCTAAACTTTTAACATATAATAATTAATTCTTTTATTAATTATTATCATAAAACCTAGGTTAGTTACCTGTTAAGGTTTTGATCTTCTTGATAAGGAGGATGTATCTTTATAATTATTTAATTCACTCACTTTTGATTATAGCAATTTCTCTTTTTTCTCATCAAGAATGTCAAGTCTATGGATTTGGTAATTCCAGCCTCCATAGCTTTTTCTTCTCTCTTTCTATGATAGGTGTTTGCATATAGGTGATTCTTGGGAGTTGCGAGGTTGATCTTACATCAACTTCAAAAAAAATGACACTAAATAGATAATTGAGCAGGTAATGGACATGAGTATGAAATATTTCTCTATGGTAACTGAGTACAAGGTATAGAGCATCTAATATACCCTAATGAACATTAAAAGCTACTTTTTTTTTGTATTAAATAGGGAAAGTTTTGTTTATTTGGCTAGCCTACATTCTTGAGAGTGAAAGAGAAAATATGAGCTATTTGTATGATTGATTAAATTCAAAATCTTGTAAAGAGATTAATGTCCCCATCTTTTTAGCAACTCGATGGAGTTCTTAGCGTTTGCATTCTCTGAAGGCTAAGTGAAGAAATAAAGAGAAATTGATTAAATTAATTTCTTATAACATCATTAAAAAAAGTAAAATTAAAAGATAAATTTATATTTAATTTATTTATTTTTCTAGAAGCATGATTATTTATTGTATTGTAAGGGAGAAGCTTCTAGAGAGTACATTTTCTAGAAATACAATTAATTATTGTATTGGAAAGGGGGAAGCTACTAGAGAATGCAATTAAATAATATTTTATTTCCTTCTAGAAGGGTGAAGAAAAAGAATAAATATAGGTGAGAGCTTCATTGTCAATCATCTGATTATTGTGAATTGCATTTGATATAAACTTGGGAGAAGAAACTAAGGTTTCTGATTTCAGTTAGCTATTGGAGAACGCTAACTCTTTAGTGTTGCAACCATTTGAGGTGGTGAAATATCAACTGAGTTCGGCATTTGGGAGAGCTTCATTCTGGAGTTCTAATTGTGCTTAAATTGGAGAATACATTTTGGCTTCTATATTATGCATGCATGATGTCGCGCTACAATATTTATGGTTGATTCATCTCTATTCTTAGGCATCACTATTATCAGGTTCCTCTTGCAACTATTAGTAATTAAAATTGTAATTTTTAGGAAAATTGATTTTTTTGTGATAATTCAGAATCATATTTTGGCATTACTATAGTCATTATTATAAGCCCATTTGTCTTGGCAAACTCATAGCAACATTGTACATGAGAATGAATTCAATAAAGGAGATACGTGTTGCATACCATTTGTTTGAAGAAATGTCCATCTAATAACATATATGATCAGCATAATAGTTGTATGTCAATTATTTTTCAAAATGTCAGTTGGTTGTAGGTATGCATTTGATATCTAATTTCCATGTATATGCATTGAAAATACCAAAAGAACTGTCCTGGCATATTAGTTCATTGTAAGAGGCATTGTAATATCATTTGAGAATATTCTAAATTCCTTAGCATTGAGAGGAAACATACAAGTGTTTGACAATATTCGTTGAGCTAAAATTAGTCAATTTGGGCAAGGGATATTACATTGGTAGTAGAGCTAAATCCTACCATCCTGAGGGTTTAGCAATCACAAGCCACCTGGGATTAGCTCTCACATATTTTTCACTATCAAGCGAGCTTTGTTTGATAGGGAACAAGATTTTATTAGGCAATTAGACACCATGGGTGACAAGCAAGAGTGTAGCCCACCAAGAGACAATAGGAATGAGGATCAAGAAACAAGGGATTTTTTTAGAGCAATGGTTGAGCGAATGAATCAGGCTTTGTAGGCACTCACCACCATGGTTGAGCGCATGAACCCATAGGATAGATTGAATTTGGAACAAGGGGATAACAAGAGTGGAGTGAGATCATCTAGAACTTGTATAACTCTTTCTAGAATAGCAGATAGGCCTACACGTCCTACTTTTGTTAGAGAGGAACTAGTACAGGAACCAATAGAGGAAGTTGAGGATGAGACATTTACAGATATCCTTATGGCTGCAAATGATGAATGAGAATTATTGGCACCACATGTCCGGGAGAGGATGACCTTTGAATGCTTTGTAAATCAAAGGAGAGAACATTACAGGTCACTCAGATAGGATAGGAGGCCTAGGGGTCAAAATAGTGAGCTGAAGAGGGCTACAGGAAAGCTTACTATGCCTACATTTGATGGGAGTGGTAAGATGATAGCTCAAGCTTGGGTTCATAAGCTTGACACATTCTTGGCATTGAGGCTAATGACTAAGATTAAAGCTATCAAATACACCACTTTGCATTTGGAAGGAGTAGCACATGATTGGTGGTACCATGGTATGGTAACACTTCAACATAATCAGGTGACAAAGTACCAAAAATTCATGGATAGGTTGGTTGAAAGATTTGACCAAAAATATCTAGAGGTTTACTTCCAAGAATTAGCACAGCTGAAACAAACAAGCAACTTGGAGTATTTCATTGGTGAATTTTAGTGATTGGCAGTCATGGTGCCAAACATTTCAGAGCGTAGATTGATAGTTTTTTTCATTGAGGGCCTATCCAAACCACTGAGAGGTTGGATAAAGGCATTTAATCCCATTTCTTTATAGGAAGCTATGAAAAAGGCAAGAAGTATGGAACATGCAGTCCCAACAAACAAATTTCAGTTCAAAGGAAGATCTTCTAGTAAGGATAAAAAACCATTTTATAAAAAACCAAAAAGGACTAATTTTAAAAATGATTCTAAAGATAAAACTTTAGCACCTTTTGACAGAGTAACATTAAATGATTTGAGGAAGAAAAAATTATGTTTCTATTGTAAGGGACCCTATGATGCAAACCATGACTATCCTCTTAGACCAAAGGGAAAAGCTAATAGAGTTATGTGGGCATACTATGAGGAATCAGAATCAGATAATTCAAACTAGCACTCTGATATAGAGGAAATAGATGGTGAAAAAAAGGAAGACAAGGCTGAAAACCTATCTAAAATGGAGTCTACATATGGAAAGGAGATGAGAAACTTAGAGAAGCTCATCTCACTAGTATTAAGCAGGAAGGATCACTTCGAATGAGAGGAATACTTGCTGGACAAAAAGTTATAACTTTGGTTGATATCGATGCCACTCATAATTTCATTGATGCTAGGTTGGTGGAGAAGTGTGGCATACAAATAGAGGAGTTTGGGGGAATTAGAGTGAGGGTAGATGATGGCTATGTCCTCAATTCTAATCATAAGATCACTGGACTCCCTTTGGAAGTTAATAATTATGCCTTTAAGGTAGATTTCTATGTTGTGCCTATGGGAGATATAGATATAATCCTTGGGATGAGTAGGTTGCATGATATTGGTGAGTTCACTCTTAATCTCAAGGAGATGGAGATGAGGATTAAAGTGAATGGGAGGACACAAATTCTTAAGGCAATCAGGGACAATGATTTTAGAATGGTCTCTTTCCAAAGGATGACTAAATTGATTCGAAACGATTAGATAGAGTGGACAACAGAGTGCATGTTAATGTCATCACATGAGGGATAAAAAAAGGTTGAATATCCTCCTAATATTTAGGAGCTTAGAGTTAAACACTCTAAGATTTTTAGTGACATTCCAATAGGTAGACCACCAAACAGGGGTATTGAGCACATCATTGAGTTAGAGGAGGGGGCTAAGCTTGTCATGATTACACCTTACAGGCATCCGAAGAGGTTGAAGGATGAAATTGAAAAAACCATAAAGGAGTTACTTGTTATGGGACACAATAGACCGAGTAAGTCTCCTTTTGCTTCTTCAATGGTGTTGGTGAAGAAGAGGGATGGGGCATTAAGGTTGTGCATTGATTATAGGGTCAATGAGTTGATAGATGAGCTTCATGGAGCTTGCTTCTTCTCAAAGATAGATTTAAAATCAAGTTATCACCAAATCAAAGTTAGAGAGAAGGACATCAAGAAGATAGCCTTTAGATGTCATTGTGGCCATTTTGAGTTTGTAGTTATGCCATTTGGGCTAACTGATGCACCTGCTACTTTTTAGGCAACAATGAATAGGGTTTTTCATCTTCAATTGAGAAAATTTGTACTTGTCTTCTTTGATGATATCTTGGTGTAAAGTAGATCTTGGGAGGAGCACTTGGTTCACCTTGACACAGTGTTGGATATATTGGGCAAAGAGTCCTTGTAAAGGATTCAAAATGTGATTTGGGTATGACAAAGTTGTTGTATTTGGGTCACATCATCAGTGTAGAAGGTGTATGCATGGATCCTAAAAAGATTTGTGTCATTGTGAAGTGCTCTTCACCAGTGAACCTTACATTGTTGAGGGGATCTTTGGGATCATGTGATTTTTACAAGAGGTTTGTGGATGGATATTCCAGGCATGCAACACCCTTGACAGATTGGATGAGAAAGGGAGCTTTCTTGTGGACTCCTAAGGCTATAGAGTGTTTTGAGAAATTTAAAGAGTTGATGACTTCTTGTCCAGTGTTAGCATTACCAAATTTCATAAAAACTTTTGAGCTACATTGTGATGCTTTCAGAGAGGGCATTGGAGTAGTTCTTATGTAGGAGAAGTACCCTATTGCTTATGAGAGTAGGAAATTAAGAGGGCTAGAGCGGAGCTTCAACATATATGATAAGGAGATGTTAACCATTATGCATGCCTTGGCTAAATTCAAACAATACTTGGTAGGTAGCAAATTTTGTATCAAAACCAACCATAATAGCCTAAACACTTTTTGGGGTAGCAAGATCTCAATGATAGGTAGCAGAAGTGGGTGATCAAGTTATAGTCCTATGACTTTGATATTACATATTTTAAGGGGACACACAATGTAGTTGCTGATACTTTATCATGTAAGCCCCATTTGAGCTTATTGACAGATATATCAGAGGATTGGAGACACTTGATCCTTGTAGAGTATGCAAAGGATGCATAGACAACCGTATTCATAGATGGATCTATTTAGGATAGTATATACACCCTTGTGCAGATGATTTGTTACAAGAGACTCAAGACATTGTTAAGAATCTTAAGGATAATATAACTAAGGCACAAAATTAGTAGAAGTAGTATGCAAACTAGAAGAGGACTGAGTGGACTTTTGAGGTTGGAGATATGGTGTATCTTATGTTGTAGCCTTACAATCAATCCACTCTCAAGAAGAGTGGTGTCAAGAAACTTAAGCCATGATACTATGGTACATTCAGGGTTATCAAGAAAGTGGGAGAGGTGGCTTATGAGTTAGATTTGCTGGTAGAGAGAAAGTTGCACAATGTTTTTCATGTGTCATGCCTCAAGAATGCACTAGCATGTCATATTGTTACTTCTATAGTGCTTTCACCCTTGGATGATGAGGGAAAATTTGCATTGGTGCCAGAGGCTATCATTGATTTCAGGGAAAGAAACTTGAGGCAGTGTACTATAAGGGCGTATTTGGTGAAATGGAAGGACTTGCCAGTAGAGGATTTGACATGGGAGAATGAGGAGATTTTGCAGCATCCAAATTTGAAGTTGCTTGAGGACAAACAATTTCAAGGAGGGAAAACTATAATGTCCCCATCTTTTTAGCAACTCAGTGGAGTCCTTAGCCTTTACATGCTCTAAAGGCTAAGTGAAAAAATAAGGAGAAATTGATTAATTTATTTCTTATAAAGTTATTAAAAAAATAAAATTAAAAGATAACTTTATATTTAATTAATTTAATTTTCTAGAAGCACAATTAATTATTGTATTGCAAGGGAGAGGCCTCTAGAGAGTGCATTTTCTAGAAATACAATTAATTATTGTATTGGAAAAGGGGAAGCTTCTAGAGAATGCAATTAAATAATATTTTATTTCCATTCTTGAAGGGTGAAGGAAAATAATAAATAGAGGTGAGAGCTTCATTGTTAATCATCCGATTATTGTGAATTGCATTTGATATAAACTTGGAAGAAGAAACTAAGGTTTTTGATTTTAGTTAGCCATTGGAGAACATCAACTCTTCAGTGTTGCAACCATTTGAGGTGGTGAAATATCCACTAAATTTGGCATTCAGGAGAGCTTCATTCTGGAGTTCTAATTGTGCTTAAATTGGAGAATACATTTTGGCTGCTACAGTACACATGCACAATTATGCGCTAGAGTATTTATGTTTGATTCATCTCTATTCTTGGGAATCACTATTATCAGGTTCCTCTTGCAACTATTAGTAGATAATATTGTAATTTTTAGGCATATGATTTTGTTGTGATAATTCAGAATCAGATTTTGGCATTACTGTAGTCATTATTGTAAGCCCATTTGTTTTGACAAACTCATAGAAACATTGTACATGAGAATGAATTCAATAAAGGAGATACATGTTGCATACCTTTTGTTTCACACAATTTCCATCTAATAGCATATATGATCAGCCTAATAGTTTTATGTCAATTGTTTGTCAAAATGTCAACTGGCTATAGGTATGCATTCCATATCTAATTTCTATGTATATGCATTGAAAATACCAAAAGAACTGCCCTGGCATATTAGTTCATTGTAAGAGGCATTGCAATATCATTTGAGAACATTCTAATTTTTTTAGCATTGAGAGGCAGCATACAAGTGTTTGACAATATTCGTTGAGCTAAAATCAGTCAGTTTGGGCAAGGGATATTACAAGAGAAAACCAATTGAAGAATTTTAAATACAAGGTGAATTTGGAGTTAAACAAGTGAAGTGTGAAAGTTTATTTGACAAAACCCTAACCTACAAAAATAGCATCAAGTTATGCATAAACAAAGAGAAATACCAAGGTGAATGTTATAAAATTGGTTTGAAATGAATTTTATGAAGAACTGGAATACAAGCTACATTGTAAAGTGGCTACAAAAACATACAAGCTGGATGCACTATCATCTATTCTACCTAGGGTTTTACTAATAAATGATATCTATTTTTTTTATCATTACAAAATTATTAAAGTTGGGGATCACGAATTGTGAGAGGTATATGGTAAATTATGCATTAATGAGGAATTAAAAAGAACACAAACATTTGGAGATGAAAGGTCTTGCCCATGCCCTTCATTTCTCAAAAGTGTTTAAAGAAAATTGGATTTGTATTATTCTAAGCAAAGTCCACAACATAAAAATGTAGCTAGACAAACCGATTAAAATTATGAAGGACGTAAGTCGCATGGTCACAGGTTTCCCTACTACTAAGAAGGTAAAACCTATTCTTACAACATCAAAGAATGAGATTGAAACTAACAATAAAGCTTAGTGGGATGGACGTGGTTTAAAGATTGCCCCAATAGAATATTTAGAAATAGAATTTCAATTTTATGTCATTGAATACAAAATATTTCAATCAAGCAAGCCCAATTTTCTTCCATGTGTAGCAATTCCTCTAGGTAATAAAACTGTGAAGAACGGTCATAAATATGACTTAGCTGAGTTATAATTGAGGCAACTTACTCAGAACATGATGATGATTAGGGTTGCAAGGACAAATACATGCAAATTTTGTTGGAAATTTTGCTAAGGGGATACTATGAGGTTGTCATTTATGGCAACATATATGCTATATTAAGTAGGGAAAAATTGGAGCTATGTTTTGGAGGAGATAACTTAGGAAATTATTTAAGTGTAACAAATGTTAACTGTTGGTAGAGACACCTTTCTAAATGTTGAGCTTCATAGAGAGTGAATTGATACATGCATAGTTAATAGTAGGTTGTATGAACATTGAAGATCATCTCCCCAAGTCTACATATCATGATGAGTTGTGCAGACAAAGTTATTAGAGTTTTACTAGTTGCAATCATGTACATGCAAAACAAAATAGAGGAAAGGAATTGGTAAATTATGTTAAGGAATTATTTTGGTTTACAAAAATATATATTTGACTATTATTGGGCAAAATCCTAGATGTTAACCCCAACTTAGGATAAAGTGATTTTATGTTTTGGGAAGCATGCAAAAAGGTTGAAGGCTGACACAACATAACAATTGGATATAAAGAAAAGAGTTTTGTATGTGAAGTTGTGTGATGTATTTAGACATTGAAATGAAATTATTATATTATGAAAATTTTGTGTTAAATTAGAGCAAAGACAATATATGCAAATTTTTAAAAAAAGAGCCACCAAGGACAAATCAGAATTTGAATATATCAACATTGTGAAGAAGGTTTTTGTTTCTACACCTTTTGTGTATAGAATATATCATTGTATATGCATGTTTGATAAATGAGCTTAGCTTGCAACTTATGTAATTGTAGTACCAACTCTTAATCGAGTTGAGGCTTCTAATAAGGCCTAGTCCTCTAAAAAGGACATATACACTATACTAATGTAATAGAATCCTAATAGGGTCAATATGTTTCACAATATATTTTTGATTAGTGGATCATTTTGTGGGTACCATCCCCATTGGGGTTTTCTTTAACAAATAACGGTGTTATGAGTTGCATTGTGTTGTTGTTATGTTTACTTTTTAGTTTAATCTTATATGCATGTTTAACTATTGTTAGAGATAGCCATAGTTGGGCAAAAAAAATTGGAATACACCCCCACCCCACCGCTAAGTATTTATTATATCTAATAATTGGTATAAGAGAATAGTTAATTAGAGAACACCTAACAGCTTGATTAAGATCTATATGGATATGGATTAGTTATAGAAGAACCTAGAGGAAGATCTTGAAGAACTTGATGTAATCATAGAAGAAAGAGACAACCTTAAGATCAAACTCAAACGTGCACATGATCACATTGTGAAGTTGAAAGAGCAGATTGATTCTACTAAATCCAAGAATAAAGAGTCAAATGATCAGATCAAAGATAGTGATGCATTTTCAAAACTAGAGAAGGAGAATGAGATTCTAAACCATGAACTTGAGTTCACAAATCTTAAGATGAGTTTGATGGAAGATGAGAAGAAAATTCAATTAGATATGGTATTTGAGAATGCAAATTTGAAATCCAAACTTACCAAGGTGACATCTGAACTTGAATCTTTAAAGCTACAATTTTTAGAACTTGAGAAGTACAACATTATTGTGAAAGTAGAGTTTACACAAACAAACCAACATCTAAAAAGTTGTATTCTAACACTAAGAAGCTTGATGAGTAGATCATATCATAAAGATCTAAAGGTGATATGATTGGTATAGGCTACTATGAAGAAGGAAAAACTAAGATATCTAAAGTTACTAAGGAACTAGATCTAATGATCCAATAGGCTAATCAATGACAAGAATATTTGTACAAGGAAGTACCTAAACAATCTAAACAACCTAAAGAAGCAAAGAAATAATTTAATGGAAGGTTATTTTCATGCAATGAAATTGGTCACATGAACAAGGACTGTACATCTAAGTATACTAGCCCTTTTTCTTGTTATTCTTATAATTGCTTTGTTTATAGACATAGAGCTAATGAATGTAGAAAATATAGATATAGTAATAATAATGTGTATCAAGGTACTAACCTAACAACTAGTAGACTTATTCAAGAAAAAAAACTCATAAGAAATGGAGTTATGTGTTATAAGTGCAACAATTTTGGACATATTTCTAGAGATTGCAAATTATAGATTAGTCAATATGGACCTAGATATGGAAACAATATCATAGCATGTTATAATTGTAAGAACCTTGGGCACACAACAAAATTTTGTAGATTCAATGGTTTTGGAAATAATAAGAGGAAAGATAGCATGAGATCACATAATGCAAGGACACCTAATTATAGAAGGAATAAAAACAACAATATGAGAAGGAATGAAAACAATAATGAAAGAAAAAAAGAAAATGTGAAAGAGAAAGTAGAGAAAGTTTCAATGAAACATTTGTAAAGCTAAGACACCTGGAAGCACACAAATATGGGAAGAAAACAAGAAGAATGGCTCATCTAAGAATAAGTTGAATTCAGTGATAATAGTTGACAAACCCTTATCAATCTAAGCAATCAAGTCATTAAAATGTAAAGAGGAAATAATATTGGAAAAACATTTAACTCTTGATAGCTTGAATTAAGACTTGTGAAGTTCATTGTAGTATGATATGGCTGAGAAGAAGCTACAATTAAGAGTGCATGTCATTTGGAGCTCATATATGAGTGCGTGAAAGAAAAAAATTCTTTGGAAAAGGATTGCAACTTTTTAAGTCATGCATACATACACAATTAATGCAAAAGTAATTTGCAAAGGATTTAATGGCTAAATTAAATAATTTAATCACCATTTGATCAATTAAAGAGAATATCATTTGAGATTGACAAGGAACAAAACCAAAGAGAAATTCTAAAAGATTTTTTTGGTTCACATGGAAAGCCCTAAAATCTCAATCTTAGAGGTATTTTACTTTTTACATAACTAATTTGTGAAGTGTGATTGAAATTTTCAATCGTTGAAATGGAAGAATCAATGTTATTATTGGAAACTTACAATTGGAACAATTTTTGTTTTTCCATTGATGTAAAATCTATTGATAAGACATATTGCTACCTAATCTAAATGTCATATCTATTTGATTGATGAAGAGGATTTGAGAAGTTGCTCATAACAAAAGCACCTAGAGGAAAGGTTGACTTATGAAAAGGAAGCTACAATGGACATTTGATTAGTTAGACTTTGATAAAGTAAAGTGATTGTTTATATCAAAAAAAAGTTAAGCCATGTTGAGCAATAGAGTAAATGGTTAAGGAATGTTGAGTGATGCTAGTGTCAACTGAGCCACAATTAGTGCCGAACAAATCTAGTGTTGACCGAGTATCAATATTGACTGAGCAAGCTAGTCGATGTCAAGCCAAAAATATTTACAGCAACCAAGTGTTAAGTGATGACTGAGTGTTAGAACTTAGTGATTGTTGAGTAATATTGTTGAAGATGAATATGAGGAAATTGTGATTCCCAACTAACTCAGTTGATTTCTTGGGAGATGTAAACAATTTTAAAGATGAGATTGATGATTTAGATCATTAAATTCAAGGTGAGGATTAGGTAAAGACCTAACATATGGATACTAGATAATTTTCTAGACGAAGATCAAGAAGATGGATAGATACAATGAATTGTTTTGAACTTGATCGTAAACCCTGAGATCTACGGTGATTGTGGAAAATGATAAAGAAAGAATTGCCTATTTAAAGAGGTATAGATTCAAAGAAATAGTAGAGTATGGATTAAATGCATGTAAGAGATGCAAACATAAGGAAGGTGGATCAAAGACACACAAATGTGAGAGAGAATGTGAAGCTAAAAGTGATTCCTTACATAGATGTTGTTGATAGTGATAAGTGAAATCTAAGCAAGAAGGCTTAAGTGTTGTTGAAGGGGGAAGACTGATTGCTCGAAGGGTTGCCGAGAGAATCAAGAACAAAGATGACAATGGAGAGCTTATCAATGAATCAATATATGAACTAAATAGAGATTTGAACTTTGAAAGTGAGTTGTAATCACACATATCAAAACCCTATTGTTTTCTTTCTAATCATTGTAAACAATTTGTATTGAAATCCTTTTAACAAAGGTTGTCCTAACAACCATTTGAAGGACTTAACAGTTTGCATAAATCCTTTCACAAGGTAACATTCTAAATGGAATGGTTAAAGTCTTCTAATAAGGGCACTCCTAACAGAGTGATTAAATCCTCTAACCAAGTCACATTTAACAATGTGTATTGTAACTATTAGTCATATTTGCCGTCCTGCCAAAATTAGGTTTTGTCTTTCAAACATGCCTAACAGTCACATATATTAAAATATTCAAATGGTCCAATTTTATTAAAAATTTATATTTTAAGACCTTAGGTTATTTATTATTTTCTAAGTCTTCAAGCAGTCATATGCTATTAAGATCTTGACAGGCCCGCATCTTCTCATCAGTTCGATCTTCCAAGATCTACGGTTGCCATTTTGTCATTGTTAGAAGTTGCATGACCAAAAGTTATAATGACATAGTGACAATATGACACACATCTCAGTGGGACCTTTTCTCTTTATTCATGCACATCAATCAACAAGTAACAAGGTGGACCGCTGATCAAATCTGCATATATGGTTGTCGTTATATCACTATGAGAAAATGTATGATCAAAGGTCATAGTGACATAGTGATAGCATGCCATGTATCCCAAATGGGCCTTCCTTCTCTACAATTGGTGGAGTTGTCAGACAAGGTACAATTGGCAAGGTTTCATTTGTGCTTTACAAAAGTGGGCCAGTTCCTTGATGTATCTTGCCCACCATTAGATTGAGGATGATCAACGATTGTTGCTATGTCACTATAAAAATGTGTACATTCATTTTACATAGCAAGATAGCAACAGTGTGACACGTGGATATGTGGATCCTATTTCTATTATGGTCCACATGAAAAATAAAGAATGTTAGATGAGTTGGCACATGGCAGTGTTTTTACTAGTTGAGGAATTGACAGGGGTCAATACATCTTTGGGACAGTCAGATTGAATGTAGATCAAGCATTGTCATTATGTTGCTAACCAAAGATGCAAGGTCATTATCCATGGTGACATAAAAATAGGTAGCCACATGTCTCATCAGGCCTGGGTGGAGAGTAAGTAGTGACGATTAGTTTCATTCTCTCAAGGTCACAAGCATTTTTTGTTACATCAATTTCAAGCTGCAAAGCAACGGTAGCAATTAGTATGAGTTTACAGTTTTGCAAGAAAATAGATAATAAAAGTAAAATTTGGCAAAGCCATGACTAATAATAAGGTCAATAGGTCAACATAAGTTGAATATTGACAAGGTGGAATGATAAAACATGATTGGTCCAAGTGGCGGATCCTGAGGATTTACTCCAATTGGTTGATGACATGGTTGATATGGCGTGCTGATAACAAAGAAAGATAGTCTTTTAATGGCGAATATGATCTTCTTGATCATTCACAACCACTTTTGTCATTCTCCATGCTTTATAAATGCAAAGGATTATTCCCTTTACTGCTTGGTTATCCATCTACCTAGTCAGAACGTTAATGTTCACCGCTTCTATCTTCTCAAGGTTATGTTTGGTAAATAGAATGATTTTGCCTGGATCTAGTTGTGTACCATGATCAGATTCTTCCCCAGATTTGCAATGATTGTTCTCTATAATCTTAAATGTAGTGGTTGAGTTTTTCCTTAGGGTAGAAGCTATTTGAGTTATGCTTGCACTATGAAAGCAGTTTTTGTAACCCTTCTTAAAGTTGGTCATTTTTTTTGATTCTATAACAATATTCTATACTCTGCTATGATAATTTCCTTTTGTCAATGAGTGAATGTAATCTCTATTGTGCCTTATTCTCCATTAATATAAGTGTAAAACCACCTTATTTTTGTTGATGTATTTTTTTTTACCCTTCAATCTGCCTAAAGTATCTACTATTGCCCTTTGAATATTATGGAGTGAAGTCCCTTCCTCATAGTATCCATTTGGTTTCTGATCTGTATGTGGTTGGTGAGTTAAAACAAAGGTTGAATCAGTGTCTTCCAAGGTCATATTCTTGAATAGTGCATTGTTAGGCAAAGATATGATTGAACAAACTTTTTTGATGTATCACTCCCTTTAGATTAGATTAGGTAGCTTGCTTTCATGCATTCCTTCTCCCTTTTCCTCTCAAAGAGTAGTTAGGTGCAACTTGATAGTAAGGAAGTCATCCTTCTCCAGATACTTGATATCATTGTTCAAGTCCCACAGCTTGGTTATTGTTTCCATGTTTCACAAGGTTGCCTTTAGGTAAAAAATTTAGGCAAGACAATAGTAACCTTTAATAGGGTTGGCTCCTAATAGAGCTCACTTCGAAAGAGTGAAAAAGTGGTGACATGTTGCTGGTGGCTTTTCCCAAGTTGGGTTTCCACATAAAATCACAGTGTCAAACTTATGTTGAATGCTCTATATGTTTTACATTTTATATTCAACAAAGCATGTTATATTTGGAACAATAATTTTGGTTTACAATAGAGACCAAGTAATAGTAGAGATCAAGCGATAGTAGGGTAAGCAAAATAGTAAGATTTTTTTTAATTGTTTAATAGTTTAAATGGTACTTAAGGACCTTGATAATTGATTCACACCCTCCCCCCTCACAGTTAGTATAAACATTTATAACAATTGGTATCAAAGCTCAGTGCTTACAAAGAGACGGTTGAAGGTAATTAAAGCTAAGGATCATGACTCACAAGAGAGATATACCTAAGCTGAACAAGGAGAAATTTCCTCTGATAATTGACCAACTAAAGCAAAAGCAAGAACACAACCGAGAAATGTTGGAGATTGTCTCAACCCTAAGCTATGTCAAGTTTGATGACTTAAAAGATTGTGATAGTGCAAAGAAGATGTGAGACAAACTGAAGACCATTTATGGAGGTGATGAAAATATCTTGAGAGCCAAATCAAAGAGCCTAAGAGGTAAATTTGATGACATGAAAATGATGGAAGGTGATAATATAGTACAATACTATACAATAATTAAAGAAGTTGTTAATTCTATTCATTGTGCAAATAGACAAATCAAAGACGAAACTATGATAAGTAAGTTATTGAGGACTCTACTCCCTATTTATTCCATTAGAGTGTCTATAATTTAAGAACTAAGATGCACACTAGGTAAAACTTTGACCTTAGAAGGTGTAATTGGTATATGTACTTCTTTGAGATGACTAACTTTGATAACTATACACTTGCTACTATTGAATCTGCCTTTAAGTCACAATTAGTTCTTAGCAAAAGAAAGGGTAAACATGTGAAGAGTGATAGTGACAATTCTAATGATGAAATTGATGAACTTGAAACCCTCATTACAAAATGATTTGGAGAGGTAAAGGTAACTACAAAGGTAAACTATATATTATCTATTTTTCATGCAACAAAGTAGGTCATATTGGTGCTAGGTGTTGTGATAGAGAAGATAAGGATGAGAGGAAGGAAAGGAAGTATAAAGGAAGAAGAGATGATAGATACTAGAAGAGAAACAAGGATGACAAAGGTAAGCAATCATGTTATATTACTGAAGAAGAAATTCATAATGAATATGAAAGTAATTATGATAAAGTTGTCTATGTTGCTATGAAAGAAGATTTTGATGAAGATGAGCAAACTGCAATGATTTCATATGTAAACAAAAGTGACAAATGGATAATTGATAGTGGATGTTCAAATCATATGACTGGTGATAAAGATAAATTTGAGAACAATGGTCCATATGAAGGTGGATGTGTTAAATTTGGTAATAATATTCCATGTGTTGTAAAAGATCAAAGGAACTATTCAATTGATTGACAAGATAAAATGTCACAATGTTTACTGGATTGAAAGAGTTTACTATTATACGATCCATAATGAGCACTCACCAAAATTTATGATGAACAACATGTGTGAATCAAAATGTAGAGGGATGAAATAAATGTAAGATCTACCTCTAAATACAAATTCTCAAAGGAGAGACCCAAATTGATCAATCAAAAAAGGCTAATTACACAAAAGAATCAATCTTTGGAGAATATGAATAAAGGAGTGTAATGCCCTGCCAAGGGATCCAAAAGAATTAACCTAAAGTTTTACTAAGTTTGCTAAACATTTTTTTTTTTTTACAAGAAGTATAATGTACACATCAAACACATAGTAGCGGAAGCAATAACATGTAATCATTGACAACATACATTGTAAGTTACATTTCTTAAAGATCCCAAGACGTTGAGTCACATTTAAATTTAATTAAATCTAAGTCTAACAACTATCACATACATATGAAAGAATAATTAGAAAGTCCCATGTCCATAATATACATTTGATCCGAATGCCTCTCGGCAAACTAATTCGGAATGCTCAATCATCCACTATACAAGTCACAGGGTATGAAAGGCTTAAAAGAATATACATATGTAATAATAGAAATACATCAACCTCCATGAATCCATGATACAAAGTACAGTAAAGATATATACAAAACTATTCACCATACATGATACATCCATACATCCATAATGATAAAACATCTATCATAAAATCTAACCATCCATCATAATAATCCAAGAACATAGTGAAGGTAAATGCCAATCACGAAAACTCCAGCCACGGTGACCACGAAACGGATCTCAATGGTAAGAGTAAAAGCACTACCACCCGACCGCGTGGAACCTAAATGGTCCACTCCCACCGCGCTGAGGAGATAGTCTCAAGTCCCAAACAAGGTATCAAAACACAAAACACAAGTACTCTCTAAGTCTAGAAAATCCTAAAAGTATACTAACTCAAGGGTTCCAACATAGATAGACATCTAGACCCAGAGGCACCACAAAGACACGTAGGAAACCTAATATGCAAGCTGGAAAGTGTCATCGCAAAAGTCACGTAGAAGTTACCCGAGCAATCCCTTAGGAATCCTAGGTCCCTACTGATCCCTGCGGCCATTAGTATCCTCTCGTACTGACGAGGCATACTATGGAATGCAAGGTCGTAACCAAGCGTTCTCTCTACCCCATCCTAGTCTGTACTAGCACTCAAGGCATGGGAGAGAACATACAATTATCTTATTAGGTTCATTTTCCCTTATTTAGTGTAAATGTTTTCACTTATTAAAACAACTTACAATGGGTTACTCCAGGCAGCCTCTTAGGGCCCCGATCCCCATTGCAAGCCACTTCCCGACTCTACACATAGATAACCTACCCTAGGCTCATGAAATCACAAATCAAAGAATCATAATAAAATCACCTCAGTCCTATACAAGCAACTGAAAAACATCATAAAAAGATAAGCCACAAAATTATATCAATTCTTCATAAGCAATAGATAATATCAAATAATAAACATATGATCACGACAGTTCTCTATCAGCAACTGAAGGCATCAATGATAAATCACAAAATCCAATGGTTCTCCAATGAGCAACCAGAAAGTATCCCAATAGTAAATTACAATACTGATCAAAGACTCCAAAATGGTCAAGTCAAAACATGTCACAACATGACATCATCACGATCTAAACGAACACTTCAGTCAAAGCAACTAGAAGGTAATACAAGTATAACTGATCGAGACTCAGAAATGGTTATCAAATATAACTGATCGAGACTCAAAAATGGTTAAGTTAGGTATCTCAAATACATACACCTCAGCTTCACACAAGGAAACTGGAAAGCAATAACAAATAGTAAATACATCCATCATAGAGCATACTATCACATTACCTTGGTTGGTTTGAAAAGATCGAGAACAAATCATCATAACCTCACATTCACAAACTCGGGCCTCTGGTAACAACCTAAACTGGTTAATACTAGAACAACCCCAAAACACAGAGAACACATAGAAAACATCATAGTCTCGCAGTTTGGATTTGATTTGAAAATACAAATTTGAGAAGAACAATAAAGTTTAAGTTTGCTAGTGTTACTATGAGTTCCTCAGTTATCCCGTTTAATTAAACCTATCTTGTTCTAATAATAATAGAAATTGCGTCATGACTTAAAAGTATTAATAATCATTTATTAAATTATTATTATAATAATAATTGATTATTGAATGAAGATAATCTCAATCGAATTTTCAAATAATATCCATTAATGTTTTAAATAAAATAATTACGATTTTATTAAGATCAATACATAAGTCCTCAATGATAATAACTTCTATTCTAAATTAAATATTATTTAAATCATAATTAATTAAATTAATCAATATTTTATTTAAATATATATTACATTTATTATTAATATAACAATTATAAAATATTAATGAAATTAATAATGAATAATATCATAAATTTAATTTAAATAAAATAAAAAAATTATTAAAATTAATTATAATTTATAATATTAAAAATTATAACCGAAACCCGAATTTCGAATGGCATACTTGTTTTATTAAAACGTGCATACAGCGATTATCAATCGCTTGTCTGCCGTATACACAGGGCAGGACTGCTGTCGCAGTCGTCCTGCGTCAGCAGGTACGACTACGTACAGCAGTCGCCTGCTGCGTATTACTAAGGGGGCAGGGGGTGGTTAAGCCGCCCCTCCCCAATACTTTTATTTATTTATTTATTTATTTTTATTATTTTTTTAAAAAACTATTTTATTTATATAACACCTTGTATATAAAAGATTTGTTAATTAAAATTTACATATATGTATTTTTTTTTTTAATTGAGAAAAAAAAATATAATTATTATAATAAAATTTATTGATATTCAAATCTATTAAATATATATAAAATAATTGCTTTTTAATATTATATAAATATATTGAAAAATTGTTTCCTTCCTTATATTGATATAGAAAATATAGTCAACCATCTGAACTTTTAATTTAGAATTTCAGTTTTAGATTCAACCCTTCCCATTTAAATCCTATGAATACAGAAGTTAATTGACAAGCATCTGATAAATTCCAATATTGTAATGTTTAAATATTCCTCACAGAGAATTTCAGATTTACAAATGAAAACGAGTAGCAAAAGATTCAGAACGAAGAAATGACACATTCGAGAAGGCAAGTTCTTACAATCACGGAGTAGACAGGAATATCAATTTGCATAATTCAATCAGTGATCAAAACACAAGACCCTACCTGAACCTGATGCTATTATGCAATCTCCAAGAACTGTAAGAGAATTCGCTCCTCTCAATAGCCTTCTTCTCGAAAACTTTCTTGGTATTAGCCTTCTGAAATTCGCTTCCAAAAATTGTCACCCAAAAATTCCCGTCCAAATACGTCTATCTCAAAAATGAACCCCCAAAGTTGTGATAAGCAATTTCTCCTCAAATCGGGGCACTAATTGTGCGTTTACCCGAGAAGACTCTTTGCACAACTCAGTTAACTCCAAATTAACCTTTATTATCTTTTATTTTATTTTGCATTCATCTTTCATGCACATTAAGTTGAATTATTAAATAACTTTATTTAATATTCCACTTGACTTCTATTTTTAATCTTTATTACTTTTAATCTCATGCGCACTTTATGAAATTAAAGTAACATTATTATTTTCATTTATTTTTATCTTTTAATAAATTTCTTTTATTTAATCTTATGCATAAGTCATGCGAACTAGAATCTTTTATTAAATAATTATATTTTCATTTTTTTAAATTATTTTAGAAACTAAATTGATAAAAATATTTATTAACTCAAATAATAATAATATTTAGCATTTATTTAAAAATGAACTCTAAATATATTATTATTAAATTAACTAAATATTATCACGTTCTAAATTTAGACTTAAAGCTTTTTATCTCCAAATTTAATTCCTTTCATTTAATTAATTTCTCAATTTAAATAAAAATAATAATAATTAAATATTAAAATGTCATAATAATCTTCTATTAAATTAAATCATTAATTAATCGTTTTAATTAATTTCTTTTATATTTAAACTCATGCTTAGATCATGCGATCTAGAAACCTTTAATAATTTAATATCTTTTCCACTTTTAATTTATTTAAGAAACTTTAATTGATAAAATATTTATTAATTCAATTAATAATAATATTTAGCATTTATTTAAAAATGAACTCTAAATATATATTATTATTAAATTAAATAAATATTATCACATTCTAAAATTATACTTAAAACTTTTATTTCCAAATTTAATACTTTTTATTTAATTAATTTCTCAATTAATTAAATATAATTAAATATTAAAATATCATAATAATTTTCTATTAAATTAAATCATTAATTAATCCTTTTAATTAAACTTAATTAATAGAAAATACATCAAGGACTCATAAAGCAACATATGAAAACCCATCATAGAAGAACACATACTAAATCAAACAAAAAGGGTTATAATCACGAAATAACATCATTTGATGCATTCGGAGGGTACTTAACTCAGATACTTGTCCTAATTATCAATTAGGACAATTGGCTAAAGGGTTTAGGATTTGGACTTAAGAGTTTATCTCCCCTCTCTTACCATTGAGATAATGCGATAGGGTACGCTCATCCTGGCAATTTAGGGAAGTCGATACCCGGTACCTGCAACCTGCATAAAATTCACGCATGTACAGACACAATATTCTAAGCTAAACAGACAATGGCAGGAAGTGGTGCATCGTGTAGATCCCGACTAGCAGGTGACTACGACTCCCTTCCTTAACCACATCAGAAACACCATACATAAAGAAAACAAACACGCACACCATACACATGCAGTATGGGGTAAGTATCCATAAGAAAGCACGTGTGATAATAAACCATATAACTAATCATCGTTGATAATTGAAAACATTGAATAATCATCATACATGCATGAAATATAGAGTACCAAGTCATCTCATCATATAATAAATTGAGTGTAAAACAACATCTAATAATCTGAAAGTAATGCTACTAAACATCAAGTATAAAGCTGGCCTAAAAGAGTTTGGCAATGAAGACTAAAATGCGACTTAGGGGCAGGCACTACAAGGAGAAAACCTTATTTTTTGTTATAGAAAATACGTATTGAAATCTTGATTGAATTGAAAATAAATACAAACCTTGAAGCAAGGTAAATCTAGAAAATGCTGTTTTATGATGTCTATGCATAGTTTTGGGAAATCTTGCAACTGAATTTAGACTAGAAATACCAAAACAAAGAAAACCTAGAAACCTTTTGTCTTTTTGAAGAAGGTCAACCTTGACCCAAAGCTGGGGTAAGATCTTACCCCTTTATTTTTGACCTTGACCTACACTGCTACAACAAAAAATTTGTTCGTGGATCCCAAAAGTTTGCCGAAAAGGTTACTCAAATTTTCATTGATATTAATTGTCCCATACCTGCTCCTCATTAGGATTAAACCATAGATAGAAAGAAAAATTACATGCAAATATAACCAATATCAAAAAAAATAGATCACACATAAAATAACACAAGAAACCAAGATTTAACATGGTTCACCCAATCCCTGGGCTACTTCCACCAAACAACAAGTCCAATATTTTACGATCTAGTGATTACAACCTGATTACAATTCGTAATCCCTTATAGCTTAATATTGCAGCAAGAACCAATTTTTGCATCACCTTATGAAAAAATCCCTCACCCTAAGCCCTTTTATACAAGTATTTTTACTGCTGTAGGGTTATACTTAATAATTACACGTCGGCCCAAAATCCCAATAAAATAGGGCCCAAAATTTTTTTTGCGCCCCAAAAAATTTATGAAGTATGTACAGTACTTTCCTGATTAGTCACCACAAACTAACACTCCTTCAAGAAAAAGGGTTTTGTTAGTTGGATGAGGGGTTTTCCTTGGTCAAACCCTAGTTTTGAATTAACATTGAAATTGAAATTGCAATATGGATAAACAAAGTAATTGGAACTATTTGCCTTGCTTATGTTGTAATCCTTTTGGAGGATTTGAATCTTTGAATCCACAAGTATGGATGCTCCAAATGAATGTAGAATTGAATATAGGATGTCTCAAATCAATTACATTAGATCTTCAATAGTAATCTTGAATGGATCTTGGAATCAAAAGAAGCTTGAATGAATGTGGATGTTGGAATCTTTAACAAGAAGGCTCCAAAGAGATTGAATCCTTCAATAACTATCAATGGATCTCCTTGATGAATTGAATGCTTGAATACTTAGATGCTTGATCATGAAAGTGTATTGTAGAAAAATTGGATCATAGAGAAACTTCCTCGTCCTCTCCAAATGAGAGAGGAAGGCTTCCTTTTATACCAGTATAGGGCACAAACTTCTAGAGAGGCTAACATAGGAGAATTAAATTCCAATTAAGCCTTAAACCCTATAAATGGACCTCAATTAAATACAATTTAAGATTTTACCACTTCAAAATCCAAAACAACAGACTCAAAAGTGGGAAATAAAACTTTCCAAAGCCCGATATCCAAAAACCTCCAAAATCTAAAATTTGGACCTAGGGTTGAGGTCGAGGTCGACTCTTACCTAGATCAGGGTTGAGGTCATTCTTGACCTAGGTCAAGTTTGAGGTCAACCTTGACATAGAAGGTCATCCTTGACCCAGAAAGTCAAAGATCTTAGATCTTCATAAAAGACTTCTAGAAAAGACCTAGAAACAAGGGAGAGAGAAGTAAAATAGGGAGGAAAAGCCAAATCCAGTCAAATATCCACTCAAGGCACTTGACATGACCCCAAACCACCTATCAGATAGCTATACTAGTCCTAAATGGAAGTGCTTCTATTTTCTGATGATACATTTAGCGCCCACTTTAGCAAGAGTATGGACTCAATGCAAACTCTTGGTAAAGGAGATTGTAATGAAAAGATAATCTTATTGAAATCAAAGGACAAAGAAACTCTCAAGCCCCCAAGGACTCAAGTCTTCATCAACTCCAAGATCACAATAAGAGAGACATATTCTAGAAGGAAGAGAGAGAGAGAGAGAGAGAGAGAGAGAGAGAGAGAGAGAGAGAGAGAGAGATTATGTTGCCCAGTGAGAACTTATGTCCCATTGTGAACCATACAAGGAAACAATGCAACTAGAAAGATGGAACTAAACTACCTAGTGAATGTGGCTACTCACTAGTCAACCCATTAAAGATTCACCCTTAGGAATATTCTATTACATAATAGTAAAACCAAAAGTAAAAGAGATCTAGCCTTAAGGACACCTTTGACCTTAAGGGATTAAAGAATTTTGAAACTGGAGTGATCAAGAGATCCTATAAAAATAAAAATTCATGCTTTAAGGATTAGTTACTACTCCATAAAGGGAGAGAGGTACCTTGAAATATATATATATATATATATATATATATATATATATATATTGAAAGTGTGTGTGTGCAATAAGTGAGCAGAGCGCATGTCCCCACATGAAAGTCATTGCTAACACTTTAACATGAGCAATGGCTTGAACAAAAACATAAACAACTCCACTGATTGTGTTTCCACTACAAGATCCCCTCAAACGAAGAAAAATGAAGAGAAATACCACATAAACATACATAAAATACAGAAGGGATCTACCTTCCATGGGGTTAGTATGATAATAAGATTTTATATATATATATATATAATATTATTGAAAATGAATTGACATCATTCTCCAAAGAAAGTAGAACTACAATCATAATGGAGGAAAGAACACAAAAGAGTTACAAAGAAGAATATTTTCAGACCATGGCATAGAGACCAAAATGAATCAGTGCTACCAAGGTGCAAATCTAAGTAGATTTCACAAGGAAACTATTACAAACAAAAGAACAAGTACAACATAACAGGAAATAACATATAGAAGAAAAATAGATACATATAGAGGAGTAGCACAACAGGTTTGATTCCTTTATCACCTTGCACCAACAAAGAAACAAAGATCGTATAAGAGAATCTAATAAACACATTATGGGAGAAGAACAGTATGAAAAACAAACACATAAAAGGATACCATGAAGGACTAGCCAATCAAGCTCCCTACCTACTCTCCCCATCTTGTTCTATATCATTTAGGGAAGGTGGGTAACTCACAAGAGGAACTATATCCAATATAGTAGGGATGATAACCAATTCCAAACAAGGATCCTCTTGAGAATCATCATGTTAGATACTAGGTGTAATTATCAATAGTGATGAAAGCATATTAGGTAAATCAATTTTAATTTCAATAGTCTCATACTCATCATTACACAAGTAAATTTAGGCTTAAATTTTGATGCAAAAAGGTCAAAATTTTGACAAGAGTAGGTCGATAAGGTGACCAAGCTTGTTGTCGGTCTTTTTTGGTCAATTTTTTGCCACATACATTCTGTGTCAAAATTTTGACTACATAAAGGTGGACTTATCGACACGAATTTCATCGATTTCCTTGGTCCAAGCTGAAGTGGTATTTCCTCATTTGCCAGCGATGCTCGTCAAAATTTTGACGTAAACCTTCATAATTTTGGGTCAAAATTGTGACGAATCCAATTTACATTTCTTTGCCAGTGGCATACAAGCGATGCCAAAGTGGACCAGTTTTGTGTCAAAATTTTGACCAAAATATTGCATTTGCATCAAAATTGCGACGAAAGCAATTTACATTTCTCCGCCGGTGCCATACAAGCGACACCAAAGTGGACCAATTTTGTGTCAAAATTTTGACCAAAATATTGCATTTGTGTCAAAATTGAGACCAAGATATGTAGAAATTTTGACAAGCTATCCCATTTATTATAAAAGCTTTGCTCTCATAGGAGCCTTCTAAACTGCACAAAACTTGATTCTAAAGCATAATTGCTCGGTGCATGAGAGTCAAGGTATCATGCACATTTCTACCTCCACACCATTGTTTTGTTTGTCACATGATTTATTTCATACAAAAAAATGGGAAGGAGGAAGAAATGTGCACGATATCCTGAGTCTCCACCGAGCACTTATGCTTTATAACTCAAATTTTGTGTAGTTTAAAAGGCTCCTTGAGAGAAAAGCCTTTGCAATAATTGGCACAACACGTCTAAATTTTGGTTTCCGCAGGGAAGAATAAAATTAGGAAAGAATTATTTATCAGGAATGAAAGCCAATAATTTCATCTATTTTTCAAACAGATAAACGTGACAAAAAAACTTACAGTCCCAATGACATCATCATAAGAGCGCATATATAACTATAACTATGGCTAAAACCAACATAATTTACAAATATCCACAATTCAAATCCTTTGATGTTTTCTTTAATGCAAAGTTTTAAGTCAACTATGTTATTGCCTTGAATGTAATACCAAACTGTCATTAGGCTAAAGACTGCAACAAGATTTACGATTTACAAATGCAAGGGGAACTACCCAACCAAAGTAGAAAATGACATGAAAAGTTAACAATCTATCAATTAACAATCTAGATGAAATATTTCTAGCAATTGAACTGTACATTATAGAAACAAAAAATTGCCTTAAAATTGACACCTCACCAGTTGTTCATTTGCATCCGTAATGGCTTCACAAAAGTTGAAAGCTTACGATTTGTCAAGAACACAAAAGGCACTCGTAGTTCAGCTGCATCAATAAAACTAAAGTAATTCAGTTGCACGGTGAGGGCAAGAGACTGTCAATATCGATTGTGGGGTTGCTAGGTAAGCGATAAACATAAAAAGGTAGTACAAGATTTTAATAGCAATTGTGACCTTCATAGTTTTTCTTAGTAGTTTTGGGTCATTAAATTGGATAGAAAATTGATAGTAAAATGTGAAAGAGAACACACATAATGTCACATCAAAATAAGTTTGCATCCTACATATGAGTATGCATCAAAACTGAATTTTTACCTCTTCAATCTATCTGTATCAATAAAGAAATAAGACATTTTTGTAATACAAAATTCTTGAACCCTATTCGACTGTAATCTTTCAAACCTGCAAAATAAAAACAAAAGCCATAAGAACTAAAATAAAAGGATTTATTTCTAAAAAATTATCACAGATGCTTTGTATATACCTTAGGACATGATACAAGTTGTTTCACAAGCAACACTAAACATTCCAATTTTTTTCTCGTTTACTAGAGTGATGATAAACTATATGCAAAGTAGAAATAGTGCAGCATAATAGATGATTAGTATCTACAATTTTTAATACTAAAAATTATAAAGAATGTAATACTCACAAGTGTCGCTGCCTAAGAGAATGCAACCCAAGTTTATCATGATCTCTGCAGCATTAATTGCATTGGGAATATCCTACTTATTTGTAAACACTAGTAACATTGCATCTCATAGTTCATCTTGCAAGAACAATAAACTTAAATGATAAAAAAAAATTCTAGAGATAACATGAAAATAATTGTTAAAAGAATGAGGCCAATTTTACACATAATAACCAAAGTTGCCATGAGAAAGACATGAAATCTTCTTGATCCATTTTCCAATTGTGTTTATACAATCCTAAAAATTCACTTTGATAGTTCTGACTAATTATTGTTGGAAGGATTTTATTTGCTTCATCAAACGAGTGTATATTGTAGTCTTGGTTTCTTGTATTTTTCAAGATAGTATCATTACTCGTCTAGTATTGTTCAATCTGAATGGATGATATTGATATGTTGTTTTTCTATAACAACCAAAACTAGGGGTTATTAACCTTTACACAAACAAGAGATGAAAGCAGAAACATAGGGCATCAACAACACAACAAAATAAACCTTTTCCTATGCACTTGGACAAAAGTCTAAGCAACGCTATTGTTAGGATTGCAACAAAGGAAACCCCACTACAACCTGTCAACAAGGCCCAAGAGTGATTATTTAAGAGTCAACATTATCAGTAGAATTTTGTTCAAAAAAAAAATGGGAGCAGTAACTTCAACAACATAGGCCACAAGGCTAGAGGGCATCGCACCTGAAATACAGTCTAACATCCAAAATTGTGACAAGAATGGAAGCGATAGAAGTCTAGCTCAAACCAACAGCATGAGAAGCATCAATATAATAAAAAAAAGTTTCTTCTTTATTAGAAAACAAGTCCTCAAAAGGAAAATCTAAAACAAAATCAGAAGCTCTAATTGTCAAATGGTCATTTTTCACGGCCCTCCATCAAGTGACAACACCTATCCAACACAAAATGGAAATGATTAGGCATGTATCCTATAGAGATGAAATCTCTACAACAAAATGGAAAACCCTCATATTCAATGCTTCACCCATGGCCTCTCATCAACCATGATTGAAGTGGAGAGATCTCTATTTCAACTAGAATATAAACATAGAATAGCCCAAAATTGTACTAGATCCATCCAATTTTAGGAACTAGCAAAGGGAATTTCCAATGGCCTCGGGCAAAACAACTCACAAAAGTGAAATGAAGATGAGGAAGGAAAACCCAAACATAACTCACATAGGTATAGCTCAATGTCACCAAACATTAGGGACTTCAAAGAATTAGTCACCCAACGGTGTAAATCTTAGAGGCACTAGAGACTGTAAGAATTTATAGACCATACTTTTGCATTGATAAAAGTCCATGTTATCACCACAAAATAGGACAAACTTTGCATAAGACTTGATAGCCCATGCATAGCTCCTTCAACCAAAATTTGACAAACAATTATCTAGAGCATTCAGCGGGTCTAGAACCACCAACAAGAGCAAATATCCTAGCACCTAGAAGCCTCACTTAGTGCTACACCAGGAGAGTCAAACCCCAACAAAAACCATCCAATGGATCTCTTCTGATGGGGTGTGTTACGAGTATATTAAGTTCCCCTCTTTCTCCAGAGTGGAAAACATCATGAATTTTGAGTTCAGATTTATGTTATGTAATACTGCTTTACTCATGTTTAGAGACCCTTACAGTATATTCAGAGATACTTATTATATCTACTCTATAATAAATGGTAGTGTAATAGCATACTAGCCTCAGAGTTCATAACCCACATCAAAAGTGGTTAGTTACACAAGAAGAAGCATCGAACATGGGATATGAGAAACAAATTCAGATTGATTTGTCCTCTATTATCAGAGGATCATAGTAAGGCACAACACAAATTCTCAAATATAAATAATAGTCAACTGTCATTTTACTTAGATCCCTATGAAAATGTAGCACTGAAATACAATATACATTGGAGTTAGGAATTTGGTTGACAACCAAAATCAATTGAATTGAAATAAGAAACTTCACCAAAGAATCAACTAAATATGTAATTTTAAGCATATTTTGCTACTCAAAATCTTACAACTTCTTCCTTCTTGACCTTAAACTCGTGACATTTTCTAGTTTTACAGGGGGAAACACGATCTCTCCAACTGTTAGTTCTAAATAGCTTCCACCTTAGGCACATAGAGTCTTTGAACTAGATAGATAAAATACACAACCATGCTAAAGACCATGGAAATAGAGGATAACATGAAAAATACCAAACAACAAGTTGGATGATGATGAAGACTATAGTGAAGGTAGAAGATCCCAGACATCATCAATTAATACAAAACTACCAAATGGAGTATACAAACTTTAAAAGATAAGACACACCTTACATCTAAATGAACTCTAGAAGCTACCATCAAATGGCATGACATTGAATCATTACCAATAAATGAATACAACATAGAGAAGCTACTAGATATGGTATTTCTATTCATTTTTCAAATGAAAGAGTGCAGTAGGTATGCAACCACGACTAAGGAAAGTGCAATTTCACATCATTCGCCATGTTATTGTTGAGATATAGACCTATGCAATCCAATCTCCCAAGGAATAGACAACACCACGTATCACCATCTTTGCTAAAATAGGATTTGTCATAAAGCAATGTTAGAATAGTTACTAAAATGGTCATAAATTATGTTGTTATAGTAAAAGAATACTTTAACTTAAGAAAAAAAAACTATACAATATTAAAACATGATATTGTGCTTTAAAAACTAAAAAGGTACCTGTAACAAAGAACTTCATTTTGACTTGCTAATTGGTTGTCACTATTAACTATAAGCTTATCTTTAAAGTTTGAGCTTCACTTGGTTTTGAGAATAGTTAAATATTCTCTACTTAACAGGGCCAACCATGTGAAGGTGGAAGCTCATTTGGCCCCTCCCCCCCCCTTAACATCACTCTAAATTCCCTATTAACATTTAATAACATTCAATTCATCCATTTTTGAAATATAACATTCAATCATTATAATCACATGATAACATTCATTAACACGTAAAATTCATAAACACACAACATTCATGAATAATTCAAAAGTAAGTCATTCATGAATAATTCATTAACACAATATTCATTAACACACAATATTAATGAATAATATTCATTAACAATATTCAAGAGTAAGTCATTGATGAATAATCATATCTTTTTTGCTTTCTTGTCATTTCTTTTTTTCATAAAATTTCTAAGAGGAATATCAATGTCCTCATCATCCCCATTAACATTTAATAACATTCAATCATTATAATCACATGATAACATTCATTAACACATAAAATTCATAAACACACAACATTTGTGAATAATTCATTAACATGCAACATTCAAGAGTAAGTCATTCCTAAATAATTCATTACCGCCCAACATTAATGAATAATATTCATTAACAATATTCAAGAGTAAGTCATTCATGAATAATCATTTCTTTTTTTCTCTCTTGTCGCTTCTTTTTTTCATAAAATTTCTAAGAGGAATATCAATGTCCTCGTCATCCCCCTCCTATACTGGTTCTAACACATGTCTCCTCCTCATCCGTCCAGGAACATCATGAGGCCGTTGCACCAAAGGGGGGTCCGCTGCAATAACAAGTACTCCATGAGTTAAATTTGCACCATTTTATATTAGTGAATTATGAGTTTTTATTTAAGTAAAAGAACTATAAATCAATAAATTAATTTAACAGAACAAAACATAGATTTTCTTTACCTGAATGTGCGACATGATCTACCTGTTGATCAGTCTGAACATCCTCCAGCACTCATTCAGCACGACATGATTCTATATCCTCAACACAAAAAGGTTACACCAAATTCAATTAAAGATGTTAAATTGTATTAATAATTATATAATTAGTTTTAAATAATAAATGAGCACCTCCATCGATAGTACAATGCACATCAAGGGCTTCATGATGCTGTGTATGATCTATGTCATGATTAACAGGCTATATTGCAATGTCATGCACATTATTATCAAATAAATTGTTGCTCAAGTATTCAATTTCTAATATATATGTTGGTATATTTACCTATACACATGATGCAGGAGACTATTCGGTTGGGGCAATGGAAGTTTGTCGTAGGCATTCAGCCATTGCTGCATAGCCTTGCTTGAAGGCAATTTTTTTGTGTTCTTCTGTGGCCTCCAGATTAAAATCAGCGCACTGCATTTTTTTATTAATTAACAAAATTATTTGCATTTTATAAATCATTTTTCTTTGCAATTCATTTATTGCTACTTACAACGTGTGCTTTGATTTTTGAATATCCCCCAGAGCCAAGTTTGTGCTGCCCAACCTTTTCCAGCCTCACCTTTGTTGCCTTTGATGTGTCCTGCAACCTATGAAAAGTTTGAAATATGTTAGATGATATAGATATAAAGATCAGTACTAAATAGTGGATTATTATATGGTATGAAGGTTTTAGCATAAAGTAGCATGTTGCACCAAAAATATGAAAAAAGGGAAGAAATTATAGTGTCATACCTTTAATTGACATGTGTAATCATGCTATTTATCCATGGAGTTCATGCTAAGTATTTATCCATATTCTGACATGCCTCTCCATAAAATTACACATCAATTTTAACGGTCTATATTATCCATTGTCACACAAAGTAAACGATAAGATAAAAGTTGAAATAGCTAGTAGATTTTATAGATTAAATTTTTATCCCTACGTTCCACACTCAAAGTGTTTTTATCCCCAAGGCTACAACAAGTATAAACTTGAGGGCGAATGTCAGATTTCAGATTGTTTTAGTAGCATTCCTTTTTACCCATAACTGAAAAGTAAGTATTTTTTTGTTTTCAATTTAAAAGACATCACCTTTTTGCATCAAGTGCTTCTTTAGCCTCCACACTGCATGGAACTAATTTTATAAATGGTGGTTGTAACTAAAACAAAATCCCCACTGATTTGCTAAGATAACTAGCAACTAACAAGAACTACCTAGCATTGTTCCAACAGAAGACTCATGACTTAAGACTTGTCTTAGTCTATGTTTATTTTGATTGCTTCTAGCAATGGAGCACCATTCAGAATGTTTGAGAAGATCATAAATGTTACATCATAGTTTGGAGGATGTTTCGTATAGTCTACATCCACAACAAACGATTTCAAATCTGACACTTGGATAGAAAACTGTTTAGATAAGCTTCAACTATTCTTAAAAGTCACATAGTAAAAGAAGAATTAAGGATAGAAAAAAATAAAAAGTCAACTTTAACAGTTTTACTGTAGAAATTAAGAAAATTAGTATGTGATCATGTTTAAACCATTTTCTTTAATAATGCCACATAATTTTGATCCTATAAATAAGGTATAAGAGTTTAAGAAACAATAAATTTCATAGAGTGGAAAGAAATAGCAGAAATTATCAACATTATTTATAAGAATGAAATTTGGGTTAGAGTTTTCCAAAAAAAAAATCATAACTTTAATGCTTGCAAACAAATGCTTTCATGTAGATTAAAATAATATAAATGCTTACACTTGTAGGGGAGACAACCAATAATGGAGAATGCACGCACAACTCCTCCAAATAAGGAAAGCATTGTAGAACTTTGACATCAACAAAATCTTCATCATCAGAACAGGTGATTTTCTTGATCGATTTCACTTTTGCAAAATGTTCTAGAAGTTGAGTGTCAGTTTCCAAATAGAGACATTTAGGTAAGCAAAAGCTCACCATTATCTTACTGGGCAAACTGCAATCAATAATTCTAATGCTTTCTAAGAGCTGACAATTCACATCCAGTGTCATATATATATCATTGACATGTCGGAGGGGTGATACAATCAAAAGATCAAAACTAAGTGCTAATCAGAGCACTATCAATATCTCAAGTCTCAAAATGATACATCAAATATACAATGAATCTCATGATCAATATAAAGATACAAAAAGGAACAAAAGATAGCATGGACCTAACTATAGCCTTCCCCCTCATCACCAAGAGGAGGAGGAGGAGTAACATCTGCATGTGCAGGAGGCACTACACCATTAGAAGCTCAAGCATAATCAAAGAACCTTGAGACATGTTGAGCTAGAGGTACTGCATTTTCATATACTACATAATAATGAGTAGCTTGAGAGGTATGATGACAGGTCTCATCTCGTTCTAACTACAGGTCTCAGGTATGATTACTATATTATATTACAATTATTATATATCATTATATATTACAATTACTGAATATCATTTATCACCTATACTACTAACAAATATAACTATGGTACATGTAGTTGAGCATTACTATATTTTCAAGACATAATATAGCTATATGTGAAGTTATATATCATTGACATGAGCAGCCCAAGAGGTATGATGACAGGTCTCATATCGCTCTAACTCTATCTATCTCTTTAGCTCTATGATCTTAGACCATAGATCTACTATCTCACAGTTCCCCTCTTTTACCTAGTCATGCATCTCTAACTATAACTTGCACTTGTAACTTGCCCACCTACCTCTGAGAAGTCCGCAATCTCTCCCTCACGTGTCATAGAGAATCTTGAGTCTGTGCTAATACATCTCCTATGGGTGAAACCTGCGGAGGCTAATTTAGCATGTCATCATCCCCTCCTCCACCCACATCCTATTGTGGTGGCTCCTCTACCCTATGTCTCCTGGCATCACCTCCTACTACACCCATGGTGCTCATCTCTCTGTGAGTTCTCACATGAGTAGGCCTATGTGCCTATTCATTGTTGCTCGATCTAAGATCCAATATAACAGTATGAGAAGGAATTGTAACAAGAACTACTAGTGGCCATTATAATGGTCTCTCCTCCCTCAATGATGTTCTTGTGGTTGCTGAACATCAGGGTGTGGTGCCTGACTAACTACCCCTATAGGATCAGTTATATGAGGAAATGAATGTGTGGCCAAATGCTCTATGTACTAGGGAGTGACACCATCATTCACTACATCTAGAAAGTAGTCCCACCTATAAATGGTAAGGCCACTAACATCTTCCATACATCTAATTGGGTCCAATCTAGGAGAACAACCTTTCTTTACCTCCTTGGTGAAACGGGTGTAACTACAGTACTCCTGTGATATACTGTATTGATAGTTGAACTGTCTCTAGACATGGGTTAGCATAAATCTCTCTATCTTCAATGAAGAATGGCCATTCAGTGGATAAGATACCAACATGAATCCTAGCTAGGAGAAGACATCATCTTATGGCTCTATGCCTAGCCATGGTCTATAGGTAACATACGTCATGTCATCCAAATGAAGTCTCAAATAGTTTGTCTTACCTAGTGTAGGCTGGATCATCTCTCCACAATACCAATAAATATAAATCTACAAGGGTTGTTGTCAGTCCTCAAAGATAGGAACGTGATTGTTGTCATTAACTTGTGTTTCTAGCATTGAACGTGATGCTTATTACTTTTAGGAGACTGACCATTAGTAAAATTCTTGCAAAGTTTTTCAAAAAATTGTACTTGTCATTACAATTACTGAATATCATTTATCACCTATACTACTAACACATACAACTATGGTACATGTAGTTGAGCATTACTATATTTTCAAGACATAATATAGCTATATGTAAAGTTATAAGCGCACTATTTATATCTTATGTAAGATTTATGCCCAGATTGAGATATATATAGTTGTGTCAGCATTGAGATTGAGATTTATAAGCAATTGTGCTAGCATATGAATTTAGGATTTATAAGCAGTTATGTCAGTTATATCTTGTGTAGGATTTATGCCCAGATTGAGATTGAGATTTATAATCAATTGTGTTAGCATATGAATTACATACCTTTCATCAATAGATAGATTAAATTGAGCTAGTTGAAATTGTTGATACTGAAGTTGAACCCTAAATTTGCTCATTAATGTACTAGTAGTTAATACTATTGCATACCTTTTCGGATTTGCTGGTGTACTTTCTTTTGGACGTTCCCTTTTCTCCTTTACATCCAAAATGAACTCATTCCAGTCCCTCACTGAAACAAAGGGAGGATGCTCGTACTTCGAGTTTAGGACGAGGCTCTTTCTATATGTGTCCCTCACAACCTTAAGATGTCTGGAAGCTTTTTGCAACAATTTTTTATGATAAAAAATATTACTACCAAACTCATGCTCTTTATCTTTGATGAGCTCATCTTTTAATTTTTGATCTTGGTAGTTCTACCTTTTAAGAAAAAACACAAAATTGTTAGATATAGCTAGTATAAAAAAAGACCCGAATGAAAGGAAAAATGTTGCACCAATTAATGATATGAAAAAAAATAGTGGGATAAAATTAGTGCAGTTATGATGTTCCACCTTTTACGTATGGTGGGCCCGAATATTCACAGTGTGAGGTCATAAAGCCTCCTATAGAATGTATCATTTCCTACAAAAAATGTCATGGGATAATTAATAGTAAGAACCATTAAAATGAATCATGCGAAGAATACTTTTTATAGTGAATAACAAATACATAAAATGAGATACATTTCATCTTTTTAGTGATCTATTTCAGGGTTGGAGGATCAACTTGACCAAAACTGACCAAAAAAGAAGTTTGGAAAAAAATTTAAAATGTCTAAAACCAGTCAAACTCTACCAGGGTTTTGTTGCTGATGTTCTGAAACTAAAAAATGTACTGTGACTATATTAATCAGTATACCTTGAAAAAAAAATATAGTGCATAATACATATAACTTGCCATGACCTTCATTTTTTGTCATTCTTAATTGATGTTGTCACTGATCATACCTGGGATATTATGGAAAACAAATATTGCTAAAATAGACAATGAAGCTGAAAGTGAGCACTCTAAAACTCTAACAGGCAATAGCAATGATGTGGGAAATCATTGAAAACTGAACATTGAATATGAAAGAAGACTCCCACTTTTGGTTCTCTATACAAAAATTGTTTAGTATCTTCTACTGAAAGCATGAAATTGCAATGTACTGAATTACTAAACTAGAGAATTACTAGTATAGACAAAAGGTCATTGATAATTCAGATGATCCTACCAAATCACTTCCTATCATGTTTACGTCTTGCAAGAAAATGCTTATTACAATATAAAACAATATTATTTAAAGTACCTAGAATCTTATGACATTTCAAAGGCATTGATTCATCATCGTCAATCAACAATGATGTCTTCATAGCTCCCGTGCTAGAAATACGGGTAACTCCAGGAAATGACGGTGAATTATCACCAATACATTCACTATGATCCGCATTTGGCAGAGTACCAGAAGGTGCATCTCCTACCACAAAAAAAACAATACATTATGTGATGCACCCAAGATTAAAGTACATATTATCAACTCATAATTAACACAAAACCAAATATAGCAAAATAAGGATTTACCAGCTAGACGTACCCTTGTTGCTGACATTGTAGTCGACAATCTCGTACGGGCATTCGTCAACCTCTTAGGAGTCTCCTGCACTGGATGACTTGAGCAATACGTTATTAGCAAAGACATTTTGAAATAATAAAAGTAAGAGTTAAGAAGTTTTGAATGTTTGAAATAAAAAATTCCTTCTAACTTGTCAACTAAAAGATTATTTTACCAATGGCAGTCGGAGCTCTACTACTACCGACCTCATCGCGTTGTCCTTGACCAAGTTGTGGATCAGTTGCCAAAAATTCCTGTATAACAAGAATTTAGTAGTTAAAGTTTCTTACAACTCTTTAAAAAAATTGCATCAATAAAGTATTTTTGCCAATATTACATATTTTACTTCACAACATAAAAGATTATAAAATACAAATCTTTATTAAACTTTTCTTATAACTAAATATTCATTGGAGCTTACTTCATAACAACGAGCTTGTGCTCTCAAATCTGATAGCCTCTTCATCATCTCCTCGGATTCCATATTTGCCTCATCCAAAATTTTCATTGCTTCTAAATTAATTTTTTTAAATTTTGTCTTCAACATTTTTATGAAATCGAGAGTTTCAGCAATATCCTCATCAGAAGGCGTAGCTAGTGGCTCGGCACTTACTGATGCTGCTTTACCCTTATCCTGAACATCAAATTGTGAGAGAAATATCAGTAAAAATATCATAAAAACTAAAAAATTGTAAATAAAATAAAGTAATAATATAACATTTTTCAACTATCTAATTTGTACAATTTCAAAAAGGTTTACCCTCGCTAAAGAAGGGCTGGGAGTAGCATCCTGGTGACCTCTATCATTTGTCGGATCCATATTGTCTTGTCACAAAGATTAAACATAAAAAATTCAGCTAACTGAAAGCAATAGACAACAAAAAAAAACTTATTAACAAAATGGTAAATAGTACTTACACCATAAATAAAATAACGTAATAATATAACATTTTTCAACTATCTAATTTGTACAATTTCAAAAAGGTTTACCCTTGCTGAAGAAGGGGCGCGAGTAGCATCCTAGTGACCTCTATCATCTGTCGGATCCATATCGTCCTGTCACAAAGATTAAACATAAAAAAATCAGCTAACTGAAAGCAATAGACAAAAAAAAAAAAAACTTATTAACAAAATAGTAAAGATACTTACAACCCTCATGATAGTAACTTTGTTTGTATCTATGCGATTTAAATGGTAATCGATTAGCAGTTCTTCCCCTACACTTATTGATTTTATTGCACAAACAAAAACTTAATTCCCCTCACGTGCCTCAAATATGCAATTGGGTTGCTTACTAGTTGAAGAAGGTCACGTATTATTTATAAAACCTGAAATATTACCTATTGCTTTTGGTCTCCCATCAATGTACATAGAAAATCTTTTACTTTGATCATTTTCTTTTCGTTGTATATAATTATATGATACCCCATACCTACACATACTTTTTTTATACCGAACAATTTGCATCCAATCATTGTAATTGTAACATAGACCGACATACTTGAACAATTTGACAACTTTGTTGTAACCTACCTTTATCCCATCCATGGAAAATAGGCCCAAACCATGCAATGAGGATGGAGCAATCCGATATATCCTCTCATTAACACAAAAATCTGTGTTAATTGGAGGTAGCTCATTGGGTACCCATTCTTTCTCAATGTGTGAGTATCGAAAGGGCACCTTGATGTCACCTTTGGTCTCATCATCATAAGAACATGACCCCCCATTAGCAAGGAAAAATTGCATGTGTTTATCAATTTTTTTTCTATTCTTTTGACCTCTAGTTGATCTCCCTATTTTAGCCATACTACATGTAGAGCTTTCATCTACCAGTTCCACATTTCCCTCATTCAATGTAGATAGATTCGACAAGTACCTATTTGGTGGGTCCTGCAATACATCAAATGGAAAGTGAAAGTGACAAATATAAAATGTAGTAAGTTGAAAGTGATTATACAATTATATTTCTATACGGACCTTCTTTGTCTATATATACATTATATGATTATATAATATGTCTATTTATAACATACGTGCTCAATGATAAACAAGAAGAATATAAGAAAATTATGTCTATTTATTGACTTATACCTGCTGATCCATGTCACCGTGCACAATCCAGCCAAACGGGTCAAATTTCCTGTAGTCAATTGACGGTTTGCAAAAAGGGTGACAATCAAACACAATATAAACATTGGTAATTATAAATAACATATGTTGTAATCATTAGAAATGAACACAATAAATGTGTAATCAAATTTCCTGAATATGTTAATCATTTACTTTAAGTTAGCTAAAAATTACATGATACACATTTGCTACAAATAACTTAGAAGACAACATGAACAATAGGCAACATCGCAAACATAAACAAATTTTCCTTATATATGGAATGCAAGATCGTCAACAGAAGGGGTGACAATGTACCTGTAGTCAATTGACTATTTGCAAAAACGGTCATAATCAGACACAACATAAACATTGGTAACTATAAATAACATATGTTGTAATCATTAGAAATAAACACAATAAATATGTAATCAAATTTCCTGCATATGTTAATCATTTATCTTAAGTTAGCTAAAAATTACATGATACGTGTATACTACAAATAACTTAGAAGAAAACATGAACAATACGCAACATCGTAAACATGAAAAAATTTACCTTATATATGGAATGCAAGATCATCAATAGAAGAGGTGACGATGTTTGTAGTCATTGATTATCTTGTTCTTCTTCTTCTTCTTCATCATCATCATCATCATCATCATCACCATCATCATCGCCATCATCATTGCCATCATCATCGCCATCATCATCGCCATCATCGCCATCATCATCGCCATCATCACCATCATCATCGCCATCATGATTGCCATCATCATCATCATCATCACCATCACCATCATCGTCATCATCATCATCTTGATCTTCATCATCTGCTTCTTCATCATCTTCAATATCTTCTTCTTCCATAACATTATACTTTATCAGCCTTCCTCTTGGATCATGTCTAACAACAAATGACCAACCCTATTTATGTGGAACCTCTGAGTAAAACACTTGCTCACATTGGCTTGGAAGAACATAGGGCTCATCTCCAACTGGCTCAAACAACCTTGTATTGATCATTGTAAATCCATTATCATGTTGAATAACCATTCTATCTGGATCATTTTGATTTAATCGTAACCTGTACCATTTGACGATAAATAGAACTACTTTGAAGGTGTTAAATTCACACTCAATTATATCATCCAAGATGCCATAGTATTGATTTTGAGATTGTTGAGGATGTATGTCATTTCTAAATGATATATTGGTGACCTCAAAAACTATAGTTATCCCAGAATCACAGGTTTTCTTTGTGTCATCCAACCTTTTTGTGCGAAATCTATGGCCATGATAGTACATAGCTTTGTGGTGCTTGACCTGCAATTTTTGAAGTGTGTTTAAATTATTTTCATCGTGAGTTGATACAAAACATACGTCAAGTTATGATCATTAATAAATTTCTACGTACCTCTCCACCTCTTAAACCCTTTACTAGATCAACTACCATCGGCATAACATTGGAATCTCCATTATGATGAGCTTCTGTAACCAATGAAGCAACACCTTCCCATGTTAATGAGCAACCATTTTGTTGACATCGTTTAATCCATTTCATCATTCAATCAAGATTGTTCACAATATACAAATGTATTGCATCCCACTCTTGACCACTTATTTCAAAAAAATACACCATTAAAAATAACTTATATTGAAGATTTATAAGAATTAATTAATTATAATAACATCTTAGATTTACCTCTCACTTTCCTCAATCTACCTTTTCCCATCAAGTACTCTCCTTCGAATTTGTTAATTGAGTTGGGATCCCAAATACGATCTACATGGATCTTTGTTGCAAACTTAGGAAGATATTCACTAATGTACACCATGGTCTGGTATACCATATATCCCTCCAGCATAGAACCCTTGGGATGTGCTCTCTGTCAAACCAAGCCTTTCAAAAATTTCAAGTGCCTCTCAACCATCCACACTGACCTAGTTGGTACAGGTCCACACAATTCAATCTCCTCAACTTGATGTATGAGGTAGTGTTCTTGTGCATTGAAAAAACTTGGAGGTAGACACTTTTTCATTTCACACATCAGAAGAGGAATTTTTCTCTTCCAATATTTTATATCTTGTTTTTTTATTTCTTTAGATGACAACCACCTCATGTATTTTCCAACATCATATATAACATGTTTGACATTGTTGGCAAAGTGGTGTGGGAGAGATAGAGGTAGAACGTACTGCAATATTTGTAAAATGATCTTGTCAATATTTTATAAAAGAATGCAATTGAAACTACATGCAATATATAAATATATAGTGAATACAAAATAACATGAATTACCTTACTAAATGTATGCCAATCGTGTGTTTTCAACCCTGGCCCAAATTCACTTTTATTTGATATGACATTGTTTATGTTCGCAGCAAATCTTGTGGGAAATCATATTTTTTTATGACTTCTTTTATAGCATTTCTCTGTTGCTCTGACAATAACCAACTAAGGGCACTTGTATGAATCTAGTCTCCATTTTTATTTGATCGAATGCCATTTTTCATTGCATGGTTGGATTCTTCAATGTCACTACAAGTTTTGATAATTTGATCTTTGTCACGCCTTCCATCCAAGATTTTCCATAATGTCTCTGCTACATTCTTTCCAATATGCATAGGATCAAACAAATGCACAATTAGGAGTTGCTCGTAGTACGACAACCTAGTAAATTGCATAGGATAAATTTTTAGTCCTTTTGGAAGTTGGTCATTGATGTCTTGACAACCTTCACAAGCATCAATCACATCATCAGTAAACAAAACACAATATCAAAATATAAATTTGAAACAAAAACCATCAAATGGAATGACTTTACCTTGACGATTTATTTTATTGTATGCCAACTTCCATAGGTGAGGTTTCATTCTCTGTGGCTTTGACGTAGTCTCTTCTAGACCATTGAAAATATGTTTTTCGGTAATTCGGTACTTATAATTTTTGTGCAGAAAGTGTCTATTCTCATCAAACACTTGCTTTCTTAAACTTTTTGAATGACGAGATTTCGTCTTTGGACCACAAACTGGACATGCAAATTTACCCTTTGTCTGAAGACCTACAAGATCGTATATAATTGAATTAAATGTGTTAACTTTGACATACCAAAAAAGAGGTGTCAAGAAGAGAAAATACCACAAAAATGTGTTAACCCAGGGGCATCATGTATTGTCCATACAAGCATTGCATGAAAATGAAATTGTCTTTGTCATAATGGTCTACAAATGTCATACATAGTAACCCCATTCCATAACACCACCAACTCGTCGATAAGAGGTTCAATATATACGTTGATATCTTTAACTTGGTACTTACCTAGTTGAATAAGAAAAAACATTACATAATTATTTTGACCATTTGATGGATTAGTAATAATAAATTAATTTAGATGACCACTAAATAAAAAAATACCTGGAACAATCAGTGTCAGCATTATGTGTTCTCTCTTTATGGACAACCACGGAGGTATGTTATTGTTGATAACAAAAATAGGCCACACCGAGTAAGTAGATATCATATCTCCATAAGGATTGACACCGTCTACTGCCAATGAAAGCTTGAGATTACGAGGTTCTTCTTTAAAGTGTGGCCATTTTCCCTCTATTTCCTTAAATGTCGAACCATCTGTAGGCATTCACATAATGTCATCTTGACTTCTATTACATGCATGGTAATCCATAAATTGTGCCAAGCTATTGCACTTGAATAATTGTTGCAGACGTGGAATAATGAGAATATGCCGAAGAACCTTGCGAGGCACCTTTTTTGTTAATCGATCTGATTGATATCTACTGATATGACAAGTAGGGCATTGTGTTGCAAATTCATGTTGTTTATGATATATAATATGATCATTTGGACATGCATGTATTGTTTGATACTCTATTCCAATATCTTTCATAATGGCAAATAATTCTCAGTACGAACGAGGTAGAATGTTTGATGGTGGTAACAAACACTCACCTATCAACCTACGACCAAAAATATAATTTCTTAATTTAAAGAATATTAATTGCTACACAAACCCAATGTTAATTGTAAGGGAACTACAATTAAAATAATGAAAGACGATGGCATACCTTAACATACATGTCATTGCTATGTTGGATAAACCATTCATAACCTTCAAGTTCACCAATAGCAATACAGTGGCAAGAAGAGTTGTTTTGGAGCCTTCATATAGGGACTGTTATGCCTTCTCAAGTAAAGGTACATCAAGCTCTACATCATCATCATCATCATCATCATCATCATCATATTAATCATCGTGATCTTCATCATCCTAGTCTTCTTCCATGGTATCATTACCTTCTACTTCAGTATTCACACCTCCATGTTCCCTCGTTTGGAAATCCGCATTCTTCAAATTGTCATGGTCCATAACATGAAACTCAGGGATGTTGACCTATATGAAAATGATGACCTTATATTAACCATGACCATGATGTCATCATCAAATCATGTCTTATGTAATTTATAAACTATTAAAATACATACCAATGGGTGATACTCATTCCCCCCTTCAATGTGACCATGTTGCCTACAATGTTGCTCAGCTGCTGTGATTAGATATCTTCGAGTCTTTAAGCCCTTACACATTTTGCAAGGACAATAACATTTTCCATCACCTTTTCTTTTTAAGTTAGACCACAGTCTAGCAATTGTCTCCCTATTTCTTTGTGTGTTGATATTGTCAGACATGGTCTTTCTTGAATGGAATTACTCGTTGGTGGAAGAAGGATGATTTGTTTGCAACCTGCAGATGGAGTAGTAAGAGGATGACACATATAAAAAGGAGTTAGGTCTCTGAACCAAGTAGGAGTTAGGACATGCTGGAGTGGGGTCAGCCCAAGATATTTTAGAATCTTGAAGAACCTGGTAAAGGGTATTTGGAAAGGTGAAAATAAACAAGTATTTTTACAGATACAAAGGAGGAATCGAGAGCATTATAAATAATGAAGAAGAAACTTAAATCCATACAACTTCACCTCTATTTACAATTTGACCTTTCTGCAAGTGAAATATGACAACATACAAAATTTCCAATCACATTTTCACTTTAAAAAGAACACCAAATATACCTTTGCTACAATATCTTCTTCAAATTCTTCGCTATCAGATTCTTTAGAACTGCAAGCTCCTGTGAAGAAAAAAGATGAGATATACTAAGTAATTTTTGATGGGCAATATTTAAACAAATCAACTATCAAATTTTTTTTTAATGAAATTTAGTTGCTTTATTATGTACTGAAGACTTGGCAAGATGTTCCCAAGTCTATCTATAGAATGCCTATCTACATGGTTGTTTGCAAATAGTCTAGTATGGTGCCGCTTTTGAACAACAACAAATGTCATTGGGGTTGGTAATTTGGCTCAAGAGATGCACAAGCCTGTTGACACCACATAACTTTTAGTTCATATAGCATTCAACTGTCTTCTTTATTAAAATCCAAAGAGAATACAAACTAACTAATGAGCTGTGTCTATCTCAATTAAATAGCAAGTACTATAGTGAGTATTAGGAAACTAACCTTGTGAATAACATCCCATTCATAAAGTATTAGGAAAGTGACCTTGCTGATTAGTTTAACATGGATTGGCAAACAGAAAATTCGTAATAAAAATCTGATTTTTTTCCACACTTGTTCAAACTATATAATGAAATGACAAAAAATGAATTGTATATGAGTCACTCCAAACCCTTAGCTTTTAATATGCTTCATAGATGAGATTGCATTATATGGTTTGAACAAGATGTGGAAAAAAATCAAATGACATAGATATAAGCATTCTCACACCATGAGTGAAGCAACAATTGCATAAAACTTTATTGCAAAAAAATTGTCAATATTATTTACATTGTACATACTTGTTTATATAATGCTTCAATTCCTAAACTAAGAAACTATAACTAGTGTTCTAACAATGCATTAAAATAAAATTACAGTGCAGATGTATGAAATTATATGCATAACTACTCCTACACTAGTTTATAATACTAGATTATAATACAAAAAATCCTCATCTGAGATTTAGAATACTACTTTGATGATAAGCCCGAGGCTTTTGTGACCTAGACCAACACATAAGCTGATAAAATAAGATGGTCACATAATAAGGAGAAGAAAGAAGATCAAAAGTTCAGAGTTACTAACTCGAAAAACTTAAAAATGATCCCCTTGAGGTCTTCTATGAGGGACTCTCATGCACATTAAAAACTACACAGGCACCCATATAGGTAAAACTTCAAAAGATGAAAATAAAAAGCCTGCATGTAGTTTGGTAGGCACTACTCCATGTGGGAATTTTTAGTTAAATGGCACAATTCCCATCAAAACATGAAAAATTACCTACTAATTATTAAGAAGCAACACTTTGAAAACAAAACTCAAGGGGCATATGGGAAAGTGATGAGAGGATTTACATTACTAAGGGAAGACGACTCTTTTTTCTCATCCATATTGGATCTAGAAAATGAGATCCAACTTTAGGATATGTCATAAGGATTTCTACTTCTCATCCATTGAAGAAAAGTATGGCTGATAGTAACAACACATGTCATTTGGTAAGCCAATAGAATTGCTAGAAGTCTTCACAATCTACTCCTTCCATGCTACAAGGCTTTTGAATGATCTCTTTCAATGCCTTATCAATGGCTTCTCTTGCCTATTTGGCCTTGGATAGTTAAAAGCCTGACGGTGAGTGGAAGATACAAAACTCTACTATTGCTACTCTAATAACAAGGTTAAGAAATGACGCCCACAACCATTTGTTGTTTGTTTCATAATCTTAAATATAATTAAAATTGGTTCATACAAACTTCCATTATATTTACCTATTTTCAATGGTCCAATTTTGAAAAAGCTACTCTTGGTTCGATTGAGAAGTTCAAGAGGTCATAAAGTGTTTTAAGCACTTTCTAACTCTCCAGCACACATCACAACCTGTCAGGCACTATTTTACACCCTACTATACTGATGGCCACCAAGATCTTGCTTGCAGTACTTTATGTTGCATCATGTCTATATATATTCCATCTGCACATATTGAAATATAAAAACAAAAATAATGACAATGAAAATAATTGGATGACACACAACAGAAAAAGGCCTGATTTGGGGAAGACTCTCTGACAGTAGACAACTGAATACAGTAGGGCTTTATTAGCTCCTACCTAGCCAAGGAAGAATGCCTTACAAATAGTCTATACAAAAGCATGAGCAGAGAGTTAAAGAAGATTTTCTAGGCAAACAAAACAACATTTTTTCATTTTAAGATGATATATAAAGGCATTCTTCCAGAGAGGGGCCAACTCGGTTCATTTTGAGTTTGTTGGGTTTAACCCATAGGCATTACTACACCAAAGTCGATCTCAAATAACCTCTATATTAGACCCAGATCCAAGGACTATGAGTGCCAAACTGATAAGTTAGATTTTTGTACAATCAAATCAACATATTAAAGATATAAAGCCATTTGTACAAGGGTGATATTTCCTCAAGTTTTCTTTGTTGCCAAATTCCTTTAGATAAAGATAACTACTATAAATAAGTGGATAGATTCACCCAAGAATCTCTCCTGTATATGGAATTCCTTCTCAATTTTGGAAGGATAATTTCACAAATATTGTAATGTAAACTTCTAAAATTAGTTCATCTAGAAACAAAACCAACAAATGTCTGCCAAATCTTATGAGAGAGAACAAAAAAAAATGATCAGGAAATTGAAGTGGGTTATAGGATCAAACATTTCACATACATTTCCATGTAATTATTGGTCTAAAAGGTTGAGCCCTATCTTCCTTATGAGATTAGTTTTGGTTTGGATAATAGTTTATAAAGCAAAAACGCTATGTTGTGGACTGAATGCTTTGGTAGATACATATCCGAATTAGAGAAGATTATAGTGCCAGGTTTTATTATAAATGCTTTTTTTGTGATTTGACTTCCATATCCTTGAATCTTGATCTTAATGTTTTGTTTTAATTTTTATTTTGATTATGTAGGTATAATGGGAGAGAATTGGGGTATGTATAATTTATTTTCTTCCTCGTAAAATTGAGCTTCAAATGAGGTTCAGGGGTGGACCCAATATCCATTTGCATTGGATTTTTTGTAAGGTTTATAGTTTTGGCAAGTTTGAATTACATTTTGAATGGGTGTCATGGGTGGTGGCGGCATTGCTCTATTCCAGCATTGCTTCAAAAATCCAGAGGTGAGTCATTTTATCCAATTAGATTGGATTTGCTGAAAGTTTTTAACATTCTAGTTGATTGGAAAATTATTTTATTCTTTTAGTTGTCATCTTTTCTTAGTTTTCAATCTTATCCTTATCAGACATGGTTTGTTACTCTTGTTAATTGAGACTTTCACTCCTTTATTAATATTGAATCTCTAGGTAATCATTTTGTGTGTCATTACATTTTGCAATACCCCTGTCCTCGAGATGTTTTGGATATCCAGGCATTATATCAATCTTGGCCATGCATCCACATGGAATTTCATTTTAAGCCACTAAAATCTATATATTCAATGATATACTCCTCTCTAATTAGTTTATGAGAAAATAGATACTAACAATATAATTATGCTGTGGAATTTATACTTCTATGAAATACATAAATTCTAAAATCTTTGAACTTAGGAAAATTTGACATATCTATCTATGAAGTCTTCAAAGATAACTGAAAATATCATGACTTTATCTTTGATGCCTTCACAGATCACACAAAGTGAATTTTTTTTGAAGCCCTTGAAGATTACTGAAAATATTGTAAATTAATCTATGAATCCTTCAAAGATCAGTAAAAAATAATTGTAAATTTTGATCTATGAAGCCTCCAAACATGACCGGGATCTCAATGCCGAAGAACAATGTGGCTGCATCACAAATCATCTGCTGTAAAAAAAAAAAAACATGTTAACAAGGTTATAGTAGTATATTAGTTCATGTTAAGGGTTCCAATATCTATCTTCATAAGTCACACAATATGATCATATCCCCCTTATTTAATTAATTTTCTATATCCATTAGGAATGATTTTTGATTTTTTATGTGCATTGATGAATTATTTTGTGCATTGACTCTTTTCTAACAAAATGAATATGTTGAGAAATATTTTCTAACAGTGCCTTATCAACCATGAACATGGTTGTGAGGTAATATGTTTGGTGTCCAAACTCAACAAAAATTGGTTCCGTACAATAAGAGCATAGCATAATTTCATAAGCTATGTCAGCTTCTTCCTCAACATGCTCCAAGAGGCTTCAAAATTATATTTGGAAAATAAATGTTGATTACAGTCCTCATTAATTATAGTCCACCTTTTCCTATTCTATTTAGAATAATATTTACTCTGTTAGATCTAATCTGTTAGTATATCAAATAAGATTTGGGGACATTAAATTGTGATAGAGGAGTGAACCTAAGTAAGCAAAAGACTTAAACTACACTAGCAACCAAAGTAGGTCATTGAGTTACAAGTTCAATCACAATCACAATCACAAGAAATAGATCATGGATAGATGAATGAAAGGGGGTATATTTTTTGGATGATAATAGCTCACAGAGATCGCAAATCAGACTTCGCAGTCCATCAAGCTTGAGTTCCCTTCTAACATCTCAATGTATCATACCTTGAATACATAGGATTAGTAGCATGTAGATCAGCAAAATGGAGCAATTCCAATTGATAGATGAATATTTTTAAGTTCATTTCCATCATCCTGGTGTATTAGACCCTTGATGTACAACAATATCAACTCATTGATCATGACATATGCTTGCAGTTTTGCGAATTGACTATTTATTATTTATTCAATATTTTTAGGCTTCTATCCCAATTGATTTTGTAGTTCCAATATCTCTATTCTTCTACATTACTATTTTCTGTCTTATTTTTCATTCTATGATTTGTTTCAATACATACATAGACTATTGTCTTAAGATTTCTTCCTTTTGTCTATTTCTTACAGGTAGCCCAAAAGTGGGTGTTATAATGGGCTCAGATTCTAATCTGCTAGTCATGACAGCTGCTGCAAAAATTCTTAAATCATTTAGTGTCTCATATGAGGTTGGTTTGTGAAGCCTATTTGAATTGCACACAATTTCCTGAAGAATAATTTTAAGAAATGCTTAAGTGAATGGAATGCAACAATATTTGGTACCACACATTTTGATAAGATATTTGAGTTCTGGTTGTGTTGTAGATAACCATTGAATCTGCTCATTGAACACCTGATGGAATGGCAGAATATGCTAAAGAGGCCCATGGAAAAGGAATCAAAATTCAATTCTTAGGTGGGTACACTATTCAACTGTAAAGATTAATTTTTGTATACTATTAAATCCAAAAACTCAAATTTCAAAAGTTAAATCTCTTTGCTATGTTTTGCTTTAGCACTACTTAGGCTCCATAGCATGAACTCAATGAATATGAAGTTTTTAAAGAAATAATGAAATTTAAAATTGGGTACATGAAAGATGAATTAGCATTTCAAACATCTGAAGTATTGATAGTAGGGAGTCCATTTCATCCACTGATGAACCTTTAACTGGGACATCAAGAACAATAAGTGTAGTCATCGAAGCTATCATACCTGTGTTATAACTTAATTGTTTAATTAATAAAGATTCAAGAACGTATCAAACATTTTGTTTCTTTTTAGAGATGTGAACCACAAATGACTTTATACATTATTATTTCATTCATTAGAGGTTCACTCACCAGGCGGGGGTGCTGCTCCACCTGCACTTGCTTTTATGACACTACAAACATAATCATCAAATCTAGCTATTGTCATTCATGCAATGCATCAAAAATCAAAGCATTGATGCCAAGGAGGCTCGTTGTTGGATGGAATAGACTCATTGCCATCAATTGTTTAGGTGTTTGAGATGCCATTTCATTTTTCATGTACCAAATTTTCTATTTTAAAAATTTCTCATAATATTTCATATTCATTGAGTTGACACTATGTGGCCCATGTGGCGCTAAAGCAAAACATACCTGAAAGATTTGATACAAGAGTTTCTGGATTTAGTTGTATAGGGAAACTCATCCATTCACTTGAATAGTTTAACCCATCTAACAATTAAATACTAAAAACATAACCTTCAAATATAACTACTATCATTTGTTCCATATATCAACTATCAAAACATTAATGCCCAGTGGGCGTCTCAATTGTTCAGGCCAGAAACCCAGATGATTGAAAAAGTGACTCGATGGGTTTCAAAACTTTCCTTTTTAGCTAGAATCAGTGCCCATTCATAGAAATATCTAGGAAACAAAAGGATTTATGTGTTTTATGAAGAATTTTGTAGATACTGTAGTCATGACTCCAAGACTCCATAAATGTCCAAAATGATATAGGAGATATTTTTGTTCTTCTCAACCATACATGAGGCTGGAAGAGTTAGCAAAGTTTATGCAGCAGGTTGATTAAGCGAATTGGGTGCTCATACATAGGAAAGCATCAATTGGCAATGAAGCGTGATATACATGTGGCAAAAATTGCTAAAGAGATTGCAGAGAAAACTTTGTTCAAAATGACCTAATGGGTGCCATGGCTAAGATTGAGCAAAAAATGGTAGAAAAATGTGATAAGCACCTTGATTCCTTTCCTCTTCCTCAATTTTTGCCTCTTCTCCTAAATTGCTTGTGCAGCTCCCCTGCGCATGCTCCGTAGAATCTTTGAAACCAGTGGAGATGAGAAAGATTCTGTTGACCTCATTGACCAAGCGTGTTCAAATCCAAATTGAGATGCACATGCCCTACGAGCGATATACCTCCCATCCTCTGCACTAATCTACTGCCTCCCAATTTAATAGAACAATGAAATGGGCGGGCGTTAAACCCTTATTTAACAAAACAATGAAATGGGCGGGCACAATGCCCTTTTTCATTTTGTCATGTTCAACTAAGTGTTGGTCAAAATTTTGACCAACGCAGGCATGGATTTTAAAAAAAAGAGATTTTTCCTTCCATATTGCGACCAATCTAAAACATTTTAATAAATGGTCACAAAATCACCTCAAATGTACTAGTGTTAACATCATCAAGAGTATCTACTTCATCCAAATTAATCAAAATAATATCTAAAATACAAATAGAATCATCATAATCTTGCATCTTAACCTCATTATTAGCATTAACTTCATCTAACACATCATGCATAGATTGATCAAAAGAAGGCAAAGAACTTTGAATAACATAAGTATTGGCCTTAGCTTGAGCATGATGCTTCTTAGGATGTTCATTAGCATATCAATTACATTTTTTCTTGTTTGAAATGTGTTGAGAACTAAGAGGAACAACTATCAGATCCTTCACAGATTCTATAGGAGAATTAATAGGATTCTCAGGAAACTGACAAGCAACACTAGGAGCTTGATGAGTAGAACTAGAAGCCATAGATAAAGGAGGTATGGAAGGTGTAGGAAAAATACCATGACTAAGATCCATCAAAGGCATGCTTAACTCAAGAATCTTGTGATGCTTATAGGCTTGATATGAGCGAAAAAAGATTATCAGTTCAAGAAGGGCATGAATTAGGTATTAAAGGCCAAAAGAAGTCAAGTGTAGCACAATAACTAGGTCTAGAAGGTTGATATAAACTATGGTTAATCATCTTCACTTCTTCATCATGAACAAATTTTAGACACTTCTAGATAGAAGAAGCAACAACATGCATGGTATTCAACCAAGGCAAACCAAGCTTAACTTGAAATTGATTAGAAGTAGGAACAAAAAAAAAGAAGTAGTGTTCACAATTTTACCACAAAGTTTAACCAAAAAATTAATAGAACCAAATGATGGATAGAAAAAAACATTACAAGTTTGAATCCATAGATCAAATGTGTCATAAGAATCATGTTGCAAGCTTTTCATACAAAGACTTTCTTCAATAATAACATTGACTAAGGATGTAGGATCAACTAGAAAACCATGTGTAGGTATCTTACCAATCTTAGCATAAATGTAAAGAGGACCATTAGGAGCTTTAATAATCATCAAAAGTAATCAAGAGTTCCTGAGGTCTTTTATTCTTATATTTTTTTCAAGTTTTCGGTTGAGTTTTGAATTTAAGCTAAGGTTTCTTTGTATCTGGAGGTTGAATTTGATATTGAGTTTGACATTGAGGTGGAGATATAGATTTTTTGAGCCCCATGATGGGCACCAAAAATGTATATGCAAAATTGGAGGCCTCTAATCCTCACATACACTTCAACATGGTCATTGCCTGCGAAATCATCCTAAAATAGACATTTTATTGTTTATTCGAAAAGTCTAATAGAGCGACATGTTGCCTTCTAACTAGAAGGATTATCTTAGAATGAGAAATAGGTAACCAGACCTCTAAAATGAAGGATTTACGCAGCTAAATGAAAGTGCAATTAATCTAGATGAAAGATGCAATTGTTAATCTAAGAAATGAAGAAGCATAGTATGCTAAATGGATGCATATTTAAAATCTAAATGATATTACAATGAAAGAAATAAAGCTATGCAAATGTGAGCAAAGTGAATAAGAATTTCAGCATAAGTTTGACACAAATTCCAAAATTCATTCTCTGTAATGAGCAATGGAGAGCTTCTTTTATAGAACCCAAGAGGTGATCAATGGTCAAGATTAATCAAAATGGGCAATCCAGATTAAAGATGAGAGCTAGTCATAAAGGAAACTTCCTCATGAACAGGGAGATAACTGGTTGCCTTTGAGTGATAAAAGGAGTTAATTGGTTCCTTTTTGAGTGATAAAATGAGTTAACTGGTTCCTTTTTACTGATAAAAGGAGTTAACTGATTCCTTTTCGAGTGATAAAAGGAGTTAATTGATTCCTTTTTGAGTGATAAAAGGAGTTAACTGATCACCTTTTTGAGAATATTTAATTTAATAAAATAGAATATGACCTCATAAATGGATAACTTTAACTAAATGAATAATTAAATTCAATAATTAAAAAGAGGAGATATATTATTAAATTAAATGTATTTAATTCCTTTGTATATTAGCTAAAGAGGTAATTTTAATTTAATTAAAGTAGAACACTTATAATTAAATTAAATTAAATCAATAAGTTTATGCAGCTAATTTGAGTCAATATTTAGGACTTAAATAAATAATATGATTAATGCATATTATGATTTTATGCATTTGAAACCTAGGTCAAGTAGCGATTATCAAAATTAGAATTGCCTAGTAAAATAGGACTTAGAAATGATTGAATAGACCAGAATTGGTTTAGCATGGAAATGAGCCAATTTTGGGGTATTACAATGAGCATGGTCACTACAAAGGATTTGAAATGTTTTAACATGATTAACAGGGTCTCCTTTTCTATTTTAACACTCAAGATGAGGCATATCATCTTGCTGAGGAATAGGAGTACAAATGATGTCTAAGGATAGTGGACTTCGCATTTCACATGTAGGAATGTTGATTTTGTTTTGAGTTAAGGGAGCAAGTTGATGTTGTAAAGATGGCACAGTTTGAGCCAAACAAATAATTTTGGAATCATTAGAAGAAATAGTAGGCACAAAAATGTTAGAAATACTAGGTAAAGTGTAATAAATGACAAGAATGGGAGACACAATTGGAGGAACACTCAGAACCACAACTAGAAGAGGATTGGAATAAGTAGAAGGAACATTATGGTAAGAAGTTAATGATGTAGGGAGGAATACAAGAGGAACACTCATCGAAAGAGAGGGAACCATTGTAGTCACCAAATGAGGGGTATAAGTAGGAAGACTAGGTAAAGAAACAAAAGAAGGTTCAATACTAGCAACCAAAGGAATAAATCTGAAATCTTGAGCTTCTTAAACTAATGATTTAACATTAAAATGCACAAGATGAGTGATACCATGTAGAATATTAATACCTTGATCATTAATTATGATGAAGGACTTTCGTAAGAGCCTCTATAGCTTGAATAAAATCTTGATCATGGTTTTCTTGAATAAGCCAATTACCCATTTTATCAAGTTTGATTAGGAACTCTTAAAGCATCATCCTCATCATGAGATGAGTGAGAAGAGTTTTACTCCATCATAGGGTTGCAATCATGAATAATCAAATTGTCATTTGGGATCCTAAGGAAAGGAGAGGAATACTTGGGTTTAAAGGAACCCATAAGTCTACGACTTCTTCTAACTAGAATATTATAAATAGAACTAAAGGTTTGAAAGCTCATATACCAATGCAATGAAAATGAACTAAACTAAGAAAACACAATGCATGAAGAAATGAATATTTTTGCATTTTTACTTTATATGAGATGCAAACACATAATATAAATCATGTACATGTAAGATCTAACACCATAAAAGAAAGAGTTGTCTATTGCGGGTTCACCAAAATGTATAATGTATGATGAATAACAAGTGTGAATCAAAATGTAGAGGGATGAAAGAAATGTAAGATCTACCTCTAAATCCAAATTCCCAAAGGAGAGATCCAAATTGATCAACCAAAAAAGGTTAATTTCACAAAACAATCAATCTTTGGAGAATATGAATAAAGGACAAAACCTTATATTTTGTTATAGAAAATATGTAGTTAAATCTTGATTCAATTGAAAACAAATACTAACCTTGAAGTATGATAAATTGGGAAACTATTGTTTTCTGATGTCTATGTATAGTTTTGGGAAATCCTACAATCGATTCTAGACTAGAAATAAAAAAATAGAGAAAACCCATTAACATTTTGTCTTTCTGAAGAAGGTCAACCTTGACCTTTATTTTTGACCTTGACCTACACTACTCTGACAGAAATTTTGTTTGCGAATCCTAAAAGTTTGTCAAAAAGGGTACTCAAATCTACACTGATATTTGTTGTCCCACACCTACTCCTACAAGAAAAATGGTTTTCTTTGTTGGATGAGGGGTTTGCCTTGGTCAAACCCCATTTTGGAATCAACCTTGTGGTGTGATGTGGAGCCTAATCAGACTTGGAGATTTATTTGGTGCAATTTTCTCCCCATATTATTTATACGTGGGGTTTGGAGGCAGTGCCCCCAAGATGGGGTCAAGGGACAGCACCCCTACAAAGTCCTAGGGTAGTTCCTCAGGTGCACCCCCAAAGCTAAAAATGACCTAATATTGTAAAAGGTGTCGGCTACTATTTTTCAATTATTCTAGCCCTAATTTTGTAAGCGGCACAAAAACTTGTATAAAAAGGCGTAGGGTTAGGGATTTTCATAAGGTATGATGCAAAAATTGCTTCTTGCGAGACAGTATTGAGTTGTAAGGGATTACAAATTATAAACAAGTTGTAATCACTAGATCGTAATAATATTAGACTTGATGTTTGGAGGATGTAGCCCAGGGTTTGGGTGAACCACATTAAATCTTGGTGTCTTGTGTTCTCTTCTATGTGATTTATTATTTTATGATATTATTTATATTTGCATGTAATTGTTATTTTTGTCTGTGGTTAAAGCCTAAAAAGTGGTATTAGAGCAAGGTTATTTTTTTCAGTTATCCTCTACAAGAAAATCCAACGATTGAGTGGGAGTCTCATGGTTGAGTGGGAGTGATGGTAGACAAGGGTAAGCTGAGGGTTGATAAGTTTAATGGGTAGAACTTTTAGTTATGGAAGATGCAAATGGAAGACTATCTTTATTAGAAGGATTTATGGAAGTTGTTGGAAGAAAAAACCAAGAATCATGGATCTATGGAAAATGATGTCTGAGATCTTTTATAGAATGGCATGTGGAAGCATTCGATTATTCCTAGAACCATCAATGGCATTTAATATTACAAAAGTGAAGATGATAGAAGAGTTGATGGAAACCTTAGCGAAATTGTATGAAAAGCCCTCCACTTAAAACAAGGTATTTTTCATGAAGCATTTATTTAATATAAAAATGGCAGAAGGTGGATCTATTGCAGATCATTTAAATAAGTTTAATATTGTTACTAGTCAGTTATCTTCTCTGGGTATTAATTTTGATGAAGAAATTAGGGCTCTTTTGATTTTGTGTTATTTTTCTAAAAGTTGGAATGGCTTGGTAATGGTTGTGAGTAATTTTGTTTCTGAATCTAATGCCCTAAAATATGATGATATGATTGGTGATATTTTGAGTGAGGAAACTCGTAGGAAAACCTCAAGTGGATCTATATTAGAAAGTGCTTTGAACGCACAAAGTAGAGGTAGAATGACTGAGAGAGGAAGTAATTCTATAAATTGTGGGAAATTTGGAGGAAATTCAAAGGGGAAGAGGTCTTAGTCCAAAGGACCAAGAGATTGTTGGTATTGTGGGAAAGTAGGGCATAAGAAGAAAGATTGTTGGACTCAAAAGAACAATGAAGGAGATAAACCAGAAGGGAACAAGGAGGCAAATGTGGTAAGTAACAAATTTGAAGAGGATGCTTTACTTCTATCTTTAGAAAATGTTGATGATTCATGGGTTTTAGATTCTAGTGCTTCTCTTCATGCTACACCTCATAGAGGTTATTTCATTGATTATGTCTAAGAAGATTTTGGGCTTGTTTATTTGGAGGATGATGAACCCTATCAAATTGTTGGAAAGGGAAAAGTTATGATTAAGTTGCAGAATGGGAATCATTGGCTACTACATGAGGTAAGACATGTTCCAAGCTTGAGTAGAAATTTAATTTCAATAGGACAACTTGGTGATGAGGGTTGTGTTACAGTTACTTTTAATGATAAAATTGGAAGGTTTCAAAAGGTTCCCTTGTAGTAGAAAAAGGTGTTAAAGTAGGAATTTATATCTTTATACAGGTCATACTATTCCTTCTACTTTGATTGTTTCAGAGAAAAATGAATGTTTAGGAACAATTATTGTAGTTGAGCAAGGAGAACAAATAGTTGTTGTAGATTCTGATGCATCATTATGGCACAATAGACTTGGGCACATGAGTGAGAAAGGTATGAAAGTACTTCATTCAAAGAAAGTTTTACTAGGTCTAAAATGTGTTAATTGGATTTCTATTAAAGTTGTGTGTATGGAAAATAAAAGAGAGTGAGTTTTGTGAAGACTGGGAAGGAAAAAAAAGTGAGAGATTAGAGCTTGTGTATACAGATGTATAGAGACTAGCTCAGGTATCTTCCCTTGGTGGCTCTCATTATTATGTTACATTTATTCATGATGCAACTAGAAAAGTATGGGTTTATTTCCTTAAACAAAAATCTAATGTATTTGAAACTTTTAAGAAGTGGAAATGCTTGGTTGAAAATGAGACTAGTAGGAAATTAAAATGTCTTAGATCTATTAATAGTGGTGGGTATTGCAATCATGAATTTGAATATTATTTCTCTTTTAATGGTATTGATAGATAGAAAACTATTCCAAGGACTCAACAAGAAAATGGAGTGGTTGAACACATGAATAGGATAATAATGGAGTGTGCAAGGAGCATGAGGTTACATGTTGAGTTGCCCTTAAACATGTGGGTGAAGGTTGTCAATACTATTGTATATTTGATTAATAGAGGTTCCTCTACTCCTTTGGGTTGTGGTATTCTAGAGGAAGCATGGACTGGTAAGAAGGTGAGTTATTCTTTTCTCAAAACCTTCGGTTGTGAAGCATTTTCTCATATAGATTTTGAAAATAGAACCAAGTTGGAAGCTAAGTCAAAGAAATGTGTATTTATTGGATATGGCATTGTGTATTTATTGGATATGGAATTGATGAATTTGGTTATAGCCTTTGGGATTTTGAAAATCATAAAATTTTAAGAAGCATGCATGTCATGTTCAACTAGAAAGTGTTGTACAAAGATCTACTGTAGCAACATGAGAAGAAAGAAAATGATTATGTAGTGTTGAATGAACATCCAGTAAGTGTTTACACTTTGGGGGCTCTAATACTGATTTATAGGGATATCTTGACTCAAATTTGGCAGCATATATTGATGCTAGTTGGAGTACTACAGGTTAAATATTTACTGTTAGTGGGGCAGCCGTAAGCTAGGCTTCTAGGTTACAGAAGGTTAATGTTTTATCCACTATAGAGGCAGAGTACTTTGAATGTAGAGGTGAATTCTTTACAAGATGAATGGCACTCTAACTATCTATAAACAAATAATTATCCCTCTGAGGTGTCCTAATTTTTCTAGGAATAATTGAAGCCATATCATCTCCTTGGCTGCCTCTATAGCAGCAAACCTTGAAATTAAAATTGCAATATGGATAAAAAAAGTAAATGGAACTATTCACCTTTCTTATGTTGTAATCCTTAAGGAGTATTCAAATCTTTGAATCCACAAGTATGGATGCTCCAAATGAATGTCTCAAATCAATTGCATTATATCTTCAACACCAATCTTGAATGGAGCTTTGAATAGAAAGAAGCTTGAATGAGTGTGGATGTTGGAATCTTTAACAAGAGAGATCTAAAGAGATTGAATCCTTCAATAGCTATCAATGGATCTTCTTGATGAATTGAATGCTTGAATACTTGGATGCTTGATTATGAAAGTGTATTGTAGAAAAACCAGATCATAGAAAAACTTCCTCCTCCTCTCCAAATGAGAGATGAAGGCTTCCATTTATAATAGTCTAGGGCACAAAATTCTAAAGAGGCTAAAATAGAAGAATTAAATTCCAATTAAGCCTTAACCCCTAGAAATGTACCTAAATTAAATACAATTTAAGAGTTTACCATTCCCAAATCCAAAATAGTTGACCTGGAAGTAGGAAATAAAACTTTCCAAAGCCCAATATCTTGAATCCTCTGGAATCTAAAGTTTGGACCTAGGGTTAGGGTTGACATTGTCCTTAACCTAGGTCAAGGTTGAGGTCATCCTTGACCTAGGTCAAGGTTGAGGTTTACCTTGACCCAGAAGGTCCTCCTTTATCTAGAAAGTCAAAGATCTCATATCTTCAAAAAAGGTTGACAAAAAAGAGCTAGAAACAGGGGGCAGAGAAGCAAAATAAGGGGATAAATCCAGATCCAATCAAATACCTACTCAAGGCACTTGACATGACCCTAGACCACTTGCTGAGGGGGCTAAATTAGTCCTAAATGGAATTACTTCCATTTTCTGAGGATACAACTATACTATAATTTGTTGAGTAATTCACAGTTGAACAAATTAGGTTACAGAGTTGAATTTTGCAATAAGAATGCAAAGATACATGATGACAACGACGATGACGACGATAATGATAAGAATGCCAAGATACATGATGATGATGGTAAGAAGATGTTTGGTTATGGTACAAGAGGTTATGTCATGTAAACTTTGACAATTTGGTGGATATAAGTAAAATAAAGAAAGTAAGAGGATTGCCTAAACTAAAGAAGTTTGACAATGCTATGTGTAAACAATGTTAGTTGGGAAAAATGACCGAGTCTAGTTTTAAGAGAAAAACATATACTTCTAATGATATTTTGGAACTAGTTCATATTAATCAATGTGGACCCATTGATGTTCAAAGCTACTGTGGAAATAAGTATTTCATTCTATTCATTGATGATAACTCTAGGTTGATGAATGTAATGTTTCTTAAAGCTAAATTTGACGCTTTTTAATTATTTAAGTGGTATTTAACCAAAGTAGAAAAAGAAATAGGGAAGAGTCTGAAGTGCTTGAGATTTGATAGAGGTGATGAATTCATTTCAAATGAGTTCAATACATTCTACAGTGACAGAGGAGTTAAAATATAGATGTCGGCAACAAGGACCCCTCCTCAAAATAGAATAGAGAAAGGAGAAACATATCAATAATGGATTTGTTACATCCCAAAATTTTGACCTATTTAAAATTATTATAGTCGTTGAGTTGATTAGAAAAAAACTATTGTTTTTTTCCTTGTTCATGTGAAAAGGGTAGTTATATGTAATCGTTGTTTCATATGAAAAAGGTTGTTACCAATTATTATGTATAACCATTTAATGATGATGGTAGTTAACTATTACTAGTTATATGTTGATGATGGTAGTTAGTAGTTGCTTGGTTTCAGAATGATAGTTATTAACTAATTTCTTTACTATTATCTATGTTATATGTTGATATGGATTTATCATGGGAACTTGTTATTATTGTGGAAAATGTTGCACGAGTGGTTGCAGGATCAGACAAAGAGGAGAAGCATTACTTAACAAGATCTACGAAATGGGGCACTACCTTAGTCCATTTGTCTGATCGACAGGTATGATTTCTAGTTATCTTGGTAAGGACCTAGCGACTACATAACAGGGTACATTCATTGGACATGCATGAGCTATTGGATAATCAATAAAAAATTAAACATTTTAACATAATAAAAATATGTACCTTTAATGGTTTATGTTGACATTCTCATCACTTTAGAATAATACATGTGTGTGTGTGTGTGTGTGTGTGTGTGTGTGTGTGTGTGTGTGTGTGTGTGTGTGTGCATATAAGTATAGAAGTATGGTGCCACCATAGTATTAAATTATACAAGCTCATCTCTTTTAATATAAGTATACATAAATATGCATATACCTTGAGAGGATATGAAGATAAAATAATCTCCCAAGTATACACATATTTAGATATGCATATCCTAATAGGTATAACCTTGGACAAAATAATTATATGATGTCACCAGTTGAAATTTTATATATATATATACATACATACATACATAATTATGAGGAAAGAATTTGAAGGTCTCTTAATCATAATTATAAATTATTTTTTTGATTAAGAGACCTTTGAATTCTTTCCTCATAATTATAATTCTCTATAAGAGACGAGGAGCACACTTGGCATCTTCTTTTAAAACCGATGAACCAAGAAGTCGATTATGTTTTTTTATAACTACTATCAATATTCTCGGCTCCCTTTAAGCCTTCTATATCATTTCCATATGTTTTTATGTTCAAACACATGTTGGAGAGCAAGCACCCAATTCTTGATTTTTACTTATGTTCCCTCTTCTCTATTTCTTTTCATTTTTCCTATGACTGATATTGATTAAATTTTGAGCTTTTGTTCCTATAATTTGTATAATTTTTAAACCCGAATCTACCTTTGAGAAGCTAACTTCAAGAGCCAGTCATTCAGAGTTAAGCAAAGATCCATTTCTTTCATTGACCAGGTTATGTGATCAGTTCTCCTAATATTATTTTGGTATATGTATTGCATTCAAAAAGTATAGATCCAAGAATAGTTTCAAGGATTTCCAAATAATGATGCTCAGCCTTGATGTAATTTAAGTCTATCAATTAGTACATTCTATCAAGCTCACCAAATTATTTCATCATGTTAAGTATGAACCAAATACACATGTCATGTTATGGTTTCCTTTTGCTTCAGTTAGTCTTTTCAGATTTGAGTTATATCCTTTGAAGTTTCTTTAGTCTTAAGGATTGTATTGTACCAATACTGAAATATATATTATTTTCCATCAGCTAAGTTTCAACAAATGAATTGATATCCTCTATGATTAGACATCCAGGATTCACCCGATTGGTTGGCCAAGAAAGAGGGTGAAGAGGTGGAAGAAAGTTTTGCAAGAACAAGAAAATAGAATCAAATTTGATATAATAATTTTATTAGTTTTAGAGAACCATTTAATAGCTCATACATGTCCATTTAATTTACCCTGTTATCAAGTCGAGCGGTGGTGATAAGGTATTAGAACCCCATCCAAAAACCTTGGCCAAGGTCATTAAAGGCATGTTTGCCTTCTGTAGATCACATGATGTCAGTGGTGCCAATTAATCAAATATATATATCATTAACTAAGCCAACATTCTAAACACTAGTATTGCTTAGATGGTTGGACTAATAGTGCCCCAAGCCTAGCCCCGAGGTAGGGAGGGCCTTTCTTATCAAAAGATTATGTGGGTTGATATGGTCCATGGTTGGTAGGTTAAGCCTAAGCTAATGCTTCTCCTCTTATCCAAAAGTTGAAGCTTACACAACCATATTGAGACTCTCCAGTTAGATTTTATATGTTCTTTCTCCATCCTTTTCTATGTATTTACTTTCTCTTGTAAATATCAAATATCATAGAATTAGATATAATGATTTAGTTTATTTCTATAATATGATAGAAAACAGTTATTCCAGTTGGCAGTTATTTTAGTTGAAAGTTAATTCAATTAACTTCCCATGAAATGGAATTAAATATGTTTATTTTGGTAATTTAGTTGAAGTATTCTTTCATACCTAATTTAATTCATATTATAGCTATATTATTTTTAGTTAAGAAAATTTGTTTGTTATATATTGTATCATAGCATTGGGTTTGACACTAAACCTTGGGTACACTACCTAAACAAGATTGGTAAGACTGACATTTTCTTAGATTAAATGTAACAAGATACAAGTATGTAAGACACCTCACAAGAAAGCACAACATCCCATCTTTTCATACTTGATTAGGAACATTCCAAACTATGATTACACTTTTTGTTCCATGCCTCAAGACAATGAAACCTTAAATCAAGCTCTGCAATGAATGAGAAAGAAAAGAGTCAGGTGGACTCCTACCAAGAAAGCAACCTAGAGAAACAAATTGATTCAAACTTGGAATGCCCACCAGGCCAACCCTCTTATGCACTTTCATAGATCTTGGATGGTGCAAGATATGTATAAAACCAAAACTAAACAAGAAGTTGAAAATAAAATGTCAAATTAATTGAATCTATAATGTTACACCCTTAGAAGAGGATTTTTTTTAAATGAAGGCTATTGTAAATGCATAAAAGAAGTTTTTAAAAATTGAGTAAATAAATTGCTCTATTTCGTGTGTTCCTTCTACTCATAATTTATTTTATTGTAAACATGTAAACAACATATTAAATTTGACATAAGAATCTTGCAAATCTTTCCAAGTCAAATAATTAAGAAATATGAGCAGTGACAAGAATGTTGCAAACCGCAACATGTTCTATGAGAACAATCCACAACCTCCTACTGATTTGCTACTTCATATTTTGCAAGACACACAAATGAAGTCAGACAATATGGAGAAGAGAATGAATGAATTGACAACCTAGATTAGGCAAAACCAAGAGGAAATGCAATCCTCACCCCCTGCCAGAATAGAAATAGAAATATCTGAGCACAGTGAGAAAAGCCCTCAAGCCTCACTTACCCAAATTGAAAAATAGAAGAAACTTGAAATAGTAAGTGACCTATCTACAGATAATAAAATGATCAAACCACCCAAGTTCTCTAGTTCTAAATCCATAGAGGATGCAAAGGCCTAGTTAACAGACATGGAACAATATTTTGAAATCAAAAAAATTTCAGAGACCTCAAAGGCAGTTTGGTGAATATACCATTTTACAGGAGAAGCTACTACATGGTGAGGAAACACCAAAGTTGAGCTGAACATAAAAACATCTAAAATTACCTGGGAGAAGTTTTTAACCATCGTTAGAAACCGTTGGTTACCCCAAACCTTCTATGACCAAAAACCACTAGATTTCTAGAATCTCAAACAAGGAGACATAACCATACATAAGTATTGGGAGAAATTCACCCGAGTGAGGAAATTTATCATGGGGTTGAATAGTAGAATCAGAGGGGCAATTGATTGCTAGGTAAAAGTAAAAAGTTGTGTCACCTTTTAGGATGACTTATCAGAATGACTGAATTTGAGTATTTCTATCCAACAATCTTTTTTTTTCAAACATATGATCTAGATAAATTCATTCTAGCTAAGTTATATATGGCATCACACTTTTCCAATTTGAAATGTCTATTAAATGCATGTTTTAAACTAGTTTGCATCTAATTACTAAAGAAATAAAATTATTTCAGAAAACTAATGCTTCAATAACTCTTACTATTTTTTATGATATTATTTTATTAACATATAAACACCATTTTATAGAGTTGAAAGTCAAGAATATTCTCATATAGAATTTATAATGTTTTAATTAGATATAATATATTGTAATTAAAAAATTATACAAGCACGTATTTTAACATTCGAAAATATGTATATTTTGAGAAGAAAAAATATATATTAAATCATATCAAAAAAACTTTAAAATTATATGATGTTCTAAAGGAGAGAGTCATGTTTCAAAATGTATATTTTTTCTTCTGGTTAGAATAGATTTGTTTTGAAAGATGTGGTGGGAGATGAAACCTATTGATTTCATACAAGTTGAAATTTGAATCATTATAAAAGAGAAAATATAGGTCTAAAGTCAATTTTTATTTTTGATTGTTCTAGTTATCTATGTTATTTATAACATAGTCTAAGTTCAAATGAAAATAAGTGTATTTCCATATAGTTTTGTGGTGTGAACTAAACCCCTAATTTTTAGCATTTTTCAACAACCAAAAATTATCTATAAAAAATAGAAAAATACATCAATTCTTATTCCAAATAATTTTTAAAAATTATTATCCTAAACTTCATTCATTTCTACACATTTCATTAGTTTACTTCATTGTCAAATTCTAAATAATAATACCAATTTTATGTCATTAAAGGTAAATAGTTATACTTTTGTTAGCCTTTTCCTTTACAAAAGGGTGACATAGGTTTGTGCTTTTACCCTGCCTCACTCCTCGAACCATGAAAGAAGCCCTAGAAAAAGTTATCCGTCAGGAGTATCAAATCAAGAGAGATGATTCTATTCAAGATAACAAAAGGAAAACAAATTGGTATACATAAGGTGCATATACTAGGTCCCAAAAGAAGTAGTTTAAGGAGTACAAATTTTACAAATTAGAACCAAGAGGAAATGGTATTAATGATTTCAAAAGTAACCTCAATACAAGTAAGATTGGCAAGGGTAGTGAAAAGAAAGGGTCGCCTTCATGATGCTACACTTGTGGAGGAGATCACTATGCTAACAAATGCCTTGGTAAGACAAACACCAACCAACTACCCTAACCACCCCTTCCACCAAAACAACATGTTTACCAATAAAGGATTCATGTGGCATTTGATAATCAATAGGAAAAACAACAAATAGGCCCCATCAAAACTCTAGGTAAGATTTACGAAAACTGTTTCTATATTAATTGATACTAGAGCTTCTAAATGCTTTATATCACCTAAATTATTAAGTAAATTTCAAAAGAGATCTAGTTTTATGGAAAAACCATGACCAACTAAGTATGCAAACTAGTCAAGGGTTAAGGTAGAGCAATGTTTGTTTGAGGCTCGGGTTGATTTTCCAAACTTCTCCACCGAACTAAACTTGTATGTAGCACCTATTGAGTCTTATAACATTATTATAGGCATTAACTAGCTCAGTAAGCATAAGACCAAGGTTGATTGTCTTTCTAAAATTTTAGACTATTTGGATGACCAAGGCAAACTTGTAAGCATTAAAGGTGTAATACATGAAATTAAACCAAGACAGTTATCTGCCATGCAACTCAAGAAATGTAGAAGAAAAGTTTGTGAGATTTTTGTAGTAAGGATTGAAGATTCAAGAAAACCTATGGGTTCCATGTATAGAGAAAATGACATCCTTGAAGAGGGAGAAATTAGAGAAAAAATGAATGAATCTTTCGAAGAGAAATATCCTTACCTAAAGAAATTCTAGGATGTGTTTCCCAAAGAACTCTCTGGACTACCGCCATCTAGATTTTTGATTTTACCATAGATTTAGTACCCACAGCAAAACCAATTTATTGAGCTTCTTATCAAATGACCACCACATAATTAATGGAATTACAATTGCAATTGCAAGATATGTTAGATAAGAAAATTATTTGACCTAGTGTTTCACCCTAGGGAGCCCCAGTATTGTTCGTTAGGAAGAAGGACGAAACTATGAGATTATGCATAGATTATAGGATGCTCAATAAAGTCACCATTAAGAACCGATATCCACTTCCCAGGATCGATGTAATGTCCCTTTACTGATTTTTTTATGATATTTCCAGCCTCAAATCAGAACTTTAAAATCAAACAACCAATATTACAAAGATCTACCAATTTTCCAATAAAACCCAAATCGGGTATGTCCAAATTAGTGCCAAAAACTTCACAACTTCACAAATTATTAATAAATCTGAAAATGGAAATTTTTACAGAGATTTCAGCAGCATAACAGCCTACAAAATGACATTTCTAGATTTGTATAGCCCTTACACAACAGATCACAAATGTAGGGCAAAACTATGCTCAATCGGGCTCCCGAAATTAACACAAAAATGCCCGGAAACACCACAAAACACTCATAAATTATCTCAGAAGTTTAATCACGACCCAATAAATATATTTAGCTCTATTTTAACATCATAAAGTCTGAAATACAACAGCAAACCAAACTGATATGAAACACTCAACTGAAAACCCAAATTCAAACCAAAAAACAACCCCGGAAACACCCAAATCGGCACTATTCAGCACAAGGGCAAACTCTGTATGAGCATGCACATGGAATGGCTTCAAACTCCCATCCTTAGCCTTCCTGAAAACCTGCAAACTCCCGTTCTTGGGTCTCCTTCTCCACAGGTTCGGCAGCCTCTGAAGAACAACAAGAAAATTATCAAGAATCAAGATGTAGAATGAGCCCAAAATGCCTCCAAACCCCTTTTAAAGAGGGCATAACCCTAACTCACGTCCAAGATGGGTTAATAAAATATAATTTAATAATAATTTTTATTTATTAGTCCATTAGTTTCCAAAGATTAACCCTTTTTTCCGAAATTTCACCTTTTTGGAGCCTGCCTGCCTTAACAAAGTTTTTTTTTTTAAAATTATTTGAATAGGGGACATGACAAGTCCTCCCCTTCCAAATATTGCTTGTCCTCAAGCAATGAAGGTTGGAATTCTCAAGAATATGTTCTCCTTCCCAAGTTGCATCCTCTAGTGGTAATCCTTTCCATTTGACCAAATGCTCTGTGATGCTCCTATTTCTCAACCTTTTCTCTCTTGTATCCAAAATCTCTTCTGGTATCAAAACTAATTTCCCTTCATCATCAAGAGGTGGTAATTCTGTAGATACTATGGTTTGCTGGCCTAGAACCTTCTTTAAGCAAGATACATGAAAAATATTATGTATTTTGCTGTTTGGTGGGAGCTCCAATTCATAAGCTACCTCTCCTACCTTCTTGATGATTTTATAAGGCCCATAGAACCTTGGCTTGAGTTTCTCTGCCCCACTTCTCTTCAAGGTGCTTTGCTTATATGGCTGCAACCTAACAAATACCAAATCTCCCACTCAAAAGATCTTTCAATCCTTTTCCTGTCAGCATATATCTTTTGTTGGTTTTGTGCATGTTGTAGATTATCCTTGAGGGACCTTATTATGTCTTGGCTTTGCTTGATGAAATCACTTGCTGCGGGTACTCTGCTATCGAAAAGTATTAGATCAACAAAGGAAAGGGCATCGTAACCATAAAGAGCACGAAAAGGAGGCATACCAATAGACATGTGATGAGATGTATTGTAACAATACTCCCCTAGGTGTAACCATTTCACCCAAGCATGTTGTTGATTTGAAACATAGCTCCTCAAATATCCTTCTATCCATTTATTAACTATCTCTGTTTGTCCATCTGTTTGAGGGTGATAGCTAGTACTGGGAGTGAGTTCAGTTCCTGCCAAATGAAAGAGCTCCTTCCAAAAAGAGCTGAGGAATCTACTGTCCCGGTCACTAACAATGTTTCTAGGCAAACCATGTAATCTAAAAATTTCCTTGAAGAACAATTCGGCCACTTGTGATGCCTTGAAATCAGATGTGATAGGAAAGAAATGTGCATACTTAGTTAGTCTATCTACCACCACATATATGCAATCCTTACCTTGAACCTTGGGCAACCCAGTGATGAAATTCATGGAAATACTTTCCCATTTTTGTTCAGGAATAGGAAGTGGCTGCAACAACCCTGCAGGAAAATTTTGCTCACTCTTGCTTTGTTGGCATACCATACATTCCTTAATGTGTTTAAGGACATCCTCCTTCATACCCTTCCATGAAAACCGCTCTCAAATTTGCCTGTATGTCTTGAAGTATCCCTGGTGACTAGCCAAATGTGTGTCATGAAAGGCCCTCAATATCCTCTCCTTAGTTTTTGACCCTGGCACTAAGAAGATCCTGTTCTTGTAATAAATCAATTCATCAACAACCTTGTACCTGTTATCATCCACTAACTTATCCAAAATCTTGGTGGCAAATGAATCTTTAGCATACTCTAAAATTATGGAGACTTTCCAATCAGCAGAGATAGATGATAAGGAACACAAAGTGGGCTTTCTTGAGAGAGCATCAGCAACCACATTATTCTTTCCTTTCATGTATTCAATATCAAAATCATAAGCTTGCAATTTGCTTACCCATTTTTGTTGACGATCATTCAAATCCCTTTGGTTCAAGAAGAACCTGAGGCTATTATGGTCTGTCTTTACAATGAATCTCCCACATACCAAATATTGTCTAAACTTATGAAGTGCATGCATGATTGCCAACATTTCCTTATCATAGATGGAGTACCCTTTCTCTGATTGATTTAATTTTCGACTCTCAAATGCTATTGGATGTCCCCTTTGAGTTAGGACAGCCCCTATACCTTCTCCCGAAGCATCACATTCAACAACAAAAGGTAAAGAGAAATCTAGAATTGCAAGCACAGGGCATGAACTCATTACCTCCTTAAGCTTATCAAATGTTTTTTGTGCCTCTTCTGTCCAAACAAAAGCTCCTTTCTTTGTCAAATCAGTCAAGGGGGCAGCAAGCTGAGAAAATCCCTTGGAAAATCTCCTATAGTAGCTACACAACCCGAAGAAACCTCTCAACTGTGTAAGATTAGTGGGTGGAGGCCAATCCAAAATTGCCTGGATTTTTTGTTGATCAACCTGTACTCCTTTAGAGCTTATAATATGTCCCAAATATAGGATCTCTGTCAAACCAAACTCACATTTAGATAGCTTAGCATAGAAGGATTGCTGCTCCAAGATTCCCAAAACAGTGTCTATGTGCTTTAGATGCTCTTCCCATGTTTTACTGTATATCAAGATATCATCAAAAAATACCAAAACAAATTTTCGAAGATGCTGACTGAATACCTTATTCATACAAGATTGGAATGTTGTTGGTGCATTAGTGAGTCCAAATGGCATAACAAGAAATTTAAAGTGCCCATAGTGACATCTGAAAGCAGTCTTTTCCACATCTTCACTCCTCATTCGGATTTGATGGTAGCCTGATCTTAAGTCAATTTTTGATAAGTATACAGCACCATGTAACTCATCAATGAGTTCATCTATGCATGGTATGGGATACCTATTTTTTATGGTCTTCTTGTTTAGAGCCCTGTAGTCTATACACATTCTCATTGTACCATCCTTTTTCTTGACAAGTACCACAGATGATGCAAATGGACTAGAGCTAGGCCTTATGAATCCCATGTCCAGGAGTTCTTTAATAGTTTTTTCAATTTCTTCCTTATAACCTCTTGGATGGCGGTATGGGGTTGTTATAACTGGTTTGACACCCTGTTCTAACTCTATAACATGCTCAAAACCTCTATCTGGTGGTAATCCTGGAGGCAAGTCATTGAAAACTATACTATGCTTATCAAGAATATTTTGAATTTCAAAATGGAAATTACCTTGATTCTTGGGAGAGCTTGTTGGTTGGATTATGACTTCTGCTGCCCATGTTACTTGTCCTCTTCGAAAAGTCCTCTCCATCCTCTTTGCAGAGACCGCCTTAGGTGCTCCATTCGATAACCCTCTCAATATGACTTCTTTCCCATTGGAATGAAATTTAAACTCCATAGTTTGATGGTTCATGTAATAGCCTCCGATAGAGTGCAACCATTGAACACCCAATACAAGATCTGTCTCCCCAATACCAACCACATAGAAGTCATCACATAACTCATAATCTCCTAAGGTCATCTTGAGTTGTTTCACCACCCGTGTGCAAGGCATAGTGAATCCATCAGCTACAGTAACATTGAATCCCTCAAAATCTTCTGCTTTAAGCCCTCTTTTCATGACAAATCCCTCATCAATAAAATTGTGAGTTGCCCCACTATCAAGAAGAACAGTCAACCTTTGCCCTGCTAGTACCCCTTGAATTCGGAAGGGATGGTATCTTGGGACTCCTGATAATGCTGCTAAAGTGCCATCCTTGCTGATTTCTTTTACTTTCTCTTCTTCTACCTCCTCCTTAGTATCATGAAATTCCTCATGCTCATCTGAATCAGATTCTGAAGCAACTTCAATATAGTGCACTTGACCTTTCCCCAAACATCTGTGTCCTGGAACCCATGGTTCTCTACAAGTAAAACAAAGCTTTTTCCTTCGTAATTCACTCCTAGTCTCTTCATCTGCCTTCTTTTTTGACACATTTGTCACATCTTTTGGTGGTAGTGTTGGGAAAGTCTTTTTCTGAAAATTTTCCTTATGTTGCCAAAGATTTGGGGGTTTTTGATTAGTGATTGATTTCATAGGCACGCAAGTTTCAAGTTGCAAGCTTCTTTTGATAGCTTCCTGTAAGGTTGAGGGTGAGAAAGCCTTAACCAAACCCTTAACAGAATCTTCTAAACCATCAAGGAAAAGATAAATGATCCTCTTTTCACTCATATCAGGTACCATAACAGCCACTTTTTGAAATTCTTCTATATACTCATTAACTGATTTGGTTTTCTTCAACTTTGACAATTCTTTAAAGTACTCTTCATCATCCTTGAGGTCAAATCTATCTATCACCCTTTGACTGAAATCTTCAAATGTAGTTACCTGATCGTGACCTTGAGTAGTCATTCCATGATACCACCAATCATAGGCTGCACCTTCCAAGTGTAGACTTGCAAATTGAATAGCATCACTCTCTTTCATGGGGTTAAGTGTGAAGAAAGTTTGTAATTTTTGTAGCCATGCTCTAGCTGAAATTTTATTTGTTCCATCAAAAGTAGGCGCTGTAAACTTGCTTATTTTATTTTTGAGCTCTCTTCCACTTGTGTCATGCTCCCTCCTATTCTCTTTCTTGGGCATCAAAGCGTTCATCATATCCACATATTCTCTAAAAGGAACTGAACTACGAAAGTCATCATCTAAGCCATTGTAAGTAGCTCTTAATGTAATCAAATTACCTGTAACCTCTTCCACTGGATTAATGGCTGGATTTGGTACTGGTGGCTCATCTGCAAGCAAGAAATTGGATTTGGTTGATTTAGATGGTGTGGATCTCCCATTTCTCGGCTCCTCTGAAGTGCTCCCTTTCTCATTAATAGATGCAATTCCTTGTAATTTTTTTGTCAATATCCGCAAAGCCTCTCTAGTTTCCGCCAAACCATCCACTGTTTGCTTCTGAGTATTTTGGATGTCTTGGAAGAATTTCTTTGCCATCTCATCTAGATCAGCCATACTTTTTTCTTCCTTGGATTTTGTACTTTTGCTTTCAACTGGGGGTTTAATCAAAATTTTTCTCGCTACAAATATCTTTTTTCTCTTTCACTAAGTTGCATGCAATCATAAAATATGACATGCAAGATCTGGGTAGTTATCAAAACTTGACATGCAAGATCTGGGTAGTTGTTAAAACTGACATGCAACTTCTACAAACCCTCAGGTTGGCAAGATCACGGCTCTGATACCACTGTAATGTCCCTTTACTGATTTTTTTATGATATTTCCAGCCTCAAATCAGAACTTTAAAATCAAACAACCAATATTACAAAGATCTACCAATTTTCCAATAAAACCCAAATCGGGTATGTCCAAATTAGTGCCAAAAACTTCACAACTTCACAAATTATCAATAAATCTGAAAATGGAAATTTTTACAGAGATTTCAGCAGCATAACAGCCTACAAAATGACATTTCTAGATTTTTATAGCCCTTACACAACAGATCACAAATGTAGGGCAAAACTATGCTCAATCGGGCTCCCGAAATTAACACAAAAATGCCCAGAAACACCACAAAACACTCATAAATTATCTCAGAAGTTTAATCATGACCCAATACATATATTCAGCTCTATTTTAACATCATAAAGTCTGAAATACAACAGCAAACCAAACTGATATGAAACACTCAACTGAAAACCCAAATTCAAACCAAAAAACAACCCCGGAAACACCCAAATCGGCACTATTCAGCACAAGGGAAAACTCTGTATGAGCATGCACATGGAATGGCTTCAAACTCCCATCCTTAGCCTTCTTGGAAACCTGCAAACTCCCGCTCTTGGGTCTCTTTCTCCACAGGTTCGGCAGCCTCTGAAGAACAACAAGAAAATTATCAAGAATCAAGATGTAGAATGAGCCCAAAATGCCTCCAAACCCCTTTTAAAGAGGGCATAACCCTAACTCACGTCCAAGAGGGGTTAATAAAATATAATTTAATAATAATTTTTATTTATTAGTCCATTGGTTTCCAAATATTAACCCTTTTTTCCGAAATTTCACCTTTTTGGAGCCTGCCTGCCTTAACAAAGTTTTTTTTTTTTTAAATTATTTGAATAGGGGACATGACAATCGATGACCTCTTTGATCAAATAAAAGGCACTACAGTATTTTCAAAAATTGATTTAAGGTTGGGATATCACTAGCTCCACATCAAGGATGAAGACATTCACATGACTACATTTTGAACTAGATATGGGCATTATGAGTTCATGGTATTACCCTTCGGGTTAGCCAACACTCTAACAAATTTCATGAATTTGATGAACATCATATTTCAAGATTGTTTGGATAATTTTGTATTGGTATTCATAGATGATATCTTAATCTACTTGAAAAATGAAAAACAACATTAAGAGCATCTAGAAAAAAGTCCTACAAAGGCTGAAAGAACATAAACTATACGGGAAGTTGTTTAAGTGTGCTTTGTATCAGAAATAATATTTAGGACATATTATTTTGGCTAAGGGAATAGTCATAGATCCTTCAAAAATCAAAGCAATTAAGGAATAGCCTATACCTAAGAATGTTATAGAAGCTAGAAGTTTCATGGGGTTGGCAAGGTTCTATAGGAAGTTTGTTAGAAATTTCTCCAAAATAGCTTACCTAATCACTTCACTTCAAAGGAAGGGAAAGAAATTTATATGGACTAAAAAAGGTCAGTCACCTTTTCAGTATTTGAAAGAAAAGTTAACTATTGCACGTATATTAAGAGTAACTGACCCACAAAATAAATTTGTAGTCATAATTGATGCATTAGGGGAAGGTGTAGGAGGTGTACTAATGCAGGAAGAGTAGGTGATTGCATATGAGTCAAGGAAGTTAAAGAATTACGAGTAAAATTATGCTCCTTATGATTTGGAACTAGCAACTATAGTTCATGCCCTTAAAATGTGGAGGCATTATTTGATTGGGAAACCCTTCAAACTTTGATCCAATCACCATGACCTAAAATATATCTTTACTCAACCCAACCTTAATGCCAAGCAGAGGAGATGGTTGCAATTTCTAGAAAATTATGGATTTGACATTAACTATATTAAGGGTAAGGAAAACAAGGTAGCATATGCCTTATGTAGAAGGAGACATATTTCTATAGTGGTCATCATAAATTTTAGATTAAGGGATCAAGTACTACAACATCTAGAGCATGATGAATTTTATGTAGAGAATAGCCAAGCTCTTATTAGAGACCCACAAGATCCCAGGTACTCATAATTTAGAATAGAAGAAGATGTATTGTTAAGATATCATGATAGGATTTACATACCCAAAAAACTCAAACTTCAAAGAGTGATTCTAGAGGAATCCCACTCAACTCCTTATTTAGGACATCCTAGAGTGACTAAAATATTGTTAGATATAAAACCACTATATTTTTTAAAAAGAATGAAAAGAGAGATAATGGATTTTGTGGCAAGATGCGTCGAATGCTAAAGAGTAAAACTAGAACATTGTTACCTAGCTAACCTCCTACACCCAAACAAAGTACTAGAGTGGAAATGACAGATAATTTCCATGGATTTTGTACAAGGATTACCTATGACACAAAACAAACACAACATCATTCTAGTAGTAGTGGATAGATTGACTAAGGTTGTTCACTTCATACTAGGAAACCTAACTAATGGAGCTCTAGAAATCACTCACAAGTTCATGAAAGAGATTTTTAGACTTCATGGAATTGTAGAGAAAATCATCTCAGACAGGGAAGCTGGATAACTTCCAAATTTTGGCAAACATTGTTTACAACATCAGGAACTAAGTTAAATATTATATTGGCTTATCATCTTGAGATAAATGGTCAGATAGAAAGAGTAAACCAAGTTTTGGAGGATCTTTTAAGAGTTTACTATATGGATTGGCAATTCAAGTGGGAATGTATCTACCCTTGGTGGAATTTGCTTATAATAATTCCTATCAATCCACCATTAAGATGGGCCCCTCTGAGGCCCTATATGGATGCAAATGCAGAACCCCTATAAGATGGAATCGTGTTGAGGACAGAATTATTGTCAGACCTAAAATGCTTAGAGAGATGGAATAACAAATAATACAAATCCATCAAAGACTGAAAGAAGTTAATAATAGATAGAAAAGTTATGAAGATTCTAAAAGGACACCAAGAGAATTCTTAGTAGGAGAAAAGGTGTTACTAAAAGTGAAACCCCAAAAGAGTACCATCAAGTTTGGTAAGAATACTAAGTTAGCCCCAAGTTATGTGGGACCCTTTGAAATATTTAAAATCATGAACTTGGTAGCCTACAAAAGTACCCTACCTACAACACTTTCCAGGATGCATGACATCTTCCACATGTCATATCTTAAGAAATAAATCACTCATCATGATCATATAATTGATTGGAACTTACTATAGGTATGAGATCTAGGGCTGGTAGAAATATAACCACTCATAATACTCAAGATACATAAGCTATGCTTACAAAATCAAGACGTGACTCAGTGCAAGGTCCAGTGGGATCAGTATGTACAGGATAATGGTACTTGGGAAGACTAAAATGAGATTTTCCAAGAATACCCGCATCTTTTCTCCAAGACTAGAGCTTGATCTTTTTCTTCATTTCCTTTATAGTTGTAATGTTTTGGACAGATGTTACTTTTAATTTGTGTTTGTGGTATTCATCGGGGATGATTAAAACATAAGGGGAATGGTATGTTACATCCCAAAATTTTGAACTATTTAAAATTATTATAGTCATTGATTTGATTAGATAAAAACTATTGTTATTTTCCCTGTTCATGTGAAAATGGTAGTTATATGTAACCGTTATTTCATATGAAATTAGTTGTTATCAATTATTATGTATAATTGTTTAATGATGATTGTAATTAACTGTTACTTGTCATATGTTGATGATGGTAGTTAGCAGTTGCTTGGTTTTACAATGATGGTTATTAACTAATTTCTTTACTATTATGTTTGTTATATCTTGATATGGATTTATGATGGGAACTTATTATTATGGAAAATGTTACATGGGTGGTTGCAAGAGCAGATGCAGGGGAGAAGCATTGCTTATAGGATTTATGGAATGGGGCACTACCTTATTCCATTTGTCTAATCGACAAGTATGACCTCTAGCTAACTTGGTAAGGACCTAATGACTGCATAATAGGGTACATTCATTAGACACGCATGAGCTATTGGAAAATCAATAAAATATTAAATATTTTAACATAAGAAAAATACATAACTTTAATAGTTTACATTGATATTCTCATCACTTCAAAATAATACATATATATGTATGTGCACATAAGTGTAAAAGTATGGTGCCATCATAGTATTAAATTATACAAGATCATCTCTATTAATATACATATACATAAATATGTGTATACCTTGAGAGGATATGAAGACAAAATAATCTTCCAAGTATACACATATTTAGATATGTGTATCCTAATAGGTATAACCTTAGACAAAATAACAATATGATGTCACGATTCAAAATAATGTGTCTGTGCAATTATATATATATATATATATATATACATATACATATATGTATACATATATATACATATATACATATATACATATGTATATATATATGTATATATATATATACATATATATATATATATGTGTATATATATACATATGTATATATGTATATATATGTATATATATGTATATATGTATATATACATATATATGTATATTTACATATAGATATATATATACATATATATATATATATATATATGTATATATGCATATACATATATATGTATATATGCATATACATATATATGTATATATGCATATACATATATATGTATATATGCATATATATGTATATGCATATATACATATATATACATATATATATATACATATATATACATATACATATATATATATATATACATATATATACATATACATATATATATATACATATATATACATATACATATATATACATATACATATATATATATATACATATATATACATGTATATATGTATATATGTATATGTATATGTATATATATATACATATATGTATATATATGTATATATGCATATACATATAAATGTATATATACATATATATATATGTATATATACATATACATATATATATATATATGTATATATATATATATATATATATGTAAATATACATATGTATATATATATATATATATATAATTATAAATTATTCTTTCGATTAAGAGACCTTTGAATTCTTTCCTCATAATTATAAGTCTCTATAAGAGATGATGAGCACACTTGGCTTCTTCTTTAAAAACTGGTGAACCAATAAGTTGGTTAACTTTTTTATAACTACTATCAAGAGCCACAACTCCCTTAAAGCCTTCTATATCATTTTCGTATGTTTTTATGCTCGAGTACATGTTGGAGAGAAAGCACATGATTTTGGATATTTACTTTTTTTCCCTATTCTCTATTTCTTTTCCTTTTTCCTACGATTGATATTGAATAAATTTTGAGCTTGTGTTCCTATGATTTTTATGGTTTTTGAACTTGAATTTTCATTTAAGAAGCCAACTTTGAGAGCTGGCCATTCAGAGCTAAGAAAAGATCCATTTCTTTCATTGATCAGGTTATGTGATAAGTTCTCCTAATCTTATTTTGGTATACGTATTGCATTTGAAAAGTATAGATGCAAGAATAGTCTCAAGGATTTCCAAATAATGATGCTTGACCTTGATGTAATTTAAGTCTATCAAATAGTACATTTGATCAATCTCACCAAATTATTTCATCATGTTAATTCTAAACCAAATACACATGTCTTGTTATGGTTTCCTCTTTGCTTTAGCTGGTCTTTTCAAATTTGAGCTATATCCTCTGAAGTTTCTTGAGTCTTAAGGACTATATTGTACTAGTATTGAAATATGTATTATTTTCCATCAGCTGAATTTTAGCAAATGAATTGATATCCTCTATGATTAGACACCTAGAATTCACCTGGATAGCTGGACAAGAAAGAGAATGAAGAGGTGGAAGAAAGTTCTACAAGAACAAGAAAACAAAATTGGATTTGATATAATAATTTTATTACTTTTAGAGAACCATTTAATAGCTCATGCATGTCCATTTAATTTACCCTGTTGTCAAGTTGAGCAATGGTGATTAAGTATTAGAACGCATCCAAAAACCTTGGCCAAGGTCATTAAAGGCATGCTTGCCTTCTATAGATCACATGATGTCAGTGGCACCAGTTAATTAGACATGCCCATCTTTAACTGAACGAACATTTTAAAGTGATATTGCTCAAATGGATGGACTAATAGTGTGCCAAGCCTAGCCCCAGGATCAGGAGGGCCTTTCTTATCAAAAGATTATGTGGGGATTGATATAGTCCATGGTTGGTAGGTTAAGCCTAAGCTAATGCTTTTCCTCTTAGCACAACCATTTTGAGACTGTCTAGTTAGATTTTATATGTTCTTTCTCCATGCTTTTCTATGAATTTACTTTCTCTTGTGAATATCAAATATCATGGAATTAGAGATAACGTTTTAAGTTCTTTCTGTAAATATGATAGAAAATAGTTATTCTAGTTGGTAGTTATTTCAATTGAATGTTAATTAAGTTAACTTCCCATGAAATGGAATTAAAGCTGTTTATTTCGATAATTTAGTTGAAGTATTGCTTTCATACCTACTCTAACTTAGATTATGTCTCTATTATTTTAGTTAAGAAAATTTATTTTTTATAGGACTATGCAAGGACATTAATGATGGAGAAGAGTGTATCAAATAAATATTGGAGAGAAGTTATTAGTATTGTTGTCTATACCCTGAATAAAGTACAAGTCAAGAAAGAAAAAAGTGACACTTCATGTAAAGAAGAACCTAAACACTTTATTACATTACTCTACATGGATGATGATGCTCCAAGAACTCCTAAAGAACAAGAAAATCAAGCCACAATCTCTCAGTAGATAGGAAATGTTGCAGAGAAATAAATTGTTGAGCAACAAAGAGTGGGTGCTAAGCAACAAACTAAAGATGTTGAGTCATAGATAGGCAATACTGACCATTAGATTACAAATGTCAAGCATGCAAAAGCCAAGCTAGAACTTGAATAAGGAAGAGAAAATGAGCTTGAAATTAATTTCCAAGATGAACCTATAGAAGAACAAAGAAGGAAACTACTTATGCTAGCAAAGTATGTGAGAAGACATCACAAACCTTAATAAATCATTTGTAATGTGAAATCAAGTGTCATGAAAAGAAAAAAAACTCAAAGATGATACATGCTTCTTTGTCCATTTGAGCCCAAAATAGTGAAAGATGCTCTAGACAATGAAGATTGGTGATAGGAAATGAACGAGAAAATTGAATAGATTGAGAGGAACAATACTAAGACTATAGTGCCTAGACCTAAAGACAAAAATGTAATTAGGACAACATGGGTTTTCAGAAACAAACTCGATGAGAATGGTGAAGTAACAAGAAATAAAGAAAGACTCATATGAAAGGGATATGCTCAAGAAGAAGGAGTTGATTATGGAAAAACTTTTTCTCCTGCGGTAAGACTTGAAGGAGTCAAAACTCTGCTTGTATATTCAGCCTACAAGAATTTCAAGGTATATCAAATAGATGTTGAATCTGTATTTTTGAATGGTATACTTAAGGAAGAAGTGTACATTGATCAACCTAAAGAATTTGTGGATCCAGACAAGAAGAATATGGTATACAAACTAAACAAAGCCCTCTATGGATTGAAACAAGCCCCAAGAGCATGGTATGAAAGATTGCATAATTATTTGGTGAAGATTGGTTTTGAAAGGATAAATGATAATAGTAATATATATTTGAAGACTAGTAAGAACAAGAAGTATTGTTATCTAAAATATTTGTTGATGATATTATATTTGGAGGAAGACAAGAATTATGTAAATCATATATTGATGAAATGAAGAAGGAATTTGAAATGTTTATGTTTGGTGAAATCAAATTCCTTCTTGGATTACAAGTATGTCCAATGAAGTTTGGTATTTGTATTACACAATCCAAATGCATTAAGGAGATACTAAAGATGTTTGGAGCGGAAGATTTAAGACTAGTGAGCACACCTATGTCAATAAGATATAATCTATCTAAGAATGATGAATTTTTTGATGTGAACTAGACCTTATATAGATCCATGATTGGAAAATTGAAATATGTTTTTCATAGCAAACCAGATCTATGGCATTAGTAGTTGGGATAGTTGCTATATTTTTAGCAAATCTTAAGGAGATTCACATGATGGCAGTGAAAAGGATAATGAGATATCTAAAAGGTACAGAAGGCTATGGATTTTATTACAAGAGAAGTAATAAATTTGAAATATTGGGCAGGAAATATTGATGACAAAAAAAACACTAGTGGAGGTGCATTCTTTCTAGGAAAGAGATTGGTGTCATGGACAAGCAAAAAGCAAAATTGTATTTTCCAATCAATAGTTGAAGCCAAGTATGTGGTAGTTGTAGTAAATTATTCAAACATTATGTGGATAAAGCAATTATTGAAAGGTATGAAAGAATAAATTAAAAATCCAATAGTTATCTATTGTGATAATGCAAGTGCTATTAAAATTTCAAAGAATCCAGTGATGTACACTAAGACAAAGCACATTGTTATCAATTATCACTACTTGAGGGAACTAGGTCAAGATAAAGAAGTGAAGCTAGAATATGTGAACAACAAAGAACTGATTGCTGACATATTCACAAAACCCTTGCCTAAATGTGTTCATAAATATCTTAGAGGTAAATGAGGAGTGATTCCCCTAAATAGAGATACTTAAGGAGGCAAGGTGCATTGCATCAAATGTGCTAATCAGAATATATTACACATTGATGCAATACTTCTCTACTTTGGGAAATGCCTAAGGTAGATTGTCAGGTACAACATAAATAGATTAGTCATAGACATCTATGACAAAAATCAGCTAGACATGCAAAATCTTCATAATTCAAATGTATGAAGAGATTGAAGGAAAGAAAGTTAAGCATCTTTGGCATTATCGTCAAAGAGGGAGATATAAACAAAGAGGGAGAGATATACAGTAAAAGAAGGAGAGAAAGCCATAGAAGAGAAAATAATATACAATTAGAGCAATTTAGCCAAATGAAGGAGAGATAGACAAAGCTAGAGATTATTATCTCAGAGGGAGAATTTTTTTGGATTGTATGGTAACATTGTGAGACACATTTGATACATTGAGATATTGCTAATATTGAGATGTAGACATGTTTCCATCAATTCCAAAGATGGAGATTGTTGGAGACTTACAATTGGAACAATTGTTGTTTTGTCATTGATTTCAAATGTATTGATAAGACATATTGCCACCTAATGTAAATGTCATATCTATTTGATTGATGAAGAGGATTTGAGAAGTTGTTCATAAAAAAAGCACCAAGAGGAAAGGTTGAGTTATGAAAAGGAATCTACAATGGATATTTGATTAGTTAGACTTTGATAAAGCAAAGTAATTGTTTATATCAAAAAAAAGTTAAGCCAAGCTGAGAAATAGAGTAAATGGTTAAGGAATGTTGGGTGATGCTAGTGTCAACTAAGCCACAGTTAGTGTTGAGTAAATCTAGTATTGACTGAGCATTAGTATCAATCAAGATAGTCAATGTCAAGCTAGAAAGATTTATAGTGATCAAGTGTTAAGTGATGACCTTATGTTAGAACTTAGTGATTTTCGAGTATCACTGTTGTAGATGAAATTGAGTAAATTATGATTCCCAGATGACTTAGTTGATTTCGTGGGAGATGTAAATCATGTTGAATATTAGATTGATGAGTTGGATCATTAAATTCAAGGTGAGGATTAGGTAAAGACCTAATAGATGGATTCTAGAGAAGTTTTTAGAGGAAGATCAAGAAGATGGACATATACAATGAATTGTAATAAACCTAATTGTAAACCCTAAGATCTATGGTGATCATGTAAAATGGTAGAGAAAGAATTTTCTATTTAAAGAGGTACAGAGCCAAACAAATAGTAGAGTGTGAATTTGAATGTATGTAAGAGATGCATACAGAAGGAAGGTGCATCAAAGATGCACAAATGTGAGAGAGAATGTGAAGCTAAAAGAGACTGCTTACACAGATATTGTTGATAGTGATAAGTGAAATTTGAGTAAGAAGGCTTAAGTGTTTTTGAAGAGGGAAGACTAATTTCTTGAAGGATTTTTGAGTGAATCAAGAACATAGATGACAATCGAGAGCTTGTCAATGAATCAACACATAAACTAAATAGAGATCTGAACTTGCAAAGTGAGTTGTAATAACACATATTAAAACCCTATTATTTTCTTTCTAATCATTGTAAACATTTTGTATATAAATATTTTTAACAGAGATTGACCTAACAATCATTTGAAGGGCTTAACAATTTATGTAAATCCTTTCACAAGGTGACATTCTAAATGGAATGATCAAGGTCCTCTAACAAGGCCACTCCTAATAGGTTGGTTTAATCTTCTAAATAGGTCACATTTAAAAATATATATTGTGACCTTTATCAAGGTTGGCTCCTAACAAAGCTCACTTTGAAAGAGTCAAAAAGTGGTGACATGTTGCTGGTGGTTTTTCCCAAATTGGATTTCTACATAAAATCCTAGAGTCAAACTTGTGTTGAATGCTTTATATGTTTTACATTTTACATTCAGAAAAGTATGTTGTATTTGGAATAGTAATTTTGGTTTACAGTAGAGACCGAGCAATAGTAGGATAAGAAGAATAATAAGTGTTTTATGTTTAATTGTTTAAATGGTACTTAAGGACCTTGAGTAACTAATTCACCCCCTCCCCCTCTCAGTTATGCTAAAAATTTCTAACAGTTACATGATATCATGGAGGTGGATAGATCTAAGTTAAACAAAAACCCTATTCCACCTATCGAGGATGACCCTTACACAACCGTTTCTCAAATACCTGATAAAGTTTTATATTTAGAGGACCTCAAAAACTATGCTCATTGCAAGTTTGATAGTGTAGGAGAAAATAATATTTCAAATGAATTTGAAAATATATACAAATAATAAATGTCTTAAAAGGAAGGACTTGAGAACCTAGATCAAATTGATGTAGCTAAATCAATATTTTATCATGACTTTGATAATGAGGACTAGACAAAAATTATTTTAAGCAAAATTCATGATGAATTTTTTTGGATGCATGACAAAATAGAAGACATCATAGCTGAATTGACTCATGAAGTATCACGTCTATCTAATCAAGGTTCAATACCATTAATTGAGAAGAATGTTAATAAGATTGTGATAGAAAACACCAAATCAACTTAGAATGGCATAGATATAGTAATCAGTCAAATAAAGTAGGATGATGTGAGAATAATAAGTAAGATTATTGTCAGTAAGTTATGTTCAAGTTCAAGAGAAGATGAACTGGCAATTGAATTTGTACATGTAGCTTATAAGTTATGTTTTGAAAAGACTCAAGTAAATTTATTTGAAATTCTCATAATTCAACTAATAGACAATCTTGAAACAATAAGGAGAACCAAGAATACTCAATTCAGATTTCACTCATTGTAACCTATGTGTGGAAGAGATTTCCATTCATGCCCATGTCTAATTGGAACAATAAGAAGTGCACAATCAAAAATATTCTAGATTTATATGGAAGGCACCCTATGGATAAGATTGACAATAGTGCAACAATAATTGTCAAAACTTTTTGTCTGAAATGAAGCAAAGGAAAAGGATTCCCAATTCTATGGTAGAAAAGTAAAAATATGAATTATGTTTCATGGTAGATATTGATTTCACCAGCATGGAGGTGGTCACTCCTTGAGAGATGTATGTAGACCCACTTAGCTATCAGATCATAGAAGAAGCAATTGAAGGAGATGCACAAATAATCCTAAATTTTGATTTAGATCCCAATAGTTCAAATTTAGGTACTTGTGAAGAGAAGATGAGAATGGGTTACTAGACCAAGATTGAAAAGGTATCAAGGAAGAAGGTTGACAATGAAATGAATAATATTTTGAAATAAATAGAGATGACACTCCAAGAGTTTATTGATGTCAATAAAATGCTATTTGAGATGTAATATATTAGATAGAAAGATGTCCTAATTGTTGCACCACTAGTAGTTCAAGTAGGCCCTAATACAATACCATCAGCTATTGCACTGTCAACTACACCCACACCATTAGAACCTTTAGTCACACTTGACCAAACCATGGCAAAAGAAGTTACCATAATTCATGTTCAATCATCCACAATTTATAGTACAAGGAGATTAGTAAGACTAGTAGAAGTGAAACAAGAACAAGCAAAGACATCTAGATCCAAAAGGTGATAACCACTTATGAAGGAAATAAAATGAGAGGATGAGTTACACCACTTGAAATCCAAGTGCAACAACAAGAACCACATCAACAAGAAGAAGAAGAAGGCAACAATAAAAAGAAGATAATTTAGAAGCCTAGAATAGAGAACTTGAATGAATCTATCTAAAAAAAAGGTAATCTTAAAAATCTTATGTAATACTATGACATATATCTAGTCTATGAGCAAAGAAATTTGGATGTAACCATAATCTAATACATCATTAAGTTTAAGAAGCCTTTACTTACCATTTAGGGAGAAATTTCAAAAGAAGTGTATGATAGACTGAATGAAGTCAAATTGAAAACAAAGAAGGAATAAAAAGATTTGAGAGAAGAGGTTGTTATAAAATGTTATGATGTAAAGAACACTGCACAAATGGAAAGGATGATGCATAGACTCTATCCACTTGTGGAAGAAAAAATGAGAGTTATAATACTCATGAGAGGTCTAAACAAAGAGGTCACAAGGGATACCAAAGAACTTTTCAATTAGATGTTGAGTGAACCTATGAGAAGAGCATACATTTAAGAGGATGGAAATGAAGTGGTCACAATGTTATCAACAACAACACCACCTAGTTCATTAGAAATAAATACTTCTACAACATCAACATAGACTTTGTTAATTGATACTACCTTGGATGCACCTGAGCAAGAAGAAACTATTGATAAAATGGATATGCCACAACAAGAGGAAGGAAATTCAATGATAGGTCTATCATAGTTGACTCCAATGAAGACCCCTTTGTAAATATTTCAACACACCCATTTGGTACTCAATCAAAGTTCAGTCTTGGCAATTTGGTAGCTGATAATATTGTAGACTATTCTAGCTCTAGTTTAGAAGAAGAAGAAGAAAGAAAAATTAAGAGAGGAGAAGAAATGAAAACTGGTAACAAAGAAGAAAATGAAGAAGAAAATAAAGATAAAGAAGGAAGAGAAGAGGAGAGATAAGAAGAAAATACAAGGATTGAGGAGGCTGTAGAAACTCAATATAAAAAAACTATTTTAGATGCTATTCAACAAGTTGAAACATCACAAGAGCTCAAAGAAAATAAGAAAGAGGCTGAGAAGACTATGACAGAGGTAGGAAAGTAGACCACATAGATAGATCACAGTTAGAATCTATAGCTATAGTTGATCACACCCACTAAGGAGCCTAGAAACAAAGTACCCAACAGATCCATGTCCCCAATTGACTCATTTTTATGATGAATAACGCACCTTTGGAAGCCATAGGAGATGCAAAAATTCAAATATTTAGTCAAACATCAGCATATTCCATGAGTAAAATCATTGAGAAGGTAATTAATAAGTTATAGAACTTTATTTCAGTCAAGATTAGTGAACCAGACCTAGAGAAGAGAGCACAAGAGGTAATTAATGCATTTAATAACCAATTCACCATTATTCTAGAAGTTGCATCAGCTAAAGCACAAGTGAGTCATGATGCAAAATTATTTAGCATAGTATATGACAATATTAGAGGCGATTTAGTAAATCTTGACTCCTGTATCAAAAAGTTAAGAAGATGTTTGATAGAAGGAAAGACTTTATATGGAAAATGTTCTTTTTCACACTATTACATTAGATATATCATAGAATATTTATAGGGCAAACAAGAGGAGTTTTAAAATATTATGAATGAGCTACAAACTCTTGATGTGTAGATTGAAGATCTAGAAAGAAAACATGGCGAGGTGAATGATGACATTATCTTGTTAGAGCTAAGAAGAGAAAAATTAATGAAGAGATTATCATTTTTCAAGGAACACATCACTCTGTAAATAATTCATATTCAGAAGCAGTTGGATGACTGCCTTAAAGCCAAGACATCATATGAAAAGTTTATATATTATTATCTGAAAGCAATGGAGATAACATTTGATGGCCTATGTGCATTAATCAACATAATTGGGGCTTTCCAAGATACATGGTACAAGGAGTTCACAAATTTGAAGACAAAAATTTTTGATTGCATCATACACCTATCAAACCAATTAGCTTGAAGACAAAAAGGTAGAATTCCAAAATTTTGGCTTGTAAAATAGTTTTTGACACACACATTTGTCATTGATGTCAAAGGGAGAGTAGTAGCATAGAAAATTATATAATGTAAGGAGGATAATGTATGCAATATGTAAAAGATGGAATATAAATAGAAAGGATCCACATTTAGTCAAATTTTGTATGGTCATGTGAAGAACTTCACATTTTGTAATCTTGAAGAATTTTTGAGACTTAGCAAATTTTCCCATATGTTGCCATCAATGCCAAAGGGGTATATTGTTGGAAGAATGGATAATTGGATACTATGAGGTTTTCATTAATGGAAAATTTTATGCTACATCAAATAGGAAAACTTTGGAGTTATGTTTTGGAGGAGATAACTCAAAAAATTGTCTAAGTGTAACAAAGGTTAACTATCAGTAGAGACACCTTTATGAATGGTGATATTTACAAATAGAGAATTGGAATGTGCACAATTAACAAGAGGCATTATGGACATTGAAGATCATATCCCCAAGTGTGTGTGCCATTATGAATTGTATGGACAAAATTATTAGAGTTTTACCAGTTGCAGTCATGTATAGGCAAAACATGACAAAAGCAAGGAATATGTAAATTGTGGTAAAGAATTATTTTGGTTTAGCAAAATAATTATTTAACTATTATGGGAAAAAATTCTATATGTTAACCCTAAATTAGGATAAATTGATTTTATGTATTGGGAAGTGTGCAAGAAGGTTGAAGGCAGATAGAAGATAATTGGGTATAAAGGAAAGAGTTTTGTATGCAAAGTCGTGTGATGTCTTTAGGCATTTAAACACAATTATTATATGATGTGAACTTTATGTTTAAGTAGACAAAAGGCATTATATTAAAAAAAAAATTAAAGAGAGCCGCCAACGACAAATCAGATATTGAAAATATTAGCACTGCCAAGAAGGTTTTGTATCAATACCTTTTGTGTAGATAATATATCATTGTATATGCATGTTTGAATAGTGGGCTAATATTTATACTTTTTTCATTGTAATACCAACTCCTAATAAGTTTGAGGCTTCTAACAAGGCCTAATCCTCTAACAAGGACATCTACACTATACGGATGTAATGGACTCCTAACAGGGTCAATATCTTTCACAAGATACTTTTGATTAGTCGATCATTTTGTAGGTACCATCCCCACTGGGGTTTTCCCGTGGGTAGGTTTTTCGTAGTTTAAAAATAATGGAATTATGAGTTGTACTGTGTTGTTGTTATGTTCACTTTTTAGTTTAATCTTGTATGCATGCTTAAAAATTGTTAAAGATATCCATAGTTGAGCAAAAGTTTGTGGAATAGTGATTCACACACCCCCCCCCCCCCCCCCCCCCCAATATTTCCTATTTCTAAAAATTGGTATCATAGCACAATTTTTGATAAGGTAAACAGGTTTTAAGGGGTCCTGAAACCCATAAGTTTAACAACAAGAAAGGCTGAAAATAAGCGAAAAAATGCCCATCCAAAACATAAGCCTTACGGCTGAAAATAAGCCCAAAGGCCTAGCCCGAAACAACTGCCCACTAAAAAGGCCAGAGAACCAACCAGAAAAACAAAGACCAGATAAAAATTCAAAGCCAGGAGAAACAAAAACCAAAGGACAGAGACCCAACCTAGCAGACTACTTCTCCATCTCGAGCATGGTCTGGGTAGCTTCGGCGCACTCTTGTTGCTCTTCTGCCTTATGATCCTGGGCGTTCATCAAATCCTGCTCCATAGTGTTGTCCTTGGCTTTATCCACATCCAGCCTATCTTTGTCTCTGTTCTGTTTATCATCTTCCTCCATCTGGTTCCTGTCTTTGAGATTTTCCAAGAGAGAGAGGATGTTGTCGTTGATCGAAGCGAGGAGGGAGATCATTTGACTTGCCAGGTTGTGATTGTAGTTCTCAATATTTTTTACTCTCCTCTCCATCAGAGTCTCCCAGCTATTCCGATCGCCTTGGCTTTCTGCACCTGTCTTGCTCTTGATTTTTTCCATTTGGGAAACCCTATCTCTGACATCCTCAAGCTCATGGAAAAGCCAAATTGATCTGAAGTTGTCGATCATGCTATTGCGGGCATTGTTCAACAGATTCATGCCCGTTTCTCTTGCATTATCAGAAATAGCCACCATAGCCGGGTTAATTAGCTCATTGAGTCTAGGCTTCTCGAGGTCGTCCACCAGGATTTGGGGGTTCATCGCCTCTCTGTAGATTCCCATAGTGGCCATTCTCACATTGGAGTTCTTCCAAGCCTTCCTTCTGTTATTGACTTGCACTTCCCCCTCCATCTGTCCAGAGTTGTCATTTTCCTCCAAAGGAGGCTGAGGATGTATAGGGGAGAGGGGAATGGGTAGAGAATCCTTTCCCTGACTACTAGAGTGCTCCATGCTCTCTCCCTCCCTCTTCTGTCTTTTTCTCAGTTTCTCCTCATCCAGCTCCTCCTTCAAAACCTTGTCAGAATCATCAGTATCCATTTCCTCCTCCACCTCAGCAGAGCCAATTTTAGTTGGGGTATGACCTCTAGGGCTCTTTCTACTGGGTAATTTGATAGAGGGGTAATCCTTCTTATGGCTTTTAGTCTTCTTACCTGAATGCTCAAAAACCTCATTAGAGCTGATGCTCTCGACATCATCAGAATCTGAGGAAAAACTAGAGCTGCTCTTGTCAACATCCGCCCCTTGGATAGGGTTTTTTCTAATGGTTTGAGCATGGAAATGCTCATGAATCAGAAGCAGAAGACCCTCATGCAGGGCCGGGTTGACGGTAGCTTTCTTTTTAAAACTAGAAATGGCCTTGTTCATCGAGTTAAAAAGATAATACGGGAAGGAGATCTTACTACCATGGCGAAAATGATTTAGAATCACAAAATGGTGAGTCCTAACCTTATCAAACCTAGGGTCTAGGGTTATATATTCAATGACAGCATAGAGAACATACCTCCAGAGCTTCTTTATAGTATCCGTTACAAAAAATGTCTCTTTCTTGCCCAGCTTGTTCAGCTCTTCAGTGTTTTTCACAAAATCCTTGATTGCATTAGAAGACATCTTCTTGTCTCTGAAGAATTTATGCCCCTCCGTCGGAATCCCCGTGACTTCAGCAACCACATCCTTAGTAATTTGAAAGTAGACCCTGTTCACCTTAACCTTACCATTATTCCACGAATTCACCATGCTGTTAGTGATCTCAGGATCCGAGCCATGAAGTTTCTCGAAGAAATTAGTAACCCTACCCTTTTCCAGCTCTCTCCAAACTTTGGCCTTGTTCTTCCACTTCTGAACTTCCCCCACTGGCTCCTTTCTGCTCCTCTCACCCATCATGTTTACCTAATCAACTTCCACAATTCTCATGAACTCTGAACTGTGCAAGTTATTTGCATTCAAAAAAATGGTGATGTTTCTTTTATGATACCCGTGAATATACCCCTTTCTGAAAATAATGGTATCGTCCTTTCGAACGTGTCGAAATGTCAGAGGAAACCCCTTTTGCTGGTGAAAATCACGATGCCAATAATGGCACTTACCATTTATTAAGCAATCTTTATTATCCATAATTGCATTGGATTTGAGCCGTCCTTCCCAAGATTTTATCTTGGTCGATAAGAAACTTTGCCTCTGCCGAAAAATATTTTTCGACATGCCAGGTCAGATTATTGGTGGCGTTAACCCCTTTATTAGCAAACCAATCAGCGACTGGGTTTGCCTCTCTGTAAACATGAGTGACGTGGACCTTATCGAACTTTGTGAGAGTGGCACAAGTCTCAGCAATTATGTTTGTAATCATCCACGAGGGAGGGGAAATACCATTAATGGTATTAATATTATTTTTGGAGTCCCCCTCAAGCCAGAGTTTAGTAATCCCGGCTTCAAAAGCCAACTTGACCACCTTACTCGCAGCTCTTGCTTCAGCTAGATGAATAGTCTGGATTCCCAGCGGGGAAGCAAAGGCAGCTATTCCCTCCCCATAGCTATTTCTTATGATTCCACCGCAACCTAAAGGGCCTGGGTTACCCTTAGAAGCCCCATCAAAGTTGGCTTTTGACCAACCATCTGGGGGGAGAAGCCAGCTAGCACCCTGCCTTTTGAGGTTCCTGTCTTTTTCTTTAGCTATCTTTCTGTCCCCTTCTTCTTCTTCTTCCTCCTTCAGCACTTGGAGATTTTCCTTTATATTCTTCGAGACCTTCCTGCCAAGGATTATAGCCGGCTCCTCTCTGTCTCTAAATATTCTATTATTCCTTTCCTTCCAAATTCCCCAGCAAAAATGGGGTAAAATCCAGTCTGAGTGATCCTGCCGACCAGCAATCTTACAAAGACCTTTCCACTGATGGAAAAAATCCATGAGATTATCCAGTTTGCACCAGAGGGTTTCATTATCATGTGTGATGACATTCCACACCTCCCTGGCATAGTCACATAAGATGAAAATGTGATTTCCGGTCTCAGCCTGATTCTTACACAAGGGACATCTACTGGGCATAACATGTCCTCGCTTCATGAGATTGTCATGAGTAAGGATTTTGTTCTGAAGAGCCAGCCAGTAAAAAATGTTGATCTTTGGAGTGAGACCCGAAATCCAAGCCTCCGCCCAAGGGGCCTTCTCTTTTAAGCTCCAAAGGGAATTATAGCCTGAGGCAACAGAGTATCTTCCATTGGGATTATCCCTCCAGACCAGCTCATCCCCCAAATTGATAGGAATCATGGAATTGAGCATAAGCATTATAGGAGTCAAGTCCTCAGAGATGAGGGATAGGTCACTCCATTCCTAGCCATTCCAATAATCACAAAATTTGGACCCAATTTGATCAGTACAAGCTTGCATCCATCTCTCAAAAATAGGGTTATTGATAAGTGGATCTTGGGAAAGCCATCTATCCGACCAGAACTGGATGTCCTTCCCATTTCCCAATTTCCATGATATCCTGGCCTTAGCCAGGTCCCTGGCTTTCATGATCCCATTCCAAATGTTCGATCCTTTTGGGATATCTTCATTAAAAAGGGTGAAAAGAAGAGTGGGTCTTCTAAGGTACTCAAAGAAATATAAAATTATATACAATGATATATAATTCATCACTTTAGTTTTCTCTAATAACTAAGCTCCAATACTTTATTTTGCAGGTTTCGAATCTCAAATCAATGACAAGGTTACAAATTTGGATACTTTCTTCAAAAATATAAAATTAGAATCAACATTTTTCATAGTCAATTAGGGTCACACTATACCCCTGATGCACTAGTTTGCCTCTGACAGATCATTGAAAGATTTATGGGTTTTGTCTGCCTCACAGATTTCAGCCTAGATCTAGGTTTACAAAAACTTCCTACATCATCCGACAATAGATTTTCAAGTTTTTGTTCTACAAGGTATTATATTCTCCCTTTTATTTCAATAATTTTGATTCCAACATTACTTTGATTACATATATCTTTACCTAAATTCTCTTAAGGTGGGGGTGAGAGGAAAGTAAATTTGAGTCATTCATTCCTTGTCCATTGGGTTTTGCATTGATATTCCTCCTTGTATTAATCAAACCTAATAAAAAGGGGTGGATCTTGATATTCCCCCTTTATTTATGTAGGGTAGGATTACTTGTATTTTCATGCCCTACATTTATTGGTGAACCCAATGTGTGTCTTCTTTTCTGGGAGTTAGATCCTTCTATTTTTCTTGGCCATCTTCTTCCTTGTTAGTGCATTGGATTTAGATTCTTCTCTAGGCTTGCATACATATTTCATCATGAATATTTTTTGGTGTATGGCTATCTTTTTCAACATTCTCTTTCTTGCATCTCTTTATAACACTTATGTTGTTTATGAGAGTTTTATGCATTTTATAATGTTTATTGCTCTTCATACTTTCCTTGCTCATGCTATTGTGAGAATGAAAAATACAACTTTGTCTTCCTTCAAAAATCATGTTCAAATTTTTATGTCATTGGATTATTACATCTTTGGATTATGTGAGAACCTTAGTCAAGGATGTTCCTCCTCCTAACCCTTCTTCTCCTTCTTCATCTCCTAGCACTTCTTCAACATATGTTCAAGCTCATAATTTAATTCATGATGAGGATATTTGTACCTTCCCTGAGGAGCCTATTTATTCTCTTATTACTCATAATAATACAAGGAGCCTTTTTTACCTCCTCTTGTTATCATTCCTTACATCACCTTTGCCCATGATTCTAATGAAAAACCTCCTCTTTTTGAAGATTTGAAAAATAACTATCCTAAAGGTTATCACATGGTTGTTAAATGTGGTTACACCGGTTTAGCACTTGGTATCCATGAATAGGGTTTTAAAAATCCTATTCATGTGTCTCCTAAGATTAATAAACATGGCATTGGATATTATCCTTCTAATATAGTGAAAGAATATTCTAGACGACCTCATCTTCATCTTCTCTTACCTAATCCTAGTCTTGATTATCTTAATACATCAATATTTGGCTTTGAAGATGTATATTCAAATAGTTGTTGTAGAACCAGAGAAATATCATGTACCTCTTGAAGATTGTATTTTTGTGTATTCTTGTCCCTTTCATTATAATTGATGCATGAGAATCCTAGGTTTCCTTGTAATACTACTCATTTTTGTTCATTCTGTCAGTTATTGCTAACTGCCAGTTATTGTTGAGTGCCAATTAATGTCAAGTTCCAGTTTTGGTCAAGTTACTATAGCTAGTGTTGGTCGAGTTACTATAGTTATCTAGTATTGGAAAAGTTACTATAGCTATTGAGTTACTATAGTTGTTCAGTGTTGGTTGAGTATTCATTCATGTGCTGAGTAAGCCTGATATTTACTAATGCTTAGTTCCTTCTTTGACTAAATTTGTCTATGATTAGTTCTTAGTTTGAGCTGACTTATGTTATTAATTTGGATCATAAATTTAATGTTAGGATCTTGTCTCAAGATGTAAGTAGTTTGTTTTAAGGTTTACCTTTCTATTATGTAATGATCTAGAATCTTCTCTAAGCCATTTTGGAAAGTATAAATAAGGGTGTTTTGGTTTAGGTTAGGTAATCACTTAGAGTGTGAAGAACATATGTTTTTAGAAGAGTGAATTTGAAGCTAGATCTTGGATTTGGAGTTGTATTTTGTATCTAGTCCTAACCCATAAGGCCTTATAGCTAGGCATATATGTTGATAAATTGATGAATCAATAAATTTTTGTTGTTCCTTCTTTTCTTGGTGTTATTCTCTATGTTATTTGCTTCCTTTGTATTTACTTAGCAAGGTGTTTAGATAGTTAGGTGTACCTCTAGCCCTAGCTATTCATTCCCTCCTTACATTTGGTGGTACCAGAGCTTGAGGTTCATCCTTGTGGAGATTGGATTGTGTAGAACCCTAAGTTGAATTTGGTTGTAAGGTGGAAGATCTATAGATTTGACCTATAACTTGTAGAGGGTTATGATCTTGCAGGAACCTATTTGTAAAGATGGTTTGAGGTAGAGGAAATATTGACATTTCTATTATGGACATGTTGAGACAAATTTCAACTAGATTAGATGTTATAGAGACAACCCAGAGGAGAGGAACACATTTAGATGATGTGAGTAATGATGAAGGAATGACAGTAAACCCTAAATGGAACCTAAGGAAAATCAAGATGAGGAAAGATTGTTGAGAGTGTTATCCAGGGACATTCAAAGCCTAATTGGAAGTTGTTTGTTATGATGGAAAATTGGACACCAATGTTGTGTTGGATTGGATCTTTGATATGGAGAAGTTCTTTGAGTTTGAAAAAACTTTTGATTATAGGAAAGTAAAGATTGTAGTCACTAGGTTGAAAGATCATGCCTCACTGTAGTGAGAGAATTTGCAAACTGATAGATAAAGAAGAGGAAAAGAGAATATCGAGACTTAGCTGAAAATGGTGAACAAAGTGAAGAAGAAGTTCGTTCCTACTGATTACCAAGTTATCTTGTTAAGAAAGATGAAAAATATGAGACAAAATGACATGACTGTGAAAGAGTATACTGATGAATTTTGTAGATTAGACATTAGTTGATAAGGTTGAGAAAGTTGCAAGGTATCTAAATGGCTTGAGATCTAGAATTCAAGATTATATAAGTTTTATAAAATTGGAAAGTGTGGAAGAAGCATATCAATATACTTTGAAGTTGAGGAGATCTTGACAAAGAAGCATGAACAAAGATAGAGAGTTAGAGGTGGTAGATTCTAGAGAGGCAGAGGTCTTATGGAGAAGATGATAGATTTGACAATTATATGCAAGGTAAGGGAAAATTTGAATGGAAAAATAATGACAAAGGCAAGACTAAATGAAAAGGTAGTGATTCTTACTGAGGAGATACTAGTTCTTATTGAGGAAGAAGTAATTCTTATTCTAGAGGTGGTTTTAATTGTACTTGTTTTAGACATGGTAAAGAATGGCATAGATCCTTTGAGTGTATATATTCTAATGGTAATGAACAAGGTAATAATTTTTTTTTGATTCAACAAGATCTTGAGGGTTCACCGAGTGGGCATAAGATTGGTGAAAATTTGATGGTAAGGAGAACTTTGTGTAATAAGGGAATTGATGAGGAACCTATCCTGAGGAGAAGTATTTTCAAGACCAGCTATAAGATGGCTCGAAAATGTTACAAAGTGATTATTTATAGTGGAAGTTCAAAAAATTTAACATCAAAGGAGATGGTTACAAAGTTGCAACCATAGAGGTTGAGACACCCGAAGCCCCATCATGTTTCATGGATCAAGGATTATCATAAGTTGTTGGTAAGTGAAAAATGTGTGGTGAAGTTCAAGATTAGAAATTACTTTGATGAAATTTTGTAAAATGTTATGCCTATGGATTGTTGTCATATTTTGTTGGGTTGACCTTGGCAATGTGATAGATATGATATACATGATCAAAGATTTAATCAATACACTCTTTGGCTAAATGGAAGAAAGCAAGTATTGTTACCTTTTATTGAAAGTCCGGATGAGGCTAATTGTACTACTATTCAAGTTTGTGTAGTCAATGGGAAACAATTTGAAAAGGGGCTTAAGAAGAACCACGTGTGTTTTGTTGTAATCACCAAGGGATCAAGTTATGGTAGTAGGTTTCAATTGTAAATTCCAATGGTCATCTAGTCCCTACTAGTCAAATGTTAGTCAGAGTGGTCAAACTCATCAAATAATATGGAGGGAGCATAAAATGATGTATTTAGTTCATCTAGTTGATATTGGTCATGTTTAGAAAGTTAAAAGTGTCATTGATATAATAGTGTCACAAATAGTAATTATTGTAAAAACTTGTCAATTAAACCTAAAGCACTCATCATGGCATTGAATCGTCAATGCCATTAGATCTAAATGGGCAGGTGAATCCTAGTGACAACTATTTCTCAACCACAGAGAATATAGAACATTCACAACCAACATGCACCAAAGTGTCCTAAATAATATTGAGTTGTGCACTTCAAAGGGCCATAACTAGAATCTCGTGAGAGATATCAACAAAATATCAAATGGTACATGATAATATTATCAAGGTCTACAATAATATCTTTCAGCTATGTGAGATTTTAATTCATTTGAATTCAGCACAAGAATCGTGCTTGATGTCAAAACTTACAATAGGACTTCATTGGTGCACCATTGTGTATCTTTCTAACCATTCATTGTGGCATTGATTCAACTATTTCATTATCTCCAAATGAGTAGGCGAACCCTAGTTAAAGCTCTATTTTGGTGGCTAATTTGCTAGAACATTTGCAACCACCACACACTAAAGTGTCCCCAAGGTGCACTAAGCACTATTGAGCCATGATCTTCAGAGGATCGTAACTCAAAGCTCATGAGCAGTGTCAACAAACTATCAGATGTTATAGGACCATGTTATTGAAACCTAAAATAACCTATCTAAAGTATGGGAGATCACAATTGGTTTTAATTTGGTACAACAATCTTGTTTGATGCCAAAAATTGTAGTGTTCCTTAGTGAATTGATGCAACAACACATGTTTTCCAACCGTTCATCATGGCATCAATTTGACTACATTATTAGCTCTGAATGGGCAGGCAACCCATATGGAAACCCTTATTTTGATCATGAATTTCTATAACATCTATGACCACCATGAACTGAAGTGTCCCTAAGGTTCACTAAGCACAATTTAATAATGATTTTTAGAGTGTTGTAACTCGGAGCTTGTGAGGGGTATAGAAAAACTATCAAATGTTATGGGACTATGTTATTAAACCTTTCAATATAATTTATCTCAGTTCTAGAAAATTATAATTGGTTTTAATTTGGTACAAGATTCTCATTTTAATCCAAAACTTGAAGTGTTCCTTAGTGAATTGGTGCAACATCACATATCTTTCCAACCATTCATTGTAGCATTGATTCAACTGCACCATTAGCTCTAAATGGGTGGATGAACCCTAGTGACACCCTTGTTTCAATTAGAGATTTTTTATTATGTTTGTGACCATCAAGCATTGAAGTGTCTCTAAGGTATACTAGAAATGATTTAACTATGATCTTTAGAGGGTCATAACTCATAGATCGCGAGGGGTATCGATGAACTATTATATACTACAAAACCATGTGGTTCAACCCTACAATAACCTATCATAGTTCTGGGATATTCCAATTTATTTTAATTTGGAACAACATTCTTGCTCGATGCCATAACTTGTAGTGTTCCTTAGTGAGTTGGGGCAAAAATGTGTATCTTTCCAACCATTGATTGTGTCATCAATTTGACTATGTTGTTAGCTTTGGATGGGTGGGTGAACTCTAGTGACACCCTTGTTTTGACCATGGAATTGCTAAAATGACCATGACCACCACACACTAAAGTGTCCCCAAAGTCTACTAAGCACAATTTAACTAAGATCTTCAAAGGGTCATAAATCAGAGCTCATGAGAGGTATCGACAGACTATCAAATGCTACAAGACCATGTTGTTAAACCATACAATAGCTTATATCAATCCTCAAATATTCTAATTGGTCTTTATTTGGCACAAAATTCTCGCTTGATGCAAAAACTTGCAATGTTCCTTAATGAATTGGTGCAACAACATGTATCTTTTAAACAAATCTTCATGGCATCAATTCTACTATGTCACTAGATTTGGATGGGTGGGTGAACCATAAAGACACCCTTATTTTAGCCATGGATTTTCTAGAAATTTTGCAACCACCATACACCAAAGTATCCCCAAGGTGCATTAAGTATGATTTAACTGTGATCTTTAGAGGGTCTTAACTCAGAGGTTGTGAGAGGTATCAATAAATTGTTAGATGTTGCAAGACCATATGGTCAAACCCTAAAATACCTTATTGTGATTTTGGGAGATTCCAAATAGTTTTTTTTTGGCCCAACATTCTTGCTTGATGTAAAAACTTGTAGTGTTCTTTAGTGAATTGGTGTAATGAGATTAAAATGAAAAAGATTCCATAAACCATGAACGAGATTAAATTGAACATGATTAAAACAAACAAGATTTCATACACCATTCAAATACACATGCACACAAATCATAATAATATAATTTATCAAAATATATAACCATGTACAAATATCACACAAATGTACATCCATATACAAAATAAAAATATGATGAAAATGTATATCAAAATGTACAACCATCTACAAAATATGGTAAATGCCATCAAATAATGTCTACAAAATTAAATTTTATCTATACAATATGGCATATGCCATCTCAAAATGTGTTGTGAGGCATCTTTAAACAACTAAAATATCTTATGTTGCTAGTAGATCATCAAAATGAAGCCTCTTTGTTGTACTATCTAGAGCTGATAGATCTTGCATGAACAAAAAAGACAAAATTCAAGTTAGACTAGTTAATTTATATGATTGGTACATATCAAACATAAATTTATTCAAATGCATATTGATAAAAAAATTAATTAAATTTGCAAAACTTCATTTACCTCTATCCATGACTGCCTATGGTAGTCAAGAGTCCTCACATATGTCCTACGAAAAGAAGGGACCTCACCAACTCTGACATAAATATGTTTGTATAGTTATCAAATTAATCTAAAAATTAACCTATACCATTATTATTGATAGCATAATAAATGTATAACATAATTAAGATTTCAAATTAAAACTTACATCTAGTGATCTCTCATCTACAATTGTTGGCTAGGTTAGAAAAGATACAAAACTTTGTCGCTCTCCCTCCATTACAACTAGTGTATCCTATGAGAGTAAAGAATATAGTTGTTACAATCATGATGATTTTTTTTAATCTCAATAAATTAAGAAAAATAAAAAATAATGATAAATATATAGAATATAGGGCTCTAGTTGCAAAATGAAATGCCAAAGGGTCTTGGATGGTGAATCTATGTCACAACATCATTAAAGGCTACCCCTTATAAAATAAACAATATAACAACATTTCATTAGTACAAAAAGGTGACAAGTATATATATGCATCTAATGACTTTAAAACACCAAATTACCCTCCCTTATTAATGGATTGTGGCACAACCCACTTAGATAGGTGAAACCTACAAGAGAAAAGGAAGATGAGAAACCATGTCTAATTCAATATCAAATAGGAAAGTAATGACTAAAAAAAAAAGGTATCGTGGAGGTCTCAAGGTTAAATAAAATGGCTAAGAGTGTAAAATCGTCCACATGTCTCATCTCCTCCTCTATCATTAACTAAACATAAAGGAATCATATAAATTTACAAGTGCGAAGTTTTCAAAATTATTATAATATAAATATTAATTTTAAATTAACTATATTGTAACAAATCAAATGTATAGACTTACCAAAATTGGAGTCCATAGCTCTGCCTACCCCTCCTCATCTCTCATAGGAGCCATGTCATTCTCTATAGCCATGTCTAGTGTATCATTGTCCCCAACTATAAATTAAAACTCAAAATCTCTCAGGGGAACTAGGAAAATATTCTTGTACATAATGTACGTATAGAGCACATAGACATGTGAGCTACTAGTTGTACTAGTGCCAACATCATCAACATGAGGAGGCAACACTAACCTAGTCTGGGTGACTAGTACACTACTCAATCTATGAATGACTCTAATAGCCTTTGATCTAGCTCCAGAGATGACATTAAGATGTTGTACTGGAGTTTAGTGGGCATCACATAGGTGGTGAATTTTTTCCATTGGGAAAATGATCTATCCTGCAGAGCTCCTCCTCCCATGCCAATTTTTGACCTCATGCTCCACTAATACACTTTGTTCCCTTTCACAAACTCATCATAAATTTTTTTGAAGAATTAGATAGGAACCTCCATATTGTAGTGTAGTGGTTTATCAAAAGTCATCCACCAACGAAACCAAAATTGAGTACAAATAGCCTCATTGGTGCACCATTTTATGGACAATTTGGGTTTCTTAGGGTCAACTTGTTAATCAAACAAATCTCATTAGCATGTAAGGTTTGTGAATTATAAAGAGTATTTTCATTGATGGATAAATTAATTGACAACTAGTTAAATAAAGAAGACGTTACAAGGTATTATGGTCACTAGTAGAAGAGAAAATTGGTATGTAGTTATATACACTATGCCACCATACGCAGACAAGCATGAAAAGTAATTGATCTAGGTCATCAATGAAGTGAGTCACCATGGATTTGATGAGAGAATAACGAGAAAAGTGCATGTGACATAAACAAAGAGAAAAATAGTAGAAGTAGGCAAGGTCAAAGTCTACTATCGGTTCACAGATGAACTGGTAGGGCTACTAGTCTAGAACCTAGGTGTAGGGATCACTGGTTTCCTATGAAAAGACCAGACATGGAATTTAAAATTTGAAGTTGAAAATGAGTGAGATAATTTTTTTATGGGTAACTGTGCCTTGACATCAAGGAATGAATATAAATGATTAAAAAAAGGGAAATATTGTTGAAGTAGATTGGTTGTTGGAGTTGAGCAGAGAACACAAATCTTTGTATCAAATTCATGAATATTTTTGTGTGTGAACTTACTTGCTTCTACTTTGTTGCATTTATCTTGGCTTTAGCTATAAAGTGGTTTTTAATAAGTTTTTTTAGAATGACTCAAGGAGTAATTGATTTTGGAGCTAGTACTGATTTAACCCCTCTTTTAGCACTAGTTAGGACCAACACAACTTTTATAATAGTTTTTGGGTCTACAAATAGGTTGGTTATTTATTTTTTGGTAATGTTAAGGGTCACAATCCCATCATAATCCAACTCATCATTAAATTGGGCATGCATCTTCTCACGTTAATGAAGAGCAACATTGTTGTTGCTTGGTAAGCATATCAATATTATCCAGAATGGTATTTAGTGTGGAGAGCAGGGAGAGAATGCAATGATATTATTATATTATTGTTGGACAATCATCAATTGGTTTAGGTTATTTTCACTCAAATATTCAATGAGGCAAGGGTTTTGAGGGGTAGTAATTGATTTAGAGGTGGTTGTGGATCATTTGGAGGTGGCTCTACAATGTTCTCACAATCATTATTTGGTGGGGCAATGTTCAAAGGTTGGTTAGTGTCATCCATGCCTAATTATATTGCAAATAAGCATAAAACAACAATTTGAATTGATAAATTATAGTTAAAAACTCAGAAAAATTATATTTATATTAAAAAGCCTACATTTCAATAAAAATGAATGAAATCAAGTAAAAACAATTTACTGGTAATAAAATGCTCAAAATCTAAAGACCCCAAATTATATACCCAAAATAACTCGAATACTTGATGCTCTACCTAAGAAACAATACATTGGAATGAAGATATGAGGATAAAATTGCATTTGGGATTTTTAAATCAATGCACAAGTTTGGATAAATTTGGTATATGATATACCAAGTACCTAATAAGGCTTGGTAATGTTTTTTTTGCTTTGGTATTAGGACTTGGGGGAGAAAGTCCACAAAAATTGTAAAGCGCTTTTGGGCATTTTTAGACTTTTTTTTTTACATCGCCAATTTTTTCCCCCTCCATGATCTTGTACATACCTTTGTTTAGGTCCCTAGAGACAAGAAAAGGTGGAAACCAAGTCTAATCCATTGTCTACAATCTAGAGAGAAGTTATTCTCATGTGCCCAGGATTTACGCCAAAATTGGGATAGTGGCTTTAAAAGAAGCTTTGGATGTGAGAAGTTGTATTAGTTGTCATTATTGGTTTGAAAAATAGGTAGGTAAGTTGTTTGAAATAATATTTTCTCACCATGATTGTGGTTATTTGGAAGTCCCTAATAGTTCCTAAAATAGTGACCTCAAGTTTGTGGGTTGGGTGTGACACCTAGTTTCCCCTATGGATCTGCATCAAAAACTTGTCTGACTCTACTCAATGAAGTGCAAAAATAAATCCTAGAATGTGCAAAGACTAACTATTCATGAACATAATGATGCAGGAGCATCCTGGGTAATCCTGAACTTTTTTGTTCCAGTTTCCAGTTTCTAATTATTGTTGAGTTCCAATTGTTGTTAAATTATCCAGTGTGTGTTGAGTTATCCAGTATGTGTCAAGTTATCAAGTATTGGATGAGTGTTCCTTCATGTGTCGAGTGAGCCTGTTATTTGTTGATGTTTGGTTCCTTCCTTTTCCAAGTTGTCTATGTTTTGGTTCTTATTGGGAGCCGACTTGCGTATTTAACTTTGATCATGAATTTAATGATATGATCTTGTTTAGGGATGAGTGTTGACCATTTTGGGGTCAGCCTTTCTATTATGTAATATTCTAGAATCTTTTCTAAGCCATTTTGGAAAGTATAAATAGAGTGCTTAGGCTTAAGTTATAGGTAGAACTTAGAGGGTTTTGAAAGGGGAATGCATATGTGTCTGGAAATGCAAATTCATAGCTAGATTATGGATCTTGAATGTATTTTGTATTTGGTCATAACCCAGAAGGCCTTACAGCTGGGCATGCATGTTGATTTCTTGATGAATCAATAAAGTATTTATTCTCTCTCTCCTCGGTTCTCTTCTCTTTTGTTTGCTTATGTTGTGTTTATGTTGCAAGGTGGTTGGGATAGTTGGGTGTGCCTTTGGACCTAGTTATTTCTCCCCTCCTTGCACCACATAAGTATCATGTCAAAAAATATATTCAAAGTACTTATTCTAATGTTGTTATGCTCTAAGAAGTGAAATTTAGTGATTTCTTCCTTGAAGAGACCCTTGCATTTATTTAGCCCAAGGTACATCTCTTTCATACCAATCATGTTGATGGTGGTGGTGAGGTTGTCTTGGGACATTCCCCATATATTAAAAAACATATTGTAGCTATAGGAGTTAGTGCTAACAATCATATGTTTGGGTGATTGTGATTATTAATGAGAAGCTCATAAAATCCTACTCTCTTTATGCTCCTAATTCTCCTACTAAAAGAACTAAACTTTGGGAATGATTTTAGAATAATCTTCCTATTTCTAATTGGGTTCTAGGGGGAGAATTTAATATGGTTTGACACCCTTTTGACTATAGTTGTGTTTCCTCTAGGTGTGCTTATCTAATCCATAATTTGAAGCCTTGACTATAGCTATAAATTCACTAGGTTTCAATATTCCCCTTGTTGAGATGCATTGCCCTTAAATTTCCCACTAGTATACATGGAACAATTATCCTGATTGAGTTTGGAAAAAAATGAGTCAATTGGACCATTTATATATCTCACATAATTGCCCGATCCTTTCCTTTCTAAACAGTTGTTTTATCTCCCCTAATTTATCTTCTACACTCTATGAACATTTTCCCATCTTTACCACACTTTCTCTTTCAAACATTTTGTGACATACCTTAAGAACCGAGATTGTCAAAAACCTTTTAGAGATTTTGAAGGAAGAGACAATTATTTAGTTTGATTGATGGATCAGTTGATAAGAAAAAAGTGATTGCTAAATGCAATGATTTCCTTCAAGAGTGTGGGAGGAGGACTACTACTCAATGTCATAGACTTGATAAAACTCTTGAAATATAGATAGAACATGAATTCTCACTTTTAGCATATAATTTGCATGGTACTACTATACAATAATCTATGGTCACTTTTGAAAATATTCTTTGAAGATTGGATACTTATAGAGGCAAAGTTGCTCAAGTAGGTACCAAACTTTAGTGGATAAAAGGTGATAATCAAGGCTCTAAATTTTTCTTTCAATACCTTCAACATAAACTAAAAAGTAAGTATACTTGTATGATCAAATATGTTGATGGCATGCTACCTAATAACCATTCTAAAATTTTGAAAACATTCTATGAACACTTTATATTTCTTTTTACTAATGAACCCAAAGATGACATCCTACACCCATCCCTGAAGAGAGTGTTGCAATTTATCATCCTAAATATTTACCTTGATTAAAGAAAATCTCTTGATCATCTCCTCTCTTTTGAGAAAGTAGACGAAGCCCTCTTCAACATGGCATTGGAAAAAAAATCCTAGGTATAGATAGATCACTAGTTGAATTTTATGGAGCTATTTTGTCATTCATCTACCACAACTTTTACAATTTTTATCTGGAAGGTATTCAAACTGGCTATTTAGGAAATATTATCAATCAAGGGCTGATCAAGCTAATCCACAAAAGGGAGCATGTGGACACTATGAATGGTTGGAGACAATGCTTCTCAACACCTCATACAAACTAATTGCCAAATCTTTGGCTCAAAGAATCGAAAAATAATTCAAGATATTTCTCACCCATAAGAAATTGGATTCTTAGGAAGAATATTTATCTTAGACATCTTAGATCTTTCCTAAGAGACTATGGAATGGGCTCTAAAATTGACAAAAGATTTTGTTATCATTAAACTTCACTTTGATAAGGTATGTGATCATATTCACTAAGCTTTTATCTTCAAAATGTTAATATGTCTTGGTTTCAACCCAAAAATAAATAAATTAACAAGTTAAAAGGCTTTTTATGTATGCTAATTCTTGAGTGGCTATTGATGGTATTCTCTCTCCTCAATTTCTTTTGAAAAAATCCATTTGCAAGGAATCCCTTTAGCTCCATTTTTATATTTTTTATCAAATGATGCTCTAGGATATCTTGTACAACACACTCTTTCTAATAAGATAATAGAGAAATGCTACTACTCTCAACTCCCACTTTGTTGATGACAACATTGATTTTATTCATAACTTAGCAGAGGAAGTTAACAACTTGATTGTTGTTTTGGAGGTTTATTGTTTAGCCTCAATTTCTAAATTGTCCATGAATAAAACTAAGTTTACATTGACAAGGCCCAACCCTTTCCCTACTTGGATCACAAGTGAATATAGATAGGTAAAATATGGAATTATCACATAATATCTTAGGATACATTTTGAAGTTGGAGTTTATCTCAAAGAGATGTGGAAGTGGTTATTGGCCAAAGTGAAATGTAAACTTCTAAATTAGGCTAATAAATTCCTTTCAATGGTTGGATGAATCCAAGTAGCCAAAAAAATCCTCCTTGTTATCCATATTTCTTCTTGTTGGTTACCATTTTAATCATTCTAAGCTAGTTAACCCAACTTATTAGAATCTTCCTTTGGGCCAAGTGGGGTAAGAAAATAGATACACCTACTACTTCATGGACATATTGTGTTCAACCAAAAGATAGAGGAAGATTGAGAATCATTGACCCTAAAACACTCAAGCAATTTCCCTTACTACTAAATGGATTATTCAAGCTTCAGATGGTAATGCTCAATAAATATATTTAGTTTGTTACCACATTCAAACTACCACAACTAGACACTCATGGGCTAAAATAAAATAGATGGACAAACTCTTACTTTCTCATTTCTTCAAGACTATGAGGCTCAAGTTTGTTTGAATCCATTTGGAAGGATTGGAAGATTACCTCAAATAAACTAGTTTGGTATGAGAATTCCTTGAGATATGGTTTAATTTTTTCCTCTTCCTCTATATCCTTTAATCAATTGATTAAACTTTAAAATGATCCACTTTCTATTACCAAACTCCTTTTAGAAAATAATGGATAAAAGGGCATACCAATCTTCTATGAGTTATGGGAATTGTAAATCATGTCAATGACTTAAGCCTAAATTTGGTCTCCAAGCAATAAGGAAACCTTTGATCGAATGCATCCAACAATTGGTTCCACCTAAACTTACATGGTTTTTCTCTACACCTTGTCATAATAATTTCCTATCTGGTTGGAAATGGCCTTCTAGCAATTTTTTCGTTTCTTTTATGTCACAACCATCTATAAATAAATTATGCCCACAATATTTCACTCTACTTACCTCAAACTCAAATGTAATTGCAAATTGAACTATTCTTAATAGAATAAACATAGCACACTCATTTGGAAATTGAGAGCTAATGTCCAAGCTCAATTGTCAATTTGGAAAATTCCACATGTTAAGCTTCCTATTGGTGAATGCCTCTCTTTTGTCTCTCCTTCTCTGTTTTGCTCCTTTTGTGCCAAAAGGAGGATAATGAAATATTCTTTATGGTTTTTTCCTCATGTGCAACAACTACAAAATCATTTCTTCTCCAATTTTATAGTTCTTTGTAAACAGATTTGGACTTGGAAAGTTTCTCTTCTTAGCCTCTCTCTACACTGCAATCTTGTTTCATGACCTTAAAACATATTATCTTAAAGTTTACTTGGAAATTTCATTGCACTGCTATTTTTTCTCCCACTTTCTATACCATCCAAATGGAGAGCTTGATTGTAATACCCCCCCTTTGTTATCATGGTATACTTAGTTATTAAAGTTCTATATGATTCTTCTATATATGTGTTAGCCCTTATTTGGTATTTGAAATGTAATACTTTGATATGTTGAGCAATTGATTTTGTGAAGTTGTAATAATTTCCTACTTACAATGACGATGCTTTAAATTCTCTTAGTTAGTTAATGAAATTAATTTTGTGATGTTGTCATATGGTGTGTCTTAGAAAGATGTTTATTATGTCCTTGTGATAATAAGATGTTCACATTAGAATGTGATGTTATTTATATTTAGGATTTACTATTATACTTACGCCATACTTGCGTGCGTGTGTGTGTGTGTGTGCGTGTGCATGTGCGTGTGTGTGTGTGTGTGTGTGTGTGTGTGTGTTTGTTTTACATTTATGTTTGACGTGCCTAATATGGTTGAGGGAGGGAGTCGTAGTCACCTACTAGTCGGGATCTACATGATATACTACTTCCTCCCATTGCCTATTTAAGTTAGATATACATGCACATGTACGTGCTCATCTTTTATACAAATTTGTAGGTATCGGGCATCGACTTCCCCAAATTGCCAGGATGAGCATGCCCTATCACAATAATCAATGGTAAGAATGGGGAGATAATTTTTAGGTCCAATCCCAACCATAGCCTAATTACTTGTCTTGAAAAGGATGATATTTGACTTTCCACCCTTTTTAAATCCATGAGTTTATCTTTGCCTGTGTTGTTTAATTTTGAGTTTTGGTCAGTTTTGGTAATGTTACTTTTATGTGAATTTGGCTATGTGATTTATTTGGTAAATGATTTAATGATAATAGTTGGGTTAATCATACAATATTAAGAATTATTAAATATTATTTGACTAAAAATAAAATATTAAAATGTGAGAATATTTAATTAATTAAGAAATAGTTAAATATGGGTTTTAATTTACAAGACTTAATTTAGAAGTCTAATTTGGAAAATTGATTAAAGAGAAATTAAAATATGATGATATTTAATTGATTAAAGAGAAATTAAAATATGATGATATTTAATTGATTAGAAATTAATTAAATATGTGCTCTAGTTTAAAAGATTTAATTTAAAAGTCTAATTTAGGAAGTTGCATTTTAAAGAGAATTAAAAGATTAAAAGGTTAAAGATTTGGTATTGCTTTATTATAACTATTTAATTAACAATATTAAATTAGAGTTACATTTAATAATGAGCTTTAATTATTATTATTAATTTAAATAATAAACTACACATTAAATAGTGCTTGCACTAATTAATAAAGTGGAGGAAAAGAAAATAAAAGAAAATTTTAATTAAAAGGTTCTTTAAGTGTGCATGAAAGAATTAAATAATTAAAGTAATTAATTTACTAAAATTAGTGGCTTTTAAAACATTGGAGAACAGAAACCCTAGTTAGGATCATGGTTCTTTATAAGGGGATTGGTAGTTCATTTGAGAGACACACAGGTTTTGGGGAACAAAATTTGGAATTGTATCAAAATAATTGTTGAAAGTTTCAGAGGGTTTGCATTTGCATGCATTCACAAATTGTCTCAGATTTTAGTTGTGGTTTTGAGGTAGGATTTGAAAACCCATTGTAGATTTTTATTGAAAGATCTATCTACTTTGTATCTTCCTGGGTGCTTGCATAATGCTTATTAATTTTTGGATAAAGAATTATGTCGTAGATTTTGGAAAGAAAAACTTATTGATGGAATTAAATCATATGATTGAAAACTATGTGTTTTCTTATATTATATTTATAGTCTTGTGATGTTTATTTCCGTGATGGTTTTCTTTGTGGGTTTTTTAGTTGGCCAAGTTAGGATGTGCACAAGAGACATTTTTGAGATTTTTTTAATGATTATTTGACTAGATATCATGATGTATTTTATGATTCAAATTGAGATTTATTTTGATGAGCATTTATGAGAACTTGAGTTTTGAGAACCAAGGTTATTTTTTGGTTGCTTGTTAAGGAACCAAATTCAATCAATATTACTTTTGTGGTATGATACACAATTATGGTTTGTGAGTTTTGAGAAGGTAGTCTATGTGCATGTCTATGAGAGTGGCTTGTAATGGGGATCGGGGCCCAAAGTGGTTGCCAAGGTAACTCGTTGTAAGTTTTGTAATGAGTGATAACATAGTAATTAAAATATTTAGAAAACATTAAAAAGATAAGTTAGATATTTTGCCTCATTCGTGCCTTGAGTGCTTGTATAGGCTAAGGATGGGAATGGGACGATACCTAGTGAGAGGTATGACTAGTTTTTGTTGTCTTCATGAGAGCGTATTCTAGTTCTGCATGTGTCACGTTGAGGATCTAAGGTCCAAAGTGACCAATCCAGGATAACTCAACACTTGAGAGTCCAGGGTCTAGTGAGAGACCACTCTAGGGTAACTCAAGTAATTCGACCATGTGATGCCACTCCCTAGTATGTAGCCTAAGTCTCCTTCATCATTTTTTTAAATATTTCCTCTAGTGGTTTACTTGTTGGATATTACTATTGATAGTGTATTTATTGTGAGTTGTTAGTTTTGATTGGATGCCATTTATTGTTGACAATTGACTTTTATTATGAGTGTAAGCTACTTATTGGTGTTGTACTTATTGTTGGATATTCTTATTGCTAGTGATTTACTTTTGTTGATGATGGTTGTTATCTATTGATTATTGTTCTTGGACATGTGGCCTTTGACTTAAGGTGGATTTCTATCATTGAATTTATCTTGATCTGATATTGCATTGTACTTGGTATGTGGATGTTGACTTGATGTGTGATGTTGGTATTGGAATGAGTGTCTTTTTTATTTTGATTATCTCTTCTTTGTGCTTAGTTTGTGTTACCCTTAAGGTAGTCTTGGTTATTAGGATTCCTTGCCTATGATTATTTTATGGTTTGATTATTTGTGTGTGGATCATACTTTATCTCTCCTACACAGTGGGAGTAGGAGCCTGATTAGGTGACCACGCAGTCGGGAGGTAGTATCTTCTTACCATTTTGGTCCCCCTAAGATTTGTGGATATAGGATGCTCATTGGTGCAGTTGTATCCTTTATCATTCTTATTCATATCTTGGATACTTCCATTCAATTGATGTATATATGTTAACATGTATCCTATATTTGGATGTACTTGTATCTATTCTTACATACCCTATAACATGTGTAGTGGGCTTTATTCATTTGATGTGTTCTCATTGTATTAGTTGTATTCATGCATTTTCTTATGAGATGATGTATTTGTTATTACTTTATGATTCATGATCAAGTATTGAAGGCTTAAACTTATTAATATTTTTTTCTTAAATGTGACTCAATGCAAAGGAACCTTTCAAGAATGAATATTGTAATTGGAGTTGTGTAAATATTGTGTATGTGTATATTGCTTCCACATAGTTACTTTGATGTTGTTTAAACTTTTTTTTAAAAATAGTTTAGTAAAATTTGTAACATATTAGGTTTATTTATTTTGGGCTCTTGAGTGGGGCATTACATTGATGATTTGTTAACATCTTTCCTGTCATCTTTGTAAAGGCTAAATTTTTCTCAAGAATGTCGCATAAGCGTGAAACTTAAATTGTGAAAATGTTGAAATATAAAATTCAAAGTTGACAACACATAGACTAGCAAAAAATAACATTTATTTGACCTACATTTTAAAACATGTTGTTTTGACTAGTCTATGTGTTATCAACTTTGACTTTTCTATTTTGGCATTTCCACATTTTAAGTTTTATGCTTATTTGACATTCTTGACATTCTTACATTCTTTACATGTGGTATTAGAGCAATTGTTTTCAAGAAGATATTACTGAGAAATTTTTCTAGAAATGCTTATGCATGTCATGCCTAAATCATAGAGTACGATCTCCCTTAAAAGGACCTATTTACTTCACTTTTATTAACTCTACTATAATAAGAAAATAAAAATAAAAAATCAAGTGTCACTCACTAGATTTTACCTTTTAGCTTCCATCTTTCCTTTAATTTAAAATTAATGAATTCAAGAAAAGAAAAGTTATGAAATGTGACTAATTTAAAATAACCACATATAGCTTATAAAAGCTTCGTGTTAACTTAATTATTTTTCTTGTGTGAAATTTATGAACACATACATTTATTTCATTATGTGTGTGTGTGTGTGATTGAATTTTGATTTAATTACTTTTAATTTTGTATTTTGTAGATATAAGAAAAGGGTAGAGACACAAGTTCAAATCAGTCATAAAACACATAATATTTTCTACGTGGTCTGTGTAGGCCAAATTATTCATACCCACCATTGCTAAGGAGTTAACCTCCTCTGCTTCAACCACCACACCCTAATTTTCAACCTACAAAACCTTAAACACTCGATACCATATCAAGAAGTTAGTGCCAATGTAAATCATACCAATCAAAATTACATTACATTTCCATTTCAATAACATTAGATAATGCATGAAAATTATCATACTTATTTAACATGTGTAATCGGCCAAAAATGGTCTAGTAAACTATAAGCCCCATTTTCAACATTTTTAAATATCTATGCTAGACTACATCTTATGCTTAATCAATTTTGCATATTTATTAAACATTAATTTTTGATCAAATCATCAAATAATCATTTATTCAATTTTATCTGATGGTTTGACTACCTTATCCTTTTTTAAAAAAAAATAGAAGAACATGCTCACTTTTAATTAAATAAATCTCCTTTATCCTATGTGTGCACATGCAAAAGAAAATTTATAATCTTAAAATAAAATAAAATAAAAAAATTATCTACACATTGAATACACACTTTACAAGGTGAGTGGAATCTCTTTTGCCTCTTTATCCCTCCACTCATTCTTTTGCCTCTTAAATATAGCCTCTTGAGAATCTTGTGCACAAAGTCAAAATGAGAGTAATTCTTCACCCTTGGTTTTGCCTCTTAATTTCCAACCATCCATTTCTCTTTAAAAGGAGGCTCTCTCCTCACTCTTTCATAATCTTTGGAGTTTATGCTATTATTTTGTTGTTGCACTTTCATTTGAACACTAGAACACTTTATCACTGATGTTTTTATTTTGTTTAAATTACTTGCATACTAGTTTACTATTTATTTTATTACATTTGGCTTAAATCACATAGCTTAATTATGAGGACTATAACTCTCATCTTTTTAACTTAGTTTTCTTTACTTGTACTTGCATTTGCATAATCATTTAGAGTACTTTTTGCATCTATATTAGCTTACTTTGTGTTTGCTTATTCACTTGAAAATCCTTGGATACTAGCATCTCCTTGCTCTTACTCCATTGAATCTTCCATCTTGTATTGCACCTTGTAAGGGTCACTTATCTTGGTTCATTTGATAACCAAAAGCATAATATCTTGTTCATTTCCCTTGCACATTACAAGTAGAAAGCTATAAGCTAGTTCTTCAGGCTCTCTACTTCATGAGTTCTCTCAAGTGTAATAGTTTATAGAAGCGTACCACATTTTTGATATACAACATGCATATTATATAAGAATCTTAATCATAGAATTTTATCATAAAATCATCATATATAGTCAAATGTCTAATAAAACATAAAATAACAAGTTTAAATAATAGATCAGATATATTTTCCTCAACAAGTCAAATTGTGATATTGCTATTAGGATCCAACTATGTAGTTTTTAAAGTCAAACTCACATACTCATGTTTTAAGAGTAGTGGTTCACATGAACCCATATCTCATTAAAATAAAAGGAACACTTATCACTTATTGGATATGGGTGACGTTAACAAAGGTGTTCAAAGAACCAAGTCTTCTTGGGAGGTCACCTGTCCCAATACAACTCCAACTTGATAATGGGTGACATCCTAGGAAGTCCTTATGCTTCACCTCTATGAGCATCTCCTAGATCCAATGAGTGCTAAGTGTTCCATTTATTCTCAAGAGAGATGGGTTTGTGTGAACCACCATTCATGAAATATTATTCAATAAGTTTGACTCAAAAAATTGTATAATTCGATCCTAATAGAAATATCATAATTTGACTCACTATAGAAAATATCTTTGATCAATTGTCGAGCTTAATGGGATTTCTAATGAATGGTTCATAAGGCACAACACTTGGTGAAGGTTTTACAAATGGTCTTGCAAGTAGAGTGGATTTAATCATGGAGGAAAATTCATAGTCAAGCATGATTAAGCTTGAATAGTATTGGGATGGATGACTTCCCAAGAAATCCTAGTGCTTCAGCTTTGTGAGCACCACCTAGATCTAATAAGTGCTAAGTGTTCCATTTATTCTCATGAGAGATGAGTTCATGTGAACCAATACTCATGAAACATGTGATGCAAGAGCATCCTAGGTGTAAGAGCAATCTTGCATCACCCAAAAATATTTTCTTTTCAGTCTTTTCTATTTTAATAAGGACTAGTAGACAGGGTGCTTACTATTTATGGGAGCTTGCTATTTTAGTAAGTTTTTCATACTAGCTCAGAATGTTCTCATTTTCTATAGGAAGGTTCATTTTAGAGTTATAAGCTTACCATAAAAATCGCATTACTCCAGCTTAAGTATCAAAGAAGTTATTACAGATTTTTAGTGGAAAAATTTGCAAAAAAAATTTCAAGCTCACCATTGGAGGCCTTAGAGTGCCCAGATGAGGTCCAAAAACTCGACAGAAGGGCGCTTGTGCAGTTTCAAGCTTGTAGATTAGGAGTTGGCATTTCTAAAAAGTGGTTATAATAGCCAATCAAAGCAACGATTTGAGAGTTATGACCTTCCAAAGTTGGGTACCTGAAATATCTAAAATAAATGTCAAAAATGCATTTGGCCGACTCTATATGTATTGTTAGGGTTTGTCAACCCTAGGTATTAAGTTTGAGCATCTAGAACCTTCCCGGGCGGCATAAACTTACCTATTTAAGAAAAGCTCGAACATTGTCTAAGACAACTCTGGGTGATAATTTGCAACTTGTCTTGCAAATTACTGTAATGAAGGTGCCTGTGTGGGTTAGCATATTGTACTTATAAATTCTATAATTTTGCATATGCAACACAAATAAGAAGTCAATATTTTGTTCTCGTATTTACTATTGTTTCTTTGTTTCTGTCATGAGTTTATGGTATTAAGGGGAGTACCCTTCATCAAGTAGTATTAGAGCTAGAGTTATTGAGTGTGTGGAAAGATCGTCGATTGTGAGGCAATTCACACTAGGACCATGGTTCAGGCTGAGCATGTAGACAATTCATCGATTGTGAGACAGTTTGCACTAGGGTTTCATCGGAAGCATGAAAATGCCTCCATGAAGAGAGCATGGTGGAAGAGTTGTAGGTATTACACCTGAGGGTTTTTAAGCCCTCCAAAGACAAATGCAAGCATTGGAAAAACAAATGTGTAGAGGAATGAATCTTCTCGTAGGAGATGAAAGCGAGGATTAGGACAAAGTAGAAGAAAATGTCAAAGTAGAGGCAGTTCTAAAACCAGAGGAAGAGAGGCTTTTTAGGGTCATCTCCAAAATTTGAAAAAGACATAAGTTTAAGATTCCCACATTTTTGGGAAATCTTAATCCAACGGAGCTAATCGATTGGATCAATGAACTAGAGGAGTACTTTGAGTATGAAGATATTGAGGATCTTGATAGGATCAAGTTTGCGAAGGCAAAACTAAAGGGACATGTAAAGATCTGGTGGCAAGAGGTTCAGTTTGAGCAAAATAGAAAGGGAAAGGAAAAAATCACCAAATGGTATCAGATGAAAGCTAAACTGAAATGACAATTCATTCCCCTAGATTATGAGCTTGATCTATTGAAGAAGATGTAAGGGTTGAAGCAAGCAAGAAAATTTGTTCAAAAGTATACCAAAAAGTTCTACCGAGTTTTCATCAGAACTAGCCATGCAGAAGCTGATAAGGAGAAAGTTGCCTATTATCTTAATGTGTTAAGGCCAAGCATTTAGGATGAGTTGAGTCTATTTTGAATGAATAGTATTGAGGAGGCATATCAGTTTGCCCTAAAATTTGAGGAGAAACTGAGTAAGAAGTTTGACAACAAGAATAGCAGAAGAGGTCATGGTGGAAGATTTGGTGGATGATCTTATGGAGGTCATAATGATGATCAAAAGAACAATGATGAGGTTAGAAGTAGTAGTCAGAACTAGAGGGGAAACAATTCCAATTGTTTCCATGATCAAAACAATAGAGATCAGAGAGGAAGAGGTAGAGGACAAGGATGTGGAAGAGGAAGCTTCCATGGGAAATGTTTTCACTACAGAGAAGAAGGGCATAGAGAATTTGAATGTACCCAACGCCAAGGAAGGATAGATCAAAGAACATAAAGCTAGGCTAGAGTTGCACATGTTGATGAAGATGATAGATGATCACATTCTAAAGATGTTGAAAGAGGAGAAGTCATAGTTAACAAAAGAGTCTTGCTAAGTGGTGAGAATGAACCTGATCAAAGAAGGAGCTTGTTTCATACAAGGTGCAAATGTGAAGATAAGTGTTGTGATGTGATCATTGATGGTCACAGTACTGACAATTTGGTGTCAAAAATGATGGTCACCAAGTTCAGGTTGAAGAGACAGAAACACCCATGTCCATACTATATTGCTTGGGTGCAAGATGACCACAAGATCATGGTCAATGAGCGGTGTTCAGTGAAGTTCAAGATTGGAAGCTACTAGGATGAGGTACTTTGTGATATCATACCTATGGACATATGTCATATGTTGTTGGGTAGGCAATGGTAGTTTGACAAGCATGTTGTACATGATGAGTGAGCAAATACCTACACTTTGACCAAGGATGGAGTGAAATATAAGTTAAAGCCATTGAACGATGAAGAAGAAAAAGTATGTAGTACTGCTAGAATATGTTTTGTTGATGTAAAAGAGTTTCTCAAAGGTATGAAGCGTGAGCATATGTATTTTGCTATAATTTCTAAAGATAGTAAAGAAGAAGTAGAAGAGGTACCTGTAGAAGTTGCAAACATGTTGAGAGATTTTTTTGATATTGTATTAGATAATGTACCTAATGGATTGTCTCCAATGAGGAAGATTAGTCTCTAGATTGATTTGGTTCTAGGAGCCAGTTTTCCAAACAAGGTAGTACACAAAATGACACCAATAGAAAGTGAAGAGTTAAACATGAAACTTCATGAGTTATTATAGAAGGGGTTGATTCGAGAGATCCAAAGTCCATGTGTTGTACCAATAGTATTAGCACCAAAGAAGAATGGAGAAGGGAGGATGTGCACAAATTCTTGTGCTATCAATAAGATCATGATCAAGTACATATTTCCATTGCCAAGAATGGATGATATTATGGACTGTTTGAGTGGAGCTGAGTATTTCACAAAGATAGATTTGAAGAGTGGGTACCATCAAATTTGTATTAGAGAAGGTGATGAATGGAAGAATTCTTTCAAGACCAAAGAAGGATTGTATGAGTGGTTAGTCATGTCTTTTGGGCTAACCAACGTGCCGAGCACTTTCATGAGGCTCATGAATGAGGTACCAAAGGATTTTCTAGGTAAGTTTGTCATTGTTTACCTAGATGATATTTTGATCTTTAGTAAGACATTGGAGGAGCACTTGATCCATATTTGCAAGGTGTTTGATAAGTTGAGGGAAGAAAAGTTGCTGATAAACCTGAAGAAGTGCAATTTTGTAAAGAAGGAGCTAGTGTATCTGGGATTTGTAATCTTGATAGAAGGTCTAAAAATGGACCTAGAGAAAGTGAAGGCTATCCTTGAATGGCCTACTCCAAGGAGTGCGATAGAGGTAAAGATCTTTTCATGGACTAGCTAGTTTTTACAAAAAGTTCATAAGAGGTTTCAGTAGTATTTATGGACCCCTGAGTGAAACAATGAGAAGGGATAGGAAAGAATTTAAGTGGACTATAGGAGTAGATAAGAGTTTTAATCTATTGAAACAAAAAGTTATTGAGCAACCTATTTTAGCACTTCCTAATTTTAACAAGGTGTTTCACATAGATTTTTGATGCTAGTGGTACTGCAGTAGGAGATGTTTTGAGCCAAGATGGTAGACCTATTGCTTATTTTAGTGAGAAATTGAATGATGCAAAAAGAAAATGTTCTATTTATGATCAGGAATATTATGCTATAGTTCATGCATTGAATAAGTGGAGATAGTATCTTCTTCCTAAGGAGTTTGTTTTGTATACTAATCATCAAGCTTTGCAATTTTTGAACAGTCAAGGAAAATTGAACCAAAGGCAATTGAAGTGGGTTGAGTTTTTGCAAAGTTATACATTTGTTTTGAAACACAAGAGTGGGAAGTCTAAAAGAGTTGCAGATGCTCTTAGTAGAAGAAAAATTTTGCTAACTGAAATGCAGATAGAAGTTATTGGGTTCAAGGAACTCAGTACTTTGTATCCAGATGATCTTAATTTTAGTGAAGCATGGAAGGCTCATACAGAACCTGTTACACTTGATAGGATAAAGTGGTTGGATTTCATGATCCAGGATAGTATGTTGTTTAAAGGAAGCCAGTTGTGCATTCTCGAAAGTTCAATGAGGGAGAATCTCATCAAGGACAAGCATAGTGGAGGATTGGTTGGATATTTTGGCAGAGATAAGACCATTGCTTTGGTTGTTGAGAATTATTATTGGCCATAGTTGCAGAAAGATGTGAAAAAGTTTGTACAGAGTTGCATAGTATGTCAGATGGTGAAGGAGTGAAGCACAATACAAGGTTGTATCAACCATTATCTATACTAGAGAAGTCATGGGAGGATGTTAGCATGGATTTTGTTCTTGGATTATCGAGGACGCAGCATGGGCATGATTCTATTTTTATGTTGGTTGACAAGTTTTCAAAGATGGCACATTTTATTCCTTGCAAGAAAACTAGTGATGTTTTTCATGTGGTAGAGTTGTTTTTCAGAGAAGTGGTGAGACTACATGGTCTGCCCAAATAGTATAGTTCCATATTGAGATACCAAATTTGTTGGGTATTTATGGCATACATTATGGAAGAAATTGAAGACAAATTTGAAGTTTAGTTCATCACATCATCCACAAAATGATGGACAAACAAAAGTTGTGAATTGTAGTTTGGGAAACTTGCTAAGATGTTGGCTTGGAGACAAGCCAAAAGGATGGGATATGATTTTACCATAGGTGGAATTTGCATATAATAATTCTATCAATAGGAGTATCGATAAATCATTGTTCTAAATTATATATGGGAGTAGTCCCCAAAATGCTTCTGAATTGAGGTAGTTGGATAAAGGAGAGATAACTAGTGATGAAGCAAAAGATTTTTCTTAACATTTGAAGAACATCCACGATGAGGTGAGGAAGCACATCATAAAGATGAATGCATAGTATAAGGCTAATGGAGATGTGAAAATGAGGTGTAAGGGATTTTAGATTGGATATGAAGTCATGGTTCATTTGAGAAAGGAGTGTTTTCTAGTGGGTACATATAGTAAGTTGAAGATGAAGAAGTTTGGACCGTGCAAGATAGTAAAAAGGCATGACTCTGGAAATGCTTATGAACTAGAGTTGCCTACTGAATTGAATATTTAACTAGTATTTAACATTTTAGATTTGATGAAGAATTATGAAGGAGGTGATGGAGATGAAGTTGTAGAAGTACAATGGAGTATTCCAGCAACTAGTTCGGCTACAAAGGAGATTGAGGAGATACTGGATAGTCATGTTGGAAAAAGCACAAGGAATAAAACTTATGAGGAATACCTAGTCAAATGGAAAGGAAGGCCAATAGAGGATTCATCCTGGCTAGCAAGGGAGGAGGTTAACCATCTTGGTTTTCCTCTGAACACCTGAGACATGATGGAATCACTTCTCAAATTACCCTGGGTGTTTGATGCAGGAGCATCCTGAGTGTAAGAGCAATCTTGCATCACCCAAAAATATTTTATTTTCAGCCTTTTCTATTTTAATAAGAACTAGTAGATAGGGTGGTTACTATTTATGGGAGCTTGCCATTTTTAATAAGTTTGTCATTCGAGCTTGGAATGTTCTCATTTTCTATAGGAAGGTTCATTTAAGAGATATAAGCTTACCATTAAAATCTCATTGCTCCAGCTTAAGTATCAAAGAAGTTATTGCAGATTTTTGGTGGAAACATTTGCAGAAAAATCTTCAGGCTCACTGTTGGAGGCCTTAGAGTGCCTAGATGAGGTCCGAAAATGCAATGGAAGGGCACTTGCATAGTTTTGAGCATGTAGATCAAGAGTTGGCATTTCTGAAAAGTGGTTATAATAGCCAATTGGAGCAACGATTCGAGAGTTATGGCCTTCCGAAGTTGGGTACCCAAAATATCTAAAATAAATGTCAAAAATGTATTTAGCTGACTCTATATGTATTGTTAGGGTCTATCGGCCCTAAGTATTAAGTTTGAGCATCTAGAACCTTCCTAGGCGGCATAAAATTGCCTATTTAAGAAAAGCTTGAACATTGTCTAGGAAAGCTCTGGGTGATAGTTCACAGCTTGTCTTGTAGATTACTGTAATGAAGGTGCCCATGTGGGTTAGCATATTGTACTTATGAATTTTGTAATTCTATATTTGCGGCACAAATAAGAAGTCAATATTTTGTTCTCACATTTTCTATTTTTTTTTGTTTCTATTATGAGATTATGGTATTAAGGGGAGCACCCTTCATCAACATGAGTCAATGAGTTTGACTAAAAAAACTACACAGTTGAATCTTCATAGAAATATCATAAGTCTTAACAAAGTGATTGGAAGCACATTGACATGAGTCTAAACATAGCGACTAGGTCAACAATATTCCAAATATCACAAACATTCTATAAGATAGGAGTGCCATAGGTCGAGTGGTGTAGGAACACCTTGACAAAGCGACGAGATCTTGATGATGCTAAAGGATCTTGACCATATATAGAGTATAATGAAGATATTATAAAGAAATAGTTGAAAATGACCTAAAAGGTCCTATAATAATATAATATGGGTCATTAGAACCCTTGACATTGATCAATTGAATAGATAATGTCATGTTGTGAGAGATGCATAGTATGCCAAGTAAGACCTAAAAACGATGGCTAATAATTGGAATATAAGGATCTACAGAGTTTAATAGGGCATCAATGTCATGTTAAGACCTTTGAATAATGTTTTTAAATAATGAAATGGAAGAACAATGTAAAGTTGTCAAAGTTCACAACTTATTGTCAACTTGACAACCAATTGTAATTGCAAATTAAACAAATAGTTGGTTCAAGGGGAGTTTCAATCAGTTAGAAGGGAAGTTGGTCAAGTTTTGACTCTAAGAGAGTCTATTTAAATGCATCATGGCTGAAGACAAGGCTAATAATGGTCAATGTAATCAAATTTATGAGTGGAATAAATAATTAATTCCCTATAATTTGTATTCTTTTCTTATTGCAGTCAACTTTGGACATGATTACTATAGGTTATATGGATTTTTTTAAAAATAAATTAGAGTTATAAATGATAATAGATTGAATCTAAATAATTTTTTCTTTTTAATAAGTCCATTTGGCCAAGTGTATAGAAAGTGATCATTATTTGAAGGAAAACTGGTAAAACCCCCTCATCAAGGGTATCTAGTGGCATTAAAAATGTAGTTTCATCTCACTATAATGTGAAATAAATCTCCTCATTTGTAGGGGTGATGGAAGATATTTTAAATAACTTATATATAGCATTGAAGGAGGATTTTTCAATATTTAGGCACATGATCTAATGAGGAAAAGGTGTTTGTGATAGTCACAAAGAGAATTTTTTGTCATGGAAAATTAGGTGTTGCTATGGGGGTCATATCTCACAAACCTGCCATTAGGTTTCTCTATGTTTTTTATATGTTGTTGAGGGAACAATTATTGCAAGAATCAACAATTGGATCAAAGAAAAATAGTTTAGTTCAAAAGTTATAAACTTTTGTATACATGTCTATAAAACTTTCACCACTTCAAACATGAATCACTTTCATACTTAATTCACCACACACATATTTGCCTTAACCTTAAACCTTAACATGCAACATCACATATGAATATGTAATATCAAATCTAACATCTAATAACATGAATAATACATATAAGCAATAGATGAACACATGACACTAGATATGGTAACGTAGAAACCCTCCAAGGTGAAGGTGAAATTGTGGTGGTGGTGACACCCACAAAATATACACTAATGCAACAATAAAGTGTGCTTGTTAGGGCTACAAAGTTTGATCACTTCTAATGATCTACCCTATGAGGGATCTGCCTTATTAGGAAATCACAAGATCGTTAAGTCCAACTTGATTAAAGGATTTTACATCATAATAAAGTGAGTACTCTATTACAAGATTTGCAATAGGCTTGCTAGGACCACTCTGTTAAGAGATTCACTTGATGGACTGGTTACAGTGAAATCATTACCATATTCTTCGGTTTGCATTTGGCTGCTAATGACATATCTTCTCTTTCCAATATTCAATCACTTCAATGTGACATATATAATTATCTCCTCTCTGCACTTCTTGGTCACCTTAGTCCTCCAACCTCTTAATTACCTTCAACTACACAATCTTCTCTCTTGCAACTTCAACAACCTTTCAACAATTATTAACAACTCAAAATTAGTGCTTAAACCCTTCTCTTCTAGATCTTGATCAATGATCAAAATTCATTCTTTTTCTAATTGACCTTTCCCATTTCCTAATTGGATAATCACACTACATAGGGATTAATGATCCATAATTATAGGCATAATTACTTCTATGATTGACCCCTCAGTCATATAAACACGCTTCCAACTTGGAAAAATGATTTACCTTTGAGTTTGTGCTATCCAAAACTCAAATACATCAAACTGTGTTACTCAACTCATATAGCTTTTGATACTCATCTTTTCTTTTTCTAACATGATATCCCTCAACATGAACTTTCAACTTAGCTAAAATTGATTTTATCTTGTGGGTCGCTCGACGCTTGTTGCCTCCAGAATCACTTGGTAACTATTGAAATGCTCGACGATGCTTGTGTGTGCTTGACAACTATAACTACCTTGACAAATACTGACTTCGTTCACTTCACTACTTAATAGCTTGACTTGAATGATGACTCTGTCACAATGATGACCACCCAAAATTGCTTTGTTAATGACTAAGTGTTTTGCACTAATTGACAATATTATGATTGCCTTTAGGGTCAATAGGGTGACCTACTAGGAAGTCCTAATGCTTCACCTCTATGAGCATCTCCTAGATCCAATGAATGCTAAGTGTTCCATTTATTCTCATTAGATATGGGTTTGTGTGAACCACTATTCATGAAATATGATTCAATGAGTTTGACTCAAAAAATTGTACAATTTAATCGTGATAGAAATTTCACAATTTAACTTACTATAGAAAATATCTATTATATCAAGTGGTGAGCTTATTGGGATTTGTAATGAATGGTTCATAAGGCAAAACACTTGATGAAGGCTTTGTAAATAGGGTTGCAAGTAGAGTGGGTTTGATCATGGAGGAAAATTTGTAGTCAAGTGTGATCAAGCTTGAGTAGTACTTGGATGGGTGACCTCTCGAGAAATCTCGTTGCTTGACCTTGTGAGCATCACCTAGATTGAATGAGTGCTAATTGTTCAATTCATTCTCATGAAACATAAGTCAATGAGTTTAACTTAAAAACCACATAGTTTAATCTTGATATCAATGTCAAAAGTCTAAACAAATTGATTGGAAGCACATTGACACAAGTCTAAACATACCGACTAGGTCAACAACATTCCAAATTTCACAAATGTCCTAAAAGATAGGAGTGTCATAGGCCAAGTGGTGTAGGAGCACCCTAACAAAGCAACAAGATATTGATTATGGTACATGATCTTGACCATGTATGAAATACAATGAAGATATTATAAAGACACAGTTTAAAATGACCTAAAGTGCCCTATAATGATGTAATATGAACAATTAATTAGAACCCTTAACATTGATAAATTGCATAAATAATGTCATATTGTGAAAGATGCATAGTATGCCAAGTAAGGCCGTAAAAGAGGGCTGATCATGGGAATTTAAGGGTCTATAGAGTTTAATAGGGTGTCAATGTCATGTCAATAGCTTTGAATAATGTTTTTAAATAATAAAATGGAAGAACAACGTAAAGTTATCAAATTTGATAACTTATTGTCAACTTGACAACCAATTATAATTACAAAATAAGCAAATAGTTGGTTCAAGGGGACTTGTAGTTAGTTAGAAGGGAATTTAGTTAGTTTTTAACTCTTAGAGAGTCTATTTAAATGCATCATGGCCGAAGACAAGGGTGAGAATGGTCATTGTAATCAAGTTATTGAGTGGAATAAATAATTAATTTCCTACAATTTGTATTCTTTTCTTATTATAGTCAACTTCAGACGTGATTACTGTAGGTTATATGGATTTGTTTTGAATCAATTTAATTTGAAAATGATAGTTGATTGAATCTAAAGAATTTTGGCTTTTGAATGAGTCCATTTGGCCAAGTGTAGAGAAAGTTATAATTATTTAAAGGAAAACTAGTAAAAACCCTCATCAAGGGTATCTAGTGGCATTAAAAATGTAGTTTCCTCCCATTATAATGTGAAATAAGTCTCCTCATTTGCAAGGGTGATGGAAGACATTGTAAATAACTTTTATGTAGCATTTTAGGAGGAGTTTTCAATATTTGGGCATGTGATCTAATGAGGAAAAGGTGATTGTGATAGTCACAAAGAGATTTTTCTGTCATAGAAAATTGGGTGTTCTTGAGGGGGTCATATCTCACAAACCCACCATTGGATTTATCTCTATTTTTAATATGTTTTTGGGAACCAAATCATGCCAAGAATTAATAGTTAGATTTTTTTTTAAAAATTTGGGTTCAAAATTTATAGACCTTTGTGTACAAGTTTTTAGAAGAGGGCAGCGAGTAGGTACATTTTGGTTTATTTATTTTCAAAGTTGTGTTTAATGGATGTTCAAGGATTATGGAATGTGTGAGTAGGGACTAGAGTGTAATGCCTCACTAGGGAGCCCAAAATAAATTAACCTATTGTATCACTAAGTTTGCTAAACATTTTTTTGAAAGATTAAATAAACAAGAGATAACATAGTGGAAACAAAAACTCACATACATACATAAGCAATACATTAATAGTTACATCTCTCAAGGGTTCCATGTTGTTGAATCACACACATAAGTTTTAATAAGATTAAATCTGGTACATGACAAAATTCACATCATAGAATAACCATAAGTACAAATTAAATGAAATAATATACAAATACATAAGATGCCACACGACATAATCCAACATGCATAATCATCCTTTGTACAAGTCATAGGATATGAAATGCTAAAAGAATATACATCATGATAAAGTAAAACATCTCATAAGATCTCTAGATAATCAAGTACAATACATAAAAAAATAACTAAAGAACATAATCACAAGATTAGAAGAATAGAACAATTGCACAAATACATCTAGTAATGACATCCAATTGTCAGATCTCAATGGTATAAGAAACACTACCACCCGACCTCATGGAACCTAAATGGCCCACTCCCACCGTGTTGAGGAGATAACCTTAAGTCCCAAATGGATAATAATCCAAAAGTCAAAAAAGGAATCTAGGTCAAGGAATCCTAATAGCAATCTATCTCAAAGGTGCCAAGTAAAAAAGTAACATCTAATCCCAAAGGCAACAAAGACACATAGGAAACATTATATGCATGTGGGAAAGTGTCATCACATGAGCCAACTCCAAGGTTACCCTGGTAGCCTCTCTGGACTCTAGCCCCCTAGTGACTCTATATGACATTAGTATCCTTTCTTACAATCAAGGCATACTAATAAGGCAAGGTTGCAACCAAGCATCCTCTCTATTCTCATTCTAGCTTGTACTAGCACTCCAAGCATGTGTGAGGTAAAACACTGACTCTCATTAATTTATCTTAACCCATTTAATGAAATGTTATTACTTATTAATACAACTTATAATGGGTTACCCAGACAACCTCTTTAGGGCTCTGAACTCCATTGGAATCCACTTCCCAACATACACATAGATAGCCTACCCTAATTATTGTAGGGGCCCCAGTAGCCTATTATTGGGTGGGGCCCCTTCTAGATTATTGAGTGGGGCCTGCCCCTATAATTTTATGGGCGCATATTATTGTAGCCTATAGAAACAATGGGGGCATTCGCTTATTATTGTAGGGGTAGATTATTGTGGCCCTCCTTCTATATTATTGTACATAAAAAAACATATCTTGTAAAATCACAATATTCACCTCAGTCCTATACACGCAATTGGAAAGCACCACTAGATAACTAATTGAAAACCTCATAGGTTACACCAAGAAAATCACAATACATGAGCTTACAAAACAGAACTCAATCCCATCACACAAACACGTGGATATAGCACATTGGTTGTGAATAAAATAATCGAGACTAAACAACATTACATAAAAATATCACAGAAACAACCACTTCCCAAGCCTCTGGTAAATATACCTATCTAGTCAAACTACTAGGCTTCCCCCAAACTCACCACACAATAAAACATGACATCTCGACATGCATTTAAACAAGTGTAGTTATTTAGTCTTTTTTTTTTTTTTTTAAATATAATTTCATAAAAAATGATTTGCGTTAAATTCAATTTTATATTTCATAAGTGTATCACAGTTGGATAAAGGTTATCAATCATGCAATATTATCATGTAATTAATTTAAATAATCTTAAATCATGAATGATTTAATTAATAACATAAATGTATATTATTAGATTAAATCTTAATATTAATCTCATTTCTAAAATATTAATTTGACTTCTATTTAAGTCTAATATTAATATTTGTCTTTCCTTTAATTCATAATGCAACTCGAAATAACTCAATTTTAAATTATAATTATGATTAAACTATTTACAATTTCTATCATTAATATTATTCTTAACTAGATGATTATGCAATTAACTCAACTATAACTTTGCTTAAAATATAGCTACGTCACAAATAGATTTATTAACTTATAACTCCACTTGCATTAATAAATATATAACAAGTTATAACCCACTTAGATTTTTATATATTTAAAGAATTAATATTTTTAAAAAATCCACTTATAAGAAAATAAGTAGTGTTTATTTATTTAATTTTCAAAATAAATAAATAATATTGTTTTTAAATAAAAAAATTATTTCTAAAATTAATAATTAAACTTTAAACAAAGTTTTAAAAATCTGAAAATTATATTAAATTTTTATAAAATAAAAAGTAAATATGCAATTATTATTTTCGTATGCCTTTGACCTCTCCAATCATGCAACCATAATATACTTAATTTTCTATATTTAGTATAATTGTTTCAACATGCATGTATAAGTTTAGCTACAACATGCTTTCCTCTCAATTAACCTCTTGTTTTTCCAATAAATTTTGGAATTAAATTATTTTAGATATAAGAAAAATATTTATCTTTATTTAGAAAGTCATTATAATCACATGACAAATTTAAAGTTCAAACCATAGTTGTTCAATTTGTTATTTTCTTCCAATTTTCTATAATCAAATTTGAAAGGTTTTTAAAGAATACAGACATAATAATTTTCTAAATTTATCTACATTTTTCCTAAGTCACATTTTCTTGATTAATAAGTTTTCTTTTTTAAAATCTACAACATAATTCATTATCCAAAGATTAATACAATAAATTAATAAGAATTATGCAAGCACCTAGGAAGACACGAAGTAGACAAATCTTTTAATAAAATTCTACAATGGGTTTTCAAACCCTACCTCAAAATAATAGCTAAAATCTAATACAACATGTGAATGTATGCAAATCCAAACCCTCCAAAACTTTCAACAATTCTTTTGCTCCAATTCCAAATTTTGCTCCACAAAACCTATGTGTGGAGAAAGAAACTCTAATCACCTAATAAAAAATTTCTCAACCTAAGGTTTCGGTTTTATGAACATGCAAAAGCCTTTCCTTTTATTATTTTATTTAATTTTATTCTTTGTGCATGTTTTTTGTGTTTTAATTATAATAAAATTTATTTAAATTATTCCCACTTGCATTTATTAAATAATAAGATGTATTTAAAAGTATATTTATTAATTTAACTAATAATAATATTTAGAGTTCATTTTAAAAATGAAACTTCTAAATTAATTATTATTAAATTAAATAAATATAATTATGCCAAATTTGGACTTTTAATTAAATCTTTAAATTTATTTCATCTATTTAATTAATTTTTCAATTAATTAAATATAATTAAAATTTGATTTTTCTTTATAATTTTTTCATTAAATTAAATCATTTAATAATATTTTTATTTGATTTAATTATAACTGAAAATCACAACAAAACCACACACCTAAATAAGAAAACTCATCTAAAAGACAAAGTACAAAATTAAACTCAAAGGGTCAAAATCTCGAATTCACGTCACTTGACGAATTTGGAGGGGTACATAACTCATATACTTCTCCTATATTATAGGACAATTAGCTCAAGGTTAGGATTTGGACTCGAGAACTATCTCCCCTCTTTTACTATTGAGATACTATAATAGGGTACACTCATCCTAGCAATTCAAGGAAGTCGATGCCCAGTACCTACAATCTGCATAAAAGTTGAACATGTGTGTGTGTGTGTGTGTGTGTGTGTGTGTGTGTGTGTGTGTGTCTAAACTAAATAGGAATTGACAAAGAGTGGTACATCGCGTAGATCCTGACTAGTAGGTGACTATGACTCCCTCCCTCAACCACATTAGAAATATCAAACATAAAGAAAAACATCCATCTACACCATAAAAATGCAAGTATGGGTTAAGTAACCATAAAAATTGTATATAAATCATCTAACTATCATCATCAAACAACTGAAATCATTATATGGACATACAAAGCATCATCATGAAAGAATAAATATGAACATAGATGAGTTGGAGATGGTGCTATGTAGATTCCAAGCATTCAAGGATCATAATCAAGCTTAGGCTATTCTTGGTGGAGGAGCATTTAATGAATAGTGGGCAATAATTTCACCACATTCCTATTGAAAGGGCTAACATAGTGGGCATTTATTACCCCACTAAGAGAGTATCTTCATTCTTATTGGTTCGTGTGGACCCATAAATTAATTGTAAATTCTCTCACTTTTCCCTATCCCTATCAGAGTTGAAGTGGCATAATCTAGACCATTGGTTTTGTTTCAATTAGGGCTAGTCATTGTAATCTAAGACCTATATAAAAGCCCCACTTCTCATTTGTTAGGGACAAAATTTAGAGATTGTATTTTATGGGATACTAAGATAATAAAGTTATGATTGAAGTTTGACTATTTCTTGATGCATCTTGGTGCTTGCATTTTCTCCTTGTTCCTTACTTCAATTATATATGTTTCAAAGTACTTAGATAAGTGTGATTGATACTAGTTTTATGGTGGAATTGTCTTGCTCATACCTTTTGTTCATAGATGATTCCTAAGCACAATGTAAGGTTAGATCTAAGTCATAATGTTAATGCTTTAATGCACATTGTGATGGTGTTTATTGGGATATGAAAATTATTTGCACAACCTATCAAGATTGCACCAACTTTTCATAGTTTTTGAATTTTGCAAAGAAAAGTTTAGTAGATTTCATCATAGCAACATTCATCTTTCAAATTCTCGGAAATAGAATAGAATTGCTAGACCCTACTCATTTACTTTCTACATACTATGAGAACCCCAAAAAAGTACTTGCATTGGAATATCATTTGAAAGCTCCTATAACCAATATTGTTTGAAGTCAACTTGAGAAATATAGCATAAGACCCCTCGTGTTACCAAAATATCACATTAACCGTTGAGCTTATCCATAGTCAAAAAGTGACACAAAAGGAACTTTGGAGTCAATTGTATGATTTTCTAGCATACATGTGATTTTGATCAAGAGTGTCGAAAATAGATTGATACAAGTATGATAAATATGTTTCAATCATTGTTTTGTCCCTGATGTCAAACCTATTTTTTGTTGGTGGGACAACTGCTTATATGATTTAAGTACTATCACTCGTTTGATTGATGTAGAGGATTTGATCAAAAAGATGTAACAAAAGCACCTAGAGGAAATGTTGAGTTATGATATAAAAAGGGAGTACAAGAATTAGCTAAGACAATGATATCATAGTGCATTGATAATCCACTTAAGGTTACAAAGGCTGGTTACACTAAGAAAGTGTTGGAAATCTGATTGAAAAGCTCATTGTTGAATATCAAAGAGGGAGATTGTTGCAAAGAAAAAAGATTGTTGTAACAGAATGTTTTCAATCATTGTTTTTTCATTGATGTCAAACCTGCTACTTGCAGGAATGGCATTTTCTTATAATATTCAAGTACTATCACTTAGTTGATTGATGAAGACAATTTGATCAACAAGATGCAACAAGAGCACCTAATGGAAAGGTTGAGTTATGATGTTGTAATGAAGTGCAAGGAATAGTTAAGAAAATGGTTAAATGATGTATTGATAGCAAAATCAAAGATACAGAGGAAGGTCACACTTAGAAACATTGGAGGAAGAATTTGTAACAAGGTTGATTGCGAAGCTTAAACTAAGATCTTTAGTGGGTACCGAGCAAGTTAGGTGAAGCTGAGAAAATTCTCAGTTGGAGTCGAGTAACAAAAAATTCTAGTGTGTGCCAAGTGATTTTCAGGTGCCGAGTGAAGATTAGGTGTTGAACATCAAAAAATTCTTAGTTGGTGCTGAGTGATCTTTAGGTGGCGAGCATCAAGAAAAACATAGTTGATGCCGAGTAACACAGTATGTGTCGAGCACCAGTGTTTCAATAGTGTCGAGTTGCTGCATTATTTCAGAGGACAAAGATTCCCCAAATCTGAGCTGACAAAGTGGTTACCTTGAATTTTGTGAATGAGTTGGAGGATAAGGATGATGTGCTGGTGGCACAAAATCCTATGTAAACTATTTTTTAGTGAATTCTAAAAGATTATCCAAGAAGTTTCTAGAGGAAACAAAATATGGGTTAGATGCGATGAATCCTACCTAACCCATGCGAATTAAAATTAAAGGATGGAAGAATCGAACGGGAAAAGGAACTCCAAGACTTCTATTCAAGAATTCATAGACCAAGAAGCAAAGAGCTGCTGATATTGTTGTTGCTGAAAAGCCAAATCTGCGAAGTAGTTTGAAGGGTGTCAAGGAGGAGACATCTAGGAGAAGGAAGAGCACAGAGGCTCTACTTCTATGAGTGGTCATGAAGAGATGATTGCACTGGTACATTGAGCATGGATACTTAAGGAAACTAAGCTTGAAAGGAGGGCAAGCTATCAGAGTTGCAGAGATTGAAGGCCAGGCAAGAGTATGAGCTGAGAAGTGATCTGAGATCTGCAAGATAAGTTGTATGTTGTAGTTAGGTAAAGATTTTATAATACTCTTTAGCAATTGTATTAGATTTGGAAAATTGTATGGACTTAGGTTGGTTTAATAGTCATTTTTAAATCCTTTAACAACGTGGCATTCCAAGTGAATGTTCTAAAGTCCTTTAACCAGACCCACTTCTAACAGGGTGGTTAAATCCTCTAACAAGGCCACATTTGATAGTGTGTTGTAAGCCTTTAACAGGGCAGGCCTTTCACAGGGCATCACTTCAGAAGAGTGAGAATTGAGTAGCATGTTTCTAGTGGCTTTTTCCAAATTGAGTTTCCATGTAAATCATTGTGTTATGTGTTGATTTCTTATGTGTTATGCTTGCATGTTGATTTACAGTAACTTGTTAATTAATAAAGTTAAAGCTTGGATGAATGAATAGTTGAATGGGCTCAATATAGTTAGTGAAAAGTTGAATAGGACATTTGGACCTTGAATAATTGATTCACCCCACCCCCCCTCTCAGTTATTATAAAGCATTTCTAACAATTGGTATCAGAGCCATCTGCTGATATAGTTTCAAGGTACTAGAAGCAGGAAGATCAAGATGTCCAAGAGAGAAGTTCCCAAGCTCAAAAAGGAAAAATTTGTTGCATGGAAAAGTTTGATGAAATTGCACCTTGGATCAATAGGTGACTATGCACAAACCTCAATTGGAACAGAGCACATGAATCCAGTAGGACCTCTTACTGCAGATGATTTGAACAAAAAGGAGCACAATCAAACAATGTTGGAGACTGTCTCTGCACTTAACTATGCAGAATATGATGATATCAAAGATTGTGACACTACATTCAAGATGTGAAAATCCTTGTTAGATATCTATGGAGGAGATCAGAATGTTCAGAGAGCAAAGAGGGAAAACCTAAGAGGAAAGTTTGATGGCATGAAAATGGAGGAAGGTGAAAATGTTGCTCAGTATGCTGCAAGAATAAAAGAAGTGGTAAGTGAAATAAGAAGTCTAGGTGGTCAATTGGAAGAAGAAATGGTCATCAAAAAATACTTAAGAACTCTGATCCCTATCTATGCTATTAGAGTTTTAGCAATCCAAGAGTTAAGGTGTGTACAAGGAAACACACTAACCTTTGAAGGAATAGTGGGAAGACTTACTGCATTTGAATTGTCCAATTTCGATAACCATAGATCTGAGAATATTGAATCTGCTTTTAAGGCCAAGATGACAATAAAAGACACTAAGGAGGAGACATCAAGAAAAAAGAGAAGAAAGGGAAAACATGCATCTAGTGATAGTAGTGCAAATGAGGAAGATGTGGAACAATTAGAAGCACTACTGGCTAGGAGATTCCAAAGAGGTAAAGGTAAATTCAAAGGTAAGCTCCCTTGAAATGTCCCTTTCTCTAGTTTTATATGATATGTCAAGCCTCTAATCAGATTTTTAAGATCAAACAACCAATATTTCAAAGATCCACCAATTTCTCAATAAACCCCAAATTGGGTATGTTGAAAATAGTGCCAAAAACTTCACAGCTTCACATATTATTAATAAATTTGAAAGTGAAAATTTTTTATAGAAATTTCAACAGCATAACAGCCTACAAAATGATGTTTCTAGATCTGTATAAAATGTACACAACAGCTCCCAAATGGAGGACAAAAACAATGCTCATCGAGCTCCCAAAAACAACACAAAATAGCCGAAAACACCACAAAAGCACTGATAATCTATCATAGAAGTATAATCATGACTAAATACATATATTAAGCTCTATTTTAACATCTAAATTTCTGATATATAGCACCAACTCAAACTGATATGAAATACTCAACCAAAAACACCAACTCTTACAAAAAAACACACCCGAAAACCCACAAATCTGCACTGTTTAGCACAAAGGAAAAATTTGCATGAGCATGCACATGGAATGGCTTCAAAATCCCATCCTTATCTTTCTTGTAAACCTATAAACTCCCATTCTTGGGTCTCCTTCTCCACAGGTTTGGCAGCCTCTGAAGAACAACAAAGAAATGAGCAAAAATCAAGTTCTAGAATGAGCCCAAAATGCCTCCAAACTCTTTAAAAGAGGGGATAACCCTAACTCATGTCCAAGAGGGATTAATAAAACATATTTTAATAATAATTTTTATTTATTAGTCCATTAGCTTCCAAATATTATTCCCTTTTTTTGAAACTTCACCTTTTTGGGCCTGCCTGCCATAGAAAAGATTATTACTTTTAATTATTTGAAAAGGGGACATGACATCCCTATCATATGTTTCAATTGCAATGAAGTAGGTTATATTTTTGCAAGATGTACATAGAAGAAAAACTACAAAGAAGGAAACAAGTATAGGAACAAGAGAAAAGATGATAGTAAAGATTACAAGGAGAAAGGAAAAAGATGCTACATTGTTGAAGAAGCTTTTGATGAGAATGATAATGAAGTAGTCTATGTGGCCATGAAGGATGAATCAGATGAAGATGAAGATGAAGCAATAGCATTGGCTACCTATGTGAACGAGAATGACAAGTGGATCATAGACAATGAAAGCTCACATCACATGACAAGAGACAAAAGTAAGTTCATTATCTTTACTCAATATGATGGGAATAGTGTTAGATTTGGTAATGATGCTCCATGTCAAATCAAAGGGAAAGGCTCTATTAAGCTCACAAAGAAAATTTCATGTGATAATGCATACTATGTTGAAGGATTGAACTACAAATTGTTGAGTGTATCACAGTTAGGCAATGTAGGTTGCAAAGTTGAATTTGGAAACAAAATTGCTAAGATTTATGACAATGATGGAAATCTAATAGGAAAAGGTGAACAAACTAGGAGTAATATGTTTTACCTAGATATGGAAGATGCAACATGTCTTGTTGTTAGACTTGATGATGTGTGGTTATGGCATAAAATGTTGTCATGTTAATTTTGATAATCTAATTAGCATCAGCAAAAAGAACAAAGTCAGAGGGTTGCCCAAGTTGAAGAAACCTGAAAACACAACGTGTAAACAATGTCAACTAGGGAAGATGACTAAGTCTAGTTTCAAAAGAAAAACATACACTTCCAAGAAAGTACTAGAGTTGGTCCATACAGATTTGTGTGGTCCAATAGAAGTGCAAAGCTACCTAGGAGATAGATACATAATGTTATTTATAGATGACTATTTCAGGATGATGACTGCTATGTTTTTAAAGCAAAAATCTGATGCATTTCAAATGTTTAAGTGGTATTTGGCCAGAGTTGAGAAGGAAATGTTTAAAATATTTTAGAATAACTAAGAGGGGGGTGAATCATTTATTGAAGGTCCAACTGTCCTATTCAAATTTTTCACTAAGTATGGTGAACCCATTCAACCATTAATTCATCCATGCTTTAACTTATCTAATCAACAAGTTACTTTAAATCAACATGCAAGCATAACACATAAGAAATCAACACATGACACAATGATTTACATGGAAACACAATTTGGAAAAAACCACTAGTAACATGCTACTCAATTCTCACCCTTCTGAAGGGATGCCCTGTGAAAGGCCTACCCTGTTAAAGGCTTACAACACACTATCAAATGTGACCTTGTTAAAGGATTTATCCACCCTATTAGATGTGGGCTTGGTTAAAGGACTTTAGAACATTCACTTGGAATGTCACCCTGTTAAAGGATTTACAATTGGTTGTTAGGCCAACTTAAGTCCATAGGATTTTCAAATCTAATACAATTGCTAGAGAGTATTAGAAAAATCTTGACCTGACTACAGCATACAACTTATCTTGTAGATCTCATATCACTTTTCATCTCATACCCTTGCTTGGCCTTCAATCTTCTGTAATTCTAATAGCTTTTCCTCCTTTCAAGCTTGGTCTCCTTCATTTTCAATACTCAATGTACCAGTGCAATCATCTCTTCATGACCACTCATAGAAGTAGAGCCTTTGTGCTCTTTCTTCTACTAGATGTCTCCCCCTTGACACCCTTTCAACCACTTTGTAGATTTGGCTCTTTAGCAGCAACGGTATCAACAGCTCTTTGCTTCTTGGTCTATGATTCCTTAAATAGAAGTCTTGGAGTACCTTTTCTTGCTCAATTCTTCCATTCTTTAATTTCCAATTCCCATGGATTAGGTAGGATTCATTGCATCTAACCCATATTTTATTTCCTCTAGAAACTTCTTGAATAATCCTTTTAGAATTCACTCAAAAATAGTTTACATAGGATTCTATGCCAACAACTCATCATCCTTATCTTCCAACTCATTCACAAAATTCAATGTAACCACTATGTCAGCTCAAATTTGGTGAATCTTCATCACTTGAAATTATGTAGCAGCTTGGCACTATTGAAATATTGGTGCTCGACACATATTGTGTTACTTGACACTCTCTACATTTTTCTTGATGCTCGGCACCTGAAGATCACTCAGCACCAACTAAGAATTTTCTAATGCTCAACACTTGATCTTCACTCAGCACCTAAAGATCACTTGGCACACACTAGAGTTTCCTATTACTGATTTGCTCAGCTTCAACTAGCTTGCTCAGCACCCACTAATGATCTTAGTTTAAGCTTTGCATTCATTCTTGTTTGATGCAGGAGCATCTTGCATGGGAAAATTATTGAAAAAAAAATTTGTGGAGGAGAGAGAAAGTGACGAAAATTAGAGGAGAAATTATAAAATAAATAAAAAGGGGAAAAAAGGAGAAAAGAAAGGAAAAGGGGATTTCTATTTTCGAGGTGCATAGGTGGCATAATAGAAAAAATAAAAAAATGAATAGTTGTCATTCCATTTATTGAGGTGTGTGGGTAGAATTCTAGAAAGTTATGAATATTGTAGAAAGTTGTGGATATTGTAGAAGGTTGTGGAGGAATTCTAGAAGGTTGTGGATAAGTCATGTATTGGGTGGTTAGTGCCTATTTAAGCAAGGCATATGAGCATTTCTAATCAAGCTCAAGGAGAAGCTCAAGGAGAAGCTTGAGAAGGAAAAACTCAAGAAGGTGAAGCTTGGAAAGCTTGGAAGGCTTCAAGGTGTGAAAGAGAAGGAGGAAGTGAAGAGTGATTTTTCCTGAGTCTATGGACAGAGCACGGAATGTGAGGCAGTTTATAGCAGGATTGTGATGGAGTTGTGAGTGTGTAGACAAAGCACCGAATGCAAGGCAGTTTACACTTGGATCTTGGATAAAGTTGGAGAAAAGCTAGTGGATGCAGTTTAGAAATAAGAAGATTGCTTGGTGGCTTGCGAGCACAAGTTGAGATCTCAGAGGTTTCTACCAGAGTGTGGATCTGGACTAGCTTGGGTTTGGATTGGATCTTGAGAGATCTTGCCAAAAATGTTATTGTAATTACTATTGGATTTTACAAGTATAATAAAATTGTCTTCATATTGTTGCATTCTTGGTTGCGAGTTAGTAAGGGTAGTGTGGCCCTTCATCAGTAGTATGTAGAGCGTACCTTCATTAGTGGTATCAGAGCATACCTTCATTAGTGGTATCAGAGCAGACCATCATCAGTGGTATCAGAGTGTACCTTCATTAGTGGTATCAGAGCGTACCTTCATTATTGTTACAACTTCTTCCTCCAATGTTTCTAAGTGTGACCAACCTCTATAACTTTGAGTATGTCATCAATACATCATTTAACCAATGTCTTAACTGATCCTTGCACTTCATTACAACATCATAACTCAACCTTTCCCTTAAGTTCTCTCATTACATATTGTTGATCAAATCCTCTTCATCAATCAACTAAGTGATAGTACTTGGATCATATAAGCAAATGTCATTCCTACAAGTAGCAGGTTTGACATCAATGACAAAACAATGATTTAAAACATTCTTTTCCTTTTTTCAACAATTTCCCTCTTTGATCTTCAATAATGAGTTTTTTAATCAGATTTCCAATAGGAAATAGGAAAGAACCTGAAATGCCTAAGGTCGAGCAGAGGAGGTGAGTTCACATCAAAAGAGTTTGAAATATTTTGCAATGACAAAGGTATCAAAAGAAAAACATCAGCACCAAGAACTCCACCACAGAATGGTATTGCTGAAAGAAGGAATAGGTTAGTGATTGATTGTGCTAGAATCTTGATGATGGAGAAAATCTTGTACTAAAGTACTGGAGAGAAGCTGTAAGTACTACAGTATGCACACTGAATAGAGTTCAAGTCAAGAAAGGTACAATGCAACACCTTTTGAATTATGGTATGGTCACTCACCTAATATTAAACATTTCAAATTATTTGGTTGTAAATGCTATATTCTTAAAGATGCTAGAAATGTCAAGTTTGATGCAAAAAGTGATGAAGGCATATTCCTTGGATACTCCACTAGAAATAAAGCATATCCATGTTTGAACACTAACACTAACAAGATTGTGGAAAGTGAAAATGTAAATTTTGATGAGTATGAAAAAGTTTAGGTTGATGAGTCCAAGCAATCAGAGGATTATAGATCCTTTGTATACTTCTACGAAGGAATCACTGATGAAGATGATGTTGCAAATCAAGTTGGGAATCAGTAACAAATTTCAGTATCTGTCAAGTTTTAGCTTGTGAATGTTGAGCTGCATTTAGAAGCCTAGCTGCAGAATGTAGAAAATGCTCATTTTGATTCAGAAAACAGTATGCATGAGAGGAATGATGAAGTGCCAGATGAAGAAGAACAAAATGACTCTGGAGCTGAAGAATCAAACATGGAAAGAAGGACAGAACCTAGATTAGCCAAGTATGTGAGAAGACATCACCCTATAGATCAAATCATTGATGACAAGGATGCCAGACCAATGACAAGGAATAGACTGAGGAATGAATCATGTTTGCTGAGCAAGGTTGAACCTAAAATAGTGAAAAATGCACTACAAAATGATGACTAGTATAAAGCCATGGAAGAGGAGATAGATTAAATTGAGAAGAACAAAACATGGTCTCTAGTTCTTAAACCAGCTGACAAGAATGTAATTGGTACCAAATGGGTGTTTAGAAACAAAATTGATGAGAATGGTGAGATAACAAGAAACAAAGCTAGACTAGTTTGAAAAGGTTATGCACAAGAAGGACTTGATTATGGGGAGACATTTGCCCCTATTTCAAGAATGGAAGGAGTAACAACATTACTTACATATGCTGCATATAAAGGTTTTAAAGTCTATCAAATGGATGTAAAGTCTACTTTTTTGAATGGTGTACTGGAAGAGGAAGTTTACATAGAACAACCAGAGGGATTTGTTGATGAAAAGAACAAGGACATGGTCTGCAAATTGTAGAAAGCACTTTATGGATTGAAGCAATCACCTAGAGCATGGTATGAGAGATTGCACAAATATCTTGTGAAGATAGGATTTGAAAGGATAGATGACAGCATAAACTTGTACATCAAAGCTAAAAAAGGTAAAGACATTTTGATATCAAAAATATTTGTTGATGATATAATATTTGGAGGAAAAGATATTCTTTGCAAAGATTTTTCTAATTAAAAGAAATATGAATTTGAGATGTCAATGTTTGGAGAAATCAAATTCTATGTTGGATTACATGTACATCAATTGAAGCATGGAATATTTGCGACCCAATCCAAATACATCAAGGAGATAATCAAAACATTTGGGTTAGAAGACTCAAAACTAGTCAGCACACCAATGGCAATTGGACATAAGCTATCCAAGAATGATGAGTCTACTGAAGTGAATCCAACATTGTATAGATCAATGATTGGAAAGCTGCAATATGTTGTGCATAGTAGACCAGACATTACATTGGTTGTTGGAATAGTGGCAATATTTTCTACAAATCCAAGAGAAAATCACTTAATGGCAGTAAAGAGAATACTAAGATACCTGAAAGGAACTGATGACTTTGGTTTGTACTATAAGAGGAGTGCAAATTTTGAACTGAGAGCCTAGACTGATGCAGATTGAGGAGGTAACATTGATGATAGAAAAAGCACCAGTGGAGGAGCACTTTTCTTAGGAAAAAGGTTGATTACATGGACTACAAAAAGAAAAGTTGTACCTCATAGTCCATTATTGAAGCTGAATATGTGGCAGCTGCTATAAATTGCACCAGTATCGTATGGATCAAGCATTTGTTGTAAGGTATGAAGGAAGAAGTAATTGAGCTTGTGATACTTTATTGTGATAATACAAGTGCTATTAACATATCAAAAATTACTATAATGCATACTAAAATCAAGCATATTGCAATCAAGTATCACTATGTAAGAGAGTTGGTGGAAGACAAACAAGTGAAGATGAAATATGTTAGCTCAAAGGAATAGATTGTTGATATCTTCACAAAAGCACTACCTAAAGATGCTTTTGAATACCTTAGAGGTAAGTTAGGGGTGATACCCCTAGCCAAGGCTACTTGAAGCAAAAATATGAATGCCCTGCATCAAATGAGCTGATTGTTGAAGCTTTTACACATTGATGCAGAGGATGTTTACTTTAGGATTTATGCCTAAAGTAGTAGAAGTGTTGAAATTCCAAATCAGTCACAAGTAAGGTGACAGAGGGAGAAATTGAATGAACTTCTAAAATCTACAATTGTATATTAAGATGCTAATATGTCTTTGGCATTGTTGTCAAAGAAGGAGAAATAGTCAAAAAATTGATCAACAAGAGAAGTTGTGGTAATACTAATCAAAAGAAGACAGAAGGAGATGTTGATCAAAATAGCAAAAGATGAGCAATACAGAGAGAGAAAGATAAAGAACAAGGATACAACAACAAAGAGGGAGAAGCAGAAATGATGCAATCAGAATAGTAGAAGGAGATATGAAGATACATTTTACTTTTTGGCATTTGACTTACTGTTCTAACCTAGTAAGCTTGTGGTTGAATAGTTTAGTCTGATGGTTGATCAATTTGGTTTGCCATCAATGCCAAAGAGAGAGATTGTTGAAAATCTAATTGAAAAGCTCATTATTGAAGATCAAAGAGGGAGATTGTTGCAAAGAAGGAAGATTGTTGTAAAAGAATGTTTTCAATCATTGTTTTGTCATTGATGTCAAACCTGCTACTTGTAGGAATGACATTTTCTTATAAGATCCAAGTACTATCACTTAGTTGATTGATGAAGAGGATTTGATCAACAAGATGTAATAAGAGCACGTGAGGGAAAGGTTGAGTTATGATGTTGTAATGAAGTGCAAGGAACAATTAAGACAATGGTTAAATGATGTCAAGGGTGTCAAGGAGGAGACATCTAGGAGAAGGAAGAGCATAGAGGCTCTGCTTCTATGAGTGTTCATGAAGAGATGATTACACTGGTACATTGAGCATGGAGACTCAAGGAGACTAAGCTTGAAAGGAGGGCAAGCTATCAGAGTTGTAGAGATTGAAGGCTAGGCAAGAGTATGAGCTGAGATCTACAAGATAAGTTGTATGTTGTAGTCAGGTCAAGATTTTCTAATACTCTCTAGCAATTGTATTAGATTTGGAAAATCCTATAGACTTAGGTTGGTTTAATAGCCATTTGTAAATCCTTTAACAAGGTGGCATTCCAAGTGAATGTTCTAAAGTCCTTTAACTAAGCCCACTTCTAACAGGGTGGTTAAATCCTCTAACAAGGTCACATTTGACAATGTGTTGTAAGTCTTTAACAGGGTAGGTCTTTCATAGGGCATCACTTCAGAAGAGTGAGAATTGAGTAGCATGTTATTGGTGGTTTTTCCCAAATTGGGTTTCCACGTAAATCACTGTGTTATGTGTTGATTTCTTATGTGCTATGCTTGCATGTTGATTTAAAATAACTTGTTGATTAGTAAAGCTAAAGCTTGGATGAATGAATAGTTGAATGGGCTCAATATACTTAGTGAAAAGTTGAATAGGATATTTGGACCTTGAATAACTGATTCACCCTCCTCTCAGTTATTCTAAAGCATTTCTAATAGAAAGTTCAGAAGAACAAGTTAAAAAAAATTTGTCTGCCAAGCTTGACTGAATGGATAGTAGGTGTTGAGAAAAGTTAGTGCAAGCCGAGCAGAAAATGAATTGGAGCCAAGTAAAAGTTCATTTTAGTGTATGTCGAGCAAAACAGTGGATGATGAGTAAAGTTTAGTTGATGCCAAGCACCAGTAAACTTTAGTTTGTGCCTAGTAATTTTTTAATGGATGTTGACCAATGCAGTATGTGTCCAGCATCAGAAATAAATTAATGTCGAGTGGCTACTTATTAGAAAGATCATGAATTTGATGGATCTAAGCTGACAAGTTTATTTTCTTGGATTGTGTGAACTAGGTGGAAGATAAGATTGATGAACTGGTGGCATAGAATTCATGGTAAACCATTTTGAGGCAAATTCAAAGAGGATTTAAGGAGAAGTTTCTAGAAGTGATATGGAATGAGGGGTAGATTCATTGAATCCTACTTAATCTCTCTTAACCCTAAATTAGATGATGGAGTTTGAATGGAAAAATGTCTTAATTCTCTATTTATAGGGATGGCTGGTTAGAAGCAAGGGTTGTCATGTGCAAAAACCTAAGGAAGACAAGGAGTCAATGGTATTGCTTTATCATGTAACCTAAGTGAAGAATATGCATTGGCATGTTAAGAAATAAGGCTTAAGGATATGAATGCTTGAAGGGTAAACAAGCTATCAAAGCTAAAATGTGTGAAAGCCAAGAAGAATGGAGGACTAAAATAGAGATCTATAATTTGCAAATGAAGTTGTAAGTTGTTATCAGATTAAAGCCTTACTATTACTCTCTAATAATTCTACTAGTCTAGGGTAAATCCCTTGGATTAAGGTTGACCTAACAATCACTTGTAAATCTTTTAACCAGGTGACATTCTAAGTGAATGGTCTAAAGTCCTCTAACAAGGCTCACTCCTAATAGGGTGATTGAAATCCTTTGAAAGTGTTAGATTTAATAATTTTTATCATAACCTTTAACAGGGTTGGCCTTTCATAGGGCATCACTTCATAAGAGTGGAAAAGAGTAGCAAGTTATTGGTGGTTTTTTCCAAATTGGGTTTTCACATAAATCATTATGTCAAATGTGTTTTTGAATCTATTATGTTTCATGTTTTCATTTTTGTAAATTGATTTGATAGTAACCTACAAGTTTTTAAGTGATTGCATAAATCTTATGGATGCATGCATTATGATAAATGTTTTATGGGTTCGCTAAGTTGTGAAAAGTTTTAGTTATACAGATGGACCTTGGATAACTCATTCACCCCCCTCCTAGCTATTCTAAAAGAATTCCAACAATTGGTATCAGAGCTATCTACTTCAAAGGACTAGTTTGAAGGTACTAGAAGCACAAAGATCAAGATGTTAAAAAGAGATGTACCCAAGATGAATAGAGATAACTTCCTTGCATGAAAAAGTTTGATGAAATTACACCTTGGAGGACTTGGAGATCATGCACAATCTACCATTACTACTAAGAATGTTGATCTTGCTGGAGCCCTAACTACCAAGGATATGAAAAAGACAAAAGAAAACAACTAGACAATGTTGGAGATTGTCTCTGTCCTAAGCTATTTTGAATTTGATGATATCAAAGGTCTAGATAGTGCAAATAAAATGTGGGATGTTTTAACCACCATCTATGGAGGAGATAAGAATGTTCTAAGAGCCAAAGTTAAAAGTCTCAAAGGTAAGTTTGATGATATGAGAATGCAAGAAGGTGAAAATATTGCTCAATATTGTGCAAGGATAAAAGATGTTGTTAATGAAATAAGAGGAGCTAATGGTACAATAGATGATGATATTGTACTAAGAATTTTTTTAAGAATACTACTACCTATATATGCTATTAGAGTTTCTACAATACAAGAACTAAGATGCATACTGGGGAATACACTATCTCTTGAAGGTTTGGTAGGTAGACCCACTGCTTTTGAGCTATCTAACTTTGAAAATTACAAACTTGAAAACATTGAATCTACTTTCAAAGCTAAGTTGTCATTGAAGGAGGTTGATGAGAAGAAGAAGAAGAAGAAAAAGACAAAGTATGTGTCCAGTGACAGTGACACAAATGAAAAAGATGTAGAACATCTTGAAGCACTACTGGCAAGGAGATTTCATAGAGGTAAAGCCAAGTTTAAAGGTAAACTACCTATCATTTGTTTTAATTGCAATGAAGTTGGTCATATTTCTACTTGATGTTCAGAGAAGAAAAACTATAGAGGTGGTGACAAGTACAAAAGTAGAAGAGATGAAGAAAACAAAGATTACAGAGACAAAGGCAAGAAATCTTGCTACATTGTTGAAGAGGAAACAAAAGATAAATGTAATGAGCATGATGATGAAGTGGTGTATGTTGCAATTAAGGACTAATCTAATGAAGATGAGGCAACTACACTTGTTTCTTGTGTGAACAAGAATGATAGATGGATCATTGACAATGGGTGTTCGCATCATATGGTTATAGATAAAAGTAAGTTTATTACCTTGAATTTTTATGATGGAAATAGTGTAAGATTTGGTAATGATGCACCATGTTTGATAAAAGAAAAAGGTTTTATCAAACTCAAAGAAAAGATTCTAAAAGATACTATGTGACAATGCTTACTATGTTGGAGGACTTAATTATAATATGTTGAGTGTGTCACAATTGAATAATTTAGGATGTAAGGTTGAGTTTAAAAACAAGATTGCTAAGATATATGATGTTGATGGATAACTTATTAGGAAAGGTGATCTAACTAGGAGTAATCTATTATATCTTGATATAGAGAGTGCTACGTGTCTAATTGTAAAATTTGATGGTGTGTGGTTATGGCACGAAAGGTTATGTCATATTAATTTTGATAACTTGGTTAATATCAGTAACATGAGAAAAGTTAGAGGTTTTCCTAAGTTGAAAAAGTTTGATAATATAATGTGCAAACAATGTCAATTAGGCAAAATGACTAAGTCAAGTTTTAAGAGTAAAACTCACACCTCTAAAAGAATACTAGAGATTGTTCGTACTGACTTGTGTGGACCAATTGAAGTGCAAAGCTAAAAATGAGATAAGTACATTATGCTTCTTGTTGATGATTATTCTAGAATGATGACAATTATGTTTTTGAAATAGAAATACGATGCTTTCCAAATGTTTAAGTGGTACTTAGCAAGAGTTGAGAAGGAAACATGTAAAAGTATGAAATGTTTGAGATCTGACAAAGGAGGAGAATTTACATCAAATGAATTTGAGATGTTTTGCAATGATAGAGGAATCAAAATACAGACATCTACTCCTAGAACCCCTCCACAAAATGGAATTGCTAAAAGGAGGAACATGTCAGTAATGGATTGTTCTAGGAAATTCATGATGCAAAAAACTGTTGCTTTGAAATATTGGAGAGAAGCTATAACTACAACTGTCTATACCCTGAACCATGTACAAGTCAAGAGAGGTACTCATTCAACGCCTTTTGAACTATGGTATGGATACTCACCCAATGTAAAATATTTTAAAGTATTTGGAAGCAAATGCTATATTCTCAAAGACTTCAGGAATGGTAAACTAGATGCAAAAAGTGAAGAAGGTATATTCCTAAGTTGTTCCAAAAGAAGTAAAGCTTATAAGTTTTTAAATACTAACACTAACAAAGTTGTGGAAAGTACAAATGTGAACTTTGATGAATATACAGAAGTACATGAGACTCAACCTATAAAAGAACCAAAAGAATATAAATCACTTGCATACTTTTATGAAGGTATTCCTGCTAAAGAAGATGTTGCAAATCAAGCTACAAACCAACAACAATTTTCAGTGACTGTCGAGTTGCATTCAAGAACCGAGCTACATTCAGATGTCGAGTTACAAAATGAAGTTGAGGCATATTCTGATTATGAAATTAGTGTACCTGAGAGAGATGTTGGAATACTTGACAAAGATACACATAGTGACTCTAAAGTAGACAGACCAAATGAAGAAATCAAAGCTGAACCAAGATTGTTCAAATATGTCAAGAGACATCATCTTACTAGACAAATCATTGGAGATAAAAATGCTAGACAAATGACAAGAAACAAGTGGAGAAATGATACATGCTTGCTGAGCATAAAAGAGCCTAAACCAGTACAAGATGCTTTAGAAGATGTGGATTGGAGTAAAGCTATGGAAGAAGAGATTGAACAAATTGAAAAAAACAAGACATGGACTCTAGTTCCTAGACTAGAAGACAAAAATGGGATTGGCACCAAGTGGGTATTCAAAAAAAAGCTAGATGAAAATGGTGAAGTCACAAGGAACAAGGAAATATTATTCTACAAAGGGTATGCACAAGAAATAGGAATTGACTATGGAGAAACATTTTCTCCTGTTGCTAGATTAGAAGGAGTAAGATCTTTGCTTGCTTATTCTGCATACAAAGGTTTCAAAGTTTATCAAATGGACATTAAGTCTACATTTCTGAATGGTATATTAGAGGAAGAAGTCTACATAGAACAACCAGAAGGGTTTGTTGATGCTAACAATAAGAACATGATATGTAGACTACACAAAGCTCTATATGGTTTGAAACAAGCATCAAGAGCATGGTATGAGAGACTTCACAATTATCTTGTGAAGATTGGATTTGAAAGGATTGATGATAACAGCAATCTGTACATGAAGACAGAGAAAGGAAAAGGTATTTTATTATCTAATTTTTTTTTTATGATATCATATTTGGAGGTCAAGATGCTTTATGTAAAGCTTTTGCAAATGAAATGAAGCACGAATTTGAAATATTTATGTTTGGAGAGATCAAGTTCTTTATGGGTTTGTAAGTACATTAGATGAAACATGGTATATACATCACTTAGTAAAAGTATGTTAAGGAGATACTGAAAACTTTTGGATTGGAGGATTCCAAACCAATAAGTACACCTATGGTGACAAGCCATAAATTATCAAAGAACACTAGTGAATTTGAACTCAATTTTTGACAAATTTTGGTCAAAATTTTGACCAAGCAGTTTGTGGTAATTTTTCTCATCAAAATTTTGACCAACCTGCACATTGGTAAAAATTTTAACCAATACATTCGTCGAAAAAAATTAATTTTTGCTAGCTCTGATTTGTCATTGTTGGTCAAAATTTTCACCAATGTTTGGTCGATTTTTTTAAGAATTGGTGGAAATTTCGATCAATTCTTGGTAGAAAACTATCAAGAATTGGTCAAAATTTCCACCCATGTTTGGTCAATTTTTTTTTATAATTGGTGAAAATTTTGACCAAGTCTTGGTAGAAAACTATTAAGAATTGGTCAAATTTTCCACCAATGTTTGGTTCATTTTTTTTATATAATTGGTGGAAATTTCGATCAATTTCTTGGTAGAAAACAATCAAGAATTTGTCAAATTTTCCACCAATGTTTGGTTGAATTTTTTATGTTGTATCAAGCAATTGTTTCTTATCCAAGCCATTTAATTTACAACCTTTTTCTCTCTGCAAAGATAAAGTTGGAGCAGGAGAATTTTTCTTCTCAAAGGGTCCTCTGATTGTAAAGTAAGAGAATTTTTCTTCTCAAAGGTGTCCTCAAGTTGTAAAGCTTTACAATCAGAGGACAACTTTGAGAAGAAAAATTCTCCTGCTCCAACTTTATCTTTGTAGGGATTTAAAAGGTTGCAAATTGAATGGCTTGTATAAGAAAAAATTTCTTAATGCAACATGGAACAAAGAAGAACATAAACATATAACATGGACATGTATTCTTTGAAATGAAAGCATCCAAGAATGTAAGAAAAAGTAGAACTATTGAAGTGTAACATGCCTCATTACACACTCTTGATATTGCCAAAGTTGACAGAATTTTTTTCAAATGTGAATAATGATATATTATGTAATTAAAGTAACAAAGGAATTTCATATTCATGACAGCTGGTTATCAAAGTACAGTACATAAGTTGAAGAAGAAAAGTATCTTAAATTGAACACCACTATATGAAAATTATGCATTTTATCCCACAAGAACTTTAGCACTGGAATAACTACTTTTGAAGTTTACTAAAAACAAATAGGGCATAACATTTATATAGAAAAGAGAACAAAATTTCATTAAAATATAGCATATGCCCTATTGTGTGTGTTGACTATGGATGTCCATTTTCTTTGCTCTGTAAGATGATCTGTAGCATTTAACTATGAGTAAATTTTTAAAAAAATGTTTCCAAAACTATGCATTCTACTTGGCATTTGCTAATAACAATTATGAGAAAGATCTATTTTTCACTATTCTATGAAATTCTGCATAAATATCCTTAGTATTTTGTCATTCTTCACTTTCCAAGTTGGATTAGATAGATTGTTAAAGATGTGACTCCATGTCTAAGCTTTTCCTTGAAGACTAGACTCCCAAACATAGATCTAAAGACAATTTTGTCTACATGGTCAATCTATAATGTAGCGTCCTCATATAATTTTATAAATTTAAGTCAATAAAATTTGAAGTTCATGAAGCAAATTGGAAAACAGTAAGATTTCTATCTCACTATATTGAAAACTATGCATAAATATCCTTTAGTATTATGTCATTCTTCCCTTCCCAAGATGGACGAGATAGATTGATACAGATTTGACTCCATGTCTAAAATTTTAGTTGATGACTAGGCTCCCAAGCATGGAAGAAAACAAAATTTTGTCTACAATGTGAATCTATAATGCAACATCCTTACATAATTCTATAAATTTATGCCAATAAAATTTGCAGTTCATGAAGCAAACTGGAAAATAGTAAAATGACCATGTCCATGCTTGGAATTCATGATAATCACAGTTTTAACAATAAAGACCAAATGAAGACTCACCTGTAAAATACTAGCCAGACCAATTCAAATTATCAATTGAACATAAAATTAATCTTAAGCTAAATATTTTTCTATCTTCATTTATATTTTACAGTATCCTCCTTCCAAGTAAGGGAGTGCTTAAATACCTCTGATTGGATAGGTTCAACTTGAAGAGATGAACTTGAAGAAGATGACTAAAATTTGTCTAACTGTAAAATATGATTGCTATATAAAAGTACATTAGAATCAAATCTAGTAAATGATAACCAGCATGCAATTAAAAGCATTCTTTGGATAATTATATTTGACATTAAGACAATTAACAACAAAGACCTTGATATCAAGCATACAACTGAAAATAGCCATTAATTTCGAGTATTCATTTGCACATAATCAAATAATCAACCATAATCCATAGTTTCCATCAAGTTATGGCATTTTCTATACAAATGAAAATTATGGATGTGACAAAAATGCATAAGAGAATCCATATGCCAGATAAGCTAGATAGCATCTCATAGACTTGACCAAAAACACAAAATGGTGCTCTTCATATTTTCCTATCGATGTCTTATCACAAATTACAAGACTCATCTATTTCTCCTTGTTGAATTTATCTAAACACTGAAGGTTTCATATGTAGAAACTTTCTAATGCCTAGAAGTCTCTAATGCAAAAAGCACATTATCTAAGTTTTTGTTGAACCTAATTAACCACTTTGAAATATTGCCTCATTCTAATGATGAATTATGTAGTTTGATCTGAAACATTGATTTGAAAAAGTCCACACTGTTTCAAGTTGCAAAAGAAGCATGCTAATTCAAAATCAGATATCAAAAAAGCCATCTAACCTACAAACAATGAAGTGACTAGAAGGCTACATGTCTTGTTTGTTCAAGATCTTTTCTTCTTTCTTAACAAAAATGAATCTACACTCTGCATACCAAAGCATTACATAAATCACTACAGTACAATAATTGCATCCACATATTCCTAAATATAAAGCAACACCAACCATACATTGCTTTGAATGCATCTTAAAGTTCAATAACTGAAAATAAATTTTTTTCTGGTCACTAACCTACACTTCAGAATGTACATGATATTGGTTTGTACCATTGAGGAGTTTTGCTTCCTTTTCAAAAACATTGGCAAGGATGGACACGTATCTTCTTAAAATGTTGTGTCTGAGAAGGAAGATTACGGACACCCCCTTTTCATCAAAATAAGCCAGAGCTTGTTTATTATATTCCATAGCACCCTGTAATGAAGCAAGAACTAGAAAGATTAGCTTTAGATATCAATTTCAATAGCTTTAGCAGTTGAGCAACATCCTTCAGCATGGGCAATTGGATTTGCCTTGAATCTTGCTACTATTGTTTATTCTATAAGTTTTCATTGTTTAGCTTCCCTATCAGAATTGTTACTATATTTTTCAATAGATATTTTAGGGTTTTATAATTCAATATTTAGAAAATGTCAAGTTGCAAATTGCATATGATGTTTATGATTGTCCATTTGAAATATTTTGATGGAGACACAACCCAAGTACAAAATGGACACAAGAGGAAAGGGAAAAATTTATTAACTATGAAAATATGCCACTACACTTAGTGCAGAGAAAATAGATTCCAAAACATGCCCTATGGGCTTACAATAATATAAATCTGGAGATAATTTCTTCTCCCAATAACTCCTCTCAAACTCCACTCCGAACTGTCTTTTACAATGCTAGAAATGTTCTTAAATAGACCCCAAAGGGTTAAGGATTAGGAATAAATTCTAGAAAGTGCTAGTTGGCATCCACTGCCAAAAAGTAAGGCCCCAAAAGTCGCTTTAGAAGTTGGTGAAAAATTAGAAGAATCCAAAAATGGTAGTCGAACTTTCGGGAGGCATAACTTTTGAACCGTAGCTCCGATTGACGAACTATTTACATTTTTGGAAAGTTCTCAGAGTGCTCTATAGCCATATGGATAGCTTTGCTTGAACCCCAATTTTTAGGCTTGTACGAGCTCATTTAGTACCTCAAACCTGACTTTGAAGCATTCTTAGGTGGTCTCCATAAACCAAAAAATTGCGATACCTTTCAAACCGTATAGCCTTTTGACCTGATTCTTTTTCTAGAATGTTCTAAATTATAATTTTAATCATCCCTCCAATTTACACCTTCTAACTCACCATAATTATGGCTCAATTACATAGTCCTATTTTTTTGGCATTTACACGTATCCCAAGGTGCTTAAAAACTCTAACCCAAAACACTGATAGTGGAACCGTGAGAGTTGGAACCTTTATTTGACCCAAATGGGTATCCAGAAATGAAAACACATGAAACAAAAACTATGTCTAGGTTTTTTTTTTTTGGGTGACACAGGATTGCCCTTGTACCTTTGGATGCTCCTGCATCAGACACCTAGGGTAGATTGAAAAGTGACCCTGTCACTTTATGGATGGTAGAGGAAATCTCAAATGGGAAACCTCAGCTGCTAATATCCAAGTTGAGTACTCTATTGGCCGTCCTTTCCACTTAACCAGGTACTCTTCATACTTCTTATTTTTGGTACTCCTGGCCACATGACTATCCAGAATCTCTTCTATCTCCTCCTTCTTAGAAGTAGGAATTGGACATGGCTCCAGCATCAACCCCTCATCTGCACCATCATCATGATATTTTGTTAAGTTTGCAATGTTGAAGATAGGAGAAATGTGAATTCCATCTGGAAACTCCACCTCATATGCTTTTCCTGAGTCATGTTTCTTCATAATTTTGCAGGGGCCAAATTTCTTCATCTTGAGCTTGTTGTAAGTACCTAATAGAAATCTTTCCTTTCTTAAGTGTACCATGACTAGATCCCCTACTTGGAACTCCTTATGTCTTCTCCTTTGATTAGCCCTAGCTTTATACTATTGATTCATCTTGATAATGTGTGCCTGGACCTCCTCATGTAGGTGCTTGATATGCTCAACAAATTCTTTTGCTTCAGCACTTGTCCTCTCCCCTTGCTCCATCTTTCTCAATTCTAGTGCAGTCCTTGGGCTGCTTCCATATACAATTTGGAATGGTGATCTACCAGTATTCCTATTTATAGAGTTATTGTAAGCAAATTTTGCTTGTGGTAGAATCAAATCCCATCCCTTGGGCTTATCCCCAACTAAACATCTCAGCAAATTGCCCAGACTTTTGTTTACCACTTTTTTCTGGCTGTCAGTTTGTGGGTGATGTATGGAATTGAATTTCAAGTTTGTTCTCAACTTCTTCCATAATGTTCTCCAAAAATACCCCACAAATCTAGTATCTTTTTCAAAAACTATACTCCTTGGGAGACCATGTAGTCTCACCACTTCTCTAAAAAACAAGTTTGCAATATGGATGGCATTATGAGTTTTGTGGCATGGAATGAAATGTGCCATTTTGGAGAACCTATCAACCACTACAAATTTTAAGTCATTACCCCTTTGTGTCCTTGGCAATTCAAGAACAAAATCCATACTTATGTCCTCCCATGGCTTTGATGGAACATGCAATAGCTGATATAGTCCAGTATTGTGACTAAATCCCTTAGCTGCTTGACAAACCTGACAACTCTGTATAAACGTCTTCACATCCTGTGAAATTTGAGGCCAAAAATAATTTTCTTTAAGAATGGCAATGGTCTTATCTTGACCAAAATGTCCTACCATCCCTCCACTGTGTTTCTCCTTAATCAGATTCTCCCTCATGGAACTCCTTGGAATGCACAATTGACTGCCCTTGAACAACATACCATCCTGAATTAAATAGTCTAACCACTTGGTTCTGTCTATAGAAATAGGTTCTTTACAAGCTTTCCACGCTTCAACAAAATCAGGATCCTCAGGGTATAGATTCTTGAGTTCATCAAACCCAACTACTTCAACTTGCATTATTGTAAGCAACAACTGCCTCCTACTCAATGCATCTGCAACCCTATTAGACTTTCCACTTCTATGCTTCAACACAAATGTATAGCTCTGCAAGAACTCTACCCACTTCATATGCCTCTGGTTCAATTTACCTTGGCTATTTAGGTACTATAACGCCTGGTGATTAGTATATAAAACAAATTTCTTTGGCAATAAATAATGCTTCCATTTCTTTAAGGCTTGAACTATTGCATAGAAATCTTGATCATAAACAGAATACTTCTTCTTCGCATCATTCAATTTTTCACTAAAATATGCAATAGTATTACCTTCTTTGCTCAATACAGCCCCAATAGCACTGCCACTAGCATCACAATCCACCTGGAACACTTTACTAAAATCAGGAAGTGCCAACACAGGTTGTTTTGTCACCTTCTTCTTTAGCAATTCAAAACTTCTCACAACTGTTGTAGTCCATTTGAACTCTTTTCTATCCCCTCTTATTGTGTCAGTCAAGGGTGTACATATGCCACTAAAATTCTTAATGAACTTCCTATAAAAACTAACCAAACCATGAAATGATCTTACCTCAGTAGCAAACCTTGGAGTAGGCCATTCCAAGATGGCTTTTACCTTCTCTGGATCCATTTTGAGACCTTTAGGTGATACAACAAACCCCAAGTAGACTAACTCTTTTTTAGCAAAGTTACACTTCTTCATATTAATTAATAGTTTCTCTTCCGTCAACCTTTCAACGACACTACGAATATGCAATAAATGTTCTTCCAAAGTCTTGCTGAAAATTAAAATATCATCCAAATACACAATAACAAATTTTCCCAAGAACTTCTTAAGTACCTCATTCATAAGTCGCATGAAGGTGCTTGGGGCATTCGTCAATCCAAGGGCATGACTAGCCACTCATAAAGACCTTCCTTGGTCTTGAAGGTAGTTTTCCACTCATCTCCTTCTCGTATCTGTATCTGTTGAGATCTATCTTTGTGAAGTACTGAGCTCCACTCAAGCAGTCCATAAGATCATCCATTCTTGGCAAAGGAAATCGATACTTGATGGTTATCCTATTTATAGCTTAAGAGTCTTTACACATTCTCCACTCTCGATCCTTCTTTGGTGCTAGTACTACAAGTACTGCACATGGACTCAAGCTCTCTCAAGTCAAACCCTTCCTCACTAACTCCTGAACCTGTCTATTTAGCTCCTCAGTTTCAGTAGGAGTCATCCTATGAGTAGCCTTATTAGGCAAAGTAGCTCCAGGGATTAAATCTATCTAATGATTGATTTGCCTTACTGGTGGCAATCCTTCTGGAACATTATCAGAGATGATATCTCCAATCTCACTTAATAAATCTAAAACTTCAAGTGGTATTTCACTACTACCTTCCTTATCTTTTCTAGGAATCACAACATAACACATACGTTGATGTTTCATGCCATCTAAAAACTTTCTTCCATCAACAAGACAAATCCTAACACTGTTGCATACCTTTTCACCTTCCTTTATCATGGGCTTCAGTTTGTGGTGAACTCCATCCTTTGTCAGAGAGTATGTTTTTACATGACCATCATGTACTACATGCCTGTCAAATTACCACAGTCTTCCCAACAATAGATGGCAGACATCCATTGGAATAATATCACAAAGAACTTCATCATGGTAACTCCCAAATTTGAAATTCACTAAACATTGTTTACTTACCAGGACCTTATGATCATCCTTCACCCAAGTGATCCAATAGGGTTGGGGGGTGTTTCTCCCTCTTGAGCTTCAGCTTAGAGACCATCTCTTCTGACACCAAGTTGTCAGTGCTACCACCATCAATGATCATATCACAATATTTATCCTCATACTTGCACCTAGTACGAAATAGACTCCTCCTTTGTCCTGGTTCAATCTCACCACTTAATAGGATCCTTTCATTTACTAAAGTCTCCTCTTTCTGCATCCTCATCCACATGAGCAACCCTAGCTTGGCCCTCAGCTCTCCTATCTGTCCTTCCTTGTCGTTAAGTACATTCAAAGGCATGATGACCTTTTTCATTGCAATGGAAACAGGTACCACAGAATCCTCCTCTTCCTAAACCTTTTCCACATCCTCTACCTCTTCCTCTCTAATCTCTGAAGTTTTGATCACGAGAGTGGTTGAAATCCTCGTTCCTCTAGTTCCTGCTAGTACCTACATCTTCATTTTTCTTTTGGGTCTCATTTTGGCCTCCAGATGACCTACCACTGCCCCTTCCTCCTTGACCATGCCCTCTTTGTCTCCCTTCAAACCTTTTATTTAGCTTCTCTTCAACTCGTAGGGCAAACTGGTATGCCTCTTCAATGCTGGTCATTCTTACCAGACTTAATTCCTCCTGGATGCCAGGTCACAACCCACTGATATAACGAGCAACCTTCTCCTTATTTACTTCTGCATGCCCTGCTCTAATTAGAAGTTGGTAAAACTCCTCTGTATATTCTTGGACTAATTTTCCTGCTTGCTTTAACCCATTCATCTTCTTAAACAAATCAAGCTTGTAGTCAACAGGAATGAACTGCTTCTTTAGTTTGTCCACCATGTGATCCCACCTTGTGATCTTTTTCTTTCCTCTTCTATTTCTTTCCAATTGAACCTCTTGCCACCAGATTTTGGCATGGCCTTTCAGTTTGGCCTTTGCAAACTTAACCCTATCTAGATCCCTGATATCCTCATACTCAAAGTACTCCTCCAGTTCATTGATCCAGTCGATCAACTCATCCAATTTCAAATTTCCTGAAAATACACCCACATCAAATGTAGGTCTTTTTCCAAACTTAGTAATGGCCCTAAAAAGCCTCTCCTCTGCCTAATTCAGAACTTCCCCTTCAACTTCCCCTTCCGGTCCAATGTCTTCTTCTTCATTATCGTCCTCATTTTGCCACCTGTGGCAACATTTATTCCTCTACGGAGCTCCTCCTACAACACTTGAACCTGCCTTTGGAGGGCTCTAACCTCTTCAATATTAATAGCTCTAGCCCTTCCACCATGCTCTCTTCATGGAGGCATCTTCTTAACTCAAACCCACAACCACACAGTCCTGGGGAAAACTGCCTCACAGTCGGCGCTCTGTCTACACACTCAGGAAAACCCTACCCTGATACCACTTGATGGAGACATAACCCAAGTACAAAATGGACACAACAAGAAAGGGAGAACTTTATTAACTATGAAAATATGCCAATACACTTAGTGCAGTGAAAATAGATTCCAAAACATGCCCTATGGGCTTACAATAATATAAATCTGGAGATAAATTCTTCTCCGAGTACCTCCTCTCAAACTCCACTCCGAACTGCCTTTTACAATGTTAGAAATGTTCTTAAATAGACCCCAAAGGGTTAAGGATTAGGAATATGTTCTAGAAAGTGCTAGTTGGCATCCACTACCAAAATGGAAGGCCATAGAAGTCGCTTTAGAAGTCGGTGCAAAATTAGAAGAATCCAGACACGGTAGCCGAACTTTTGGGAGGCATAACTTTTGAACTGTAGCTTCAATTGACGAACCGTTTACATTTTTGGAAAGCTCTCAGAGTGCTCTATAGCCCTATGGACCAGCTTCACTCATCCCCCATTTTTCAAGCCTGTACAAGGTCATTTAGTACCTTGAACCTGACTTTGAAGCATTCTTAGGAGGTCTCTAGAAATTGAAAAACTACGATAACTTTCAAACCATGTAGCCTTTTGACCCGATTCTTTTTCTGGAATGTTCTAAATTACAATTTTAATCATCTCTCCAATTTACACCTTCTAGCTCACCATAATTATGGCTCAATTACATATCCTATTTTTTTGACATTTACACGTATCCCAAGGTGTTTAAAAAATCTAACCCAGAATACTGATAGTGGAACTGTGAGAGTTGAAACCTTTATTTGACCCAAATGGGTATCCAAAAATGAAAACACATGAAACAGAAACTATGTCTAGGTTTTTTTTTTTTTTTGGTGACACAAGATTGCCCTTGTACCTCTGGATGCTCCTGCATCATATTTAGGGTGTAACATTATTAAAAAATGAAGGAAGTGATGTGTTCTAGGCTTGCATACTATGTGCAAGGAGTATGCATGAGGATAAAGGGGCTTTTTTTTGCTACTACCTTCATTCCATTGACTATGATAATTACCACATTCATGGACTCCATTATTCTTCACCAAAACATCTACTTGGGTAGGTTTTTTTTTCTTCTATATTGATTAAATCCAAAAATATATATAATAGACTATGTATATATGTTGATCTAATTAAACCAAATTGAATGCAGTGTGGTAGGAGGAATGATGATAATAATAGGATTATATGGTGTTATGTGGGGTAAAGCTATGGACACAATGTTCCCCACTTTTGATAACACTGAGATTGTAGGCATAAACTTCATAATATTTTATGAATACATTATAGTGGTGTCTTTGTTCTAAGAACAACAATTCATTGTAGAGAATACTCCAACACTTATTCTATAGAATAGTGAATGATTATTTTTCTGGTAACATATATTTTCTAGAGATTGTTGTTCCCTTAACTTTTGAGTGCTAGACATAAATTGGCTTGATTATGTCTGAACAGACGTGAACCTCTTTAGAAATTGCTTAAAACAACATTGATTGAAGTTGTTGTTGTCATTATTGAACCAATAAATTGTGCATATTGGAAAGCACAATTACACAGATTTATATCTCAGAGG